>JAZDXN010000016.1:10000000-10340000 GCA_037013495.1 Hippophae tibetana
TAAAATAACAAGAATATGATAGGAAGAATTCCAAGAAAAATGCGAAGTGAAATCCAATGACGAAAACAACGAAAAAAATATGTAAAGAAAATGAAAGACTTGAGAGAAACAATTCCTTCTATTCTAGGTTATTTATGACTCTAAAACACAATAAACAATCAAATAACGATGTTTTTGTAAAAATCAAAAATTGGAAAATGAATAGATATAGGGAGATAACCTATTTTCAACAACCAAGCCTATGATTCCATATGGCTTATATCCTTTAAGCAAAGAACCTGGGAATATAGGAATATAGGAACTCCAAGAAATAGGAACGATTGAATAACTATGAATGTGGTTATGATGATCGTAATTGAAGCCTATGGAACAAGAACCGAAAACAACATCATATGGTACGACCAAATTTTTAGACGTATGTAAATAGGGCAAATAAAGGAATTTGGGTTCAAAAACAAGGAAAAATTAAATAATACTATGTTGCCTTTGTAGGAATCGAAATGCGCTTCCATTTGATTTATTATAATAGTCGTTTTGATGCATCAATTAAAAGTTAGAATAGTTTAAACTTTTAACCCAAATTATTAGTTATTTTTTCGAAACTGTGAATTGCAACAACTCTCTTGTTCTTTAGAAGAACAAAGATAAATTAAACACATAAATAAAATAACAAGAAAATGATAGGAAGAATTCCAAGAAAAATGCGAAGTGAAATGCAATTACGAAAACAACGACAAAAATATGTAAAGAAAATGCAAGACTTGAGGGATAAAATTCCTACAATTTTAGGTGATTTATGACTCAAAAATATAATAAACAATCAAATAACGAGGTTTTGTAAAAAACGTAAAATTAGAAAATGAATAGATATATGTAGATAACTTATTTTCTGTAACCAAGGGTATGATTCCATATGACTTATATCCTTTAATATAGGAACTGCAAGAAATAGGAACGATTGAATAACAATGTATGTGGTTAAGATGATCGTAATTGATGCCTAAGGAACAAGAACCTAAAACAACTCCATATGGTATGACCAAAATTCTAGACGTATGTAAATAGGGCAAATGAAGGAATTTGGGTTCAAAAACAAGGATAAATGAAATAATGCTACTTTGGCTTTGTAGGAATCGAAACGAGCATCGATTTGATTTCTTATAATAGTCGTTTCGATGCATGAATTAAAAGTTAGAACACTTTAAAGTTTAAACCCAAATTATTAGTTAATTTTTTGAAACTGTGAATTGCAACAACTCTCTTGTTTTTTAAAAGAACAAAGATAAATTAAATACATACATAAAATAACAAGAAAATGATAGGAAGAATTCCAAGAAAAATGTGAAGTGAAATCCAATGACGAAAACAACGACAAAAATATGTAACGAAAATGCAAGACTTAAGGGATAAAATTCCTACTATTTTAGGTGATTTACGAGTCAAAAAAACAATAAACAAGCAAATAACAATGTTTTGTAAAAATCTAAAATTGGAAAATGAATAGATGTATGGAGATAACCGATTTTCAGCAACCAAGGCTATGATTCCATATGACTTATATCCTTTAGGCGAAAAACCTGGGAATATAGGAATCCAAGAAATAGGAATGATTGAATAACTATGAATGTGGTTAAGATGATCGTAACTGAAGCCTAAGGAATAAGAACCTAAGACAACATCATATGGTACGACAAAATTCTTTAAACGTATGTAAATAGGGCAAAGGAAGGAATTTGGGTTCAAAAACAAGGAAAAATTAAATAATCTATGTTGTCTTTATGGAATCGTAACGAGATTCGATTTGATTTATTATAATAGTTGTTTCAATGCATGAATTAAAAGTTATAATAGTTTAAAGTTTTAATCCAAATTATTAGTTCTTTTCTGAAACTATGAAATGCAACAACTCTCTTGTTTTTTAGAAGAACAAAGATAAATTAAACAAATAAATAAAATAACAAGAAAATGATAAGAAGAATTCCAAGAAAAATGCGATGTGAAATCATTTATGACTCAAAAACACAATAAACAATCAAATAACGATGTTTTGTAAAAATCTAAAATTGGAAAATAAATAGATGTAGGGAGATAACCTATTTTCAGCAACCGAGGCTATGATTCCATATGACTTATATCCTTTAGGCAAAGAACCTGGGAATATAGGAACTCCAAGAAATAGGAACGATTGAATAACTATGAATGTGGTTAAGATGATCGTAATTGAAGCCAAAGGAACAAGAACCTAAAACAACATCATATGGTACGACCAAATTTTTAGACGTATGTAGATAGGGCAAATGAAGGAATTTGGGTTCAAAAACAAGCAGAAATGAAATAATGCTACGTGGTCTTTGTATGAATGTAAACGAGATTCGATTCGATTTATTATAATAGTCGTTTCGATGCATGAATTTAAAGTTAGAATAGTTTAAAGTTTCAACCCAAATTATTAGTTATTTTTTCGAAATTGTGAATTGCAACAACTCTATTGTTTTTTAGAAGAACAAAGATAAATTAAACACATAAATAAAATAACAAGAAAATGATAGGAAGAATTCCAAGAAAAATGCGAAGTGAAATCCAATGACGAAAACAACGAATAAAATATGTAAAGAAAATGCAAGACTTGAGAGAAACAATTCCTTCTAATCTAGGTTATTTATGACTCCAAAACACAATAAACAATCAAATAACGATGTTTTATAAAAAACTTAAAATTAGAAAATGAATAGAAATATGGAGATAACTTATTTTCAGTAACCAAGGGTATGATTCCATATGACTTATATCCTTTAATATAGGAACTGCAAGAAATAGGAATGATTGAATAACTATGTATGTTGTTAAGATGATCGTAATTGATGCCTAAGGAACAAGAACCTAAAACAACTCCATATTTTACCACCATATTTTTAGACGTAAGTAAATAGGGAAAATGAAGGAATTTGGGTTCAAAAACAAGGAAAATGAAATAATACTACGTTGTCTTTGTAGGAATCGAAATGAGCTTCTTTTTGATTTATTATAATAGTCGTTTCGATGTATGAATTAAAAGTTAGATAAGTTTAAACTTTCAACCCAAATTATTAGTTATTTTTTCGAAACTGTGAACTGCAAAAACTCTCTTGTTTTTTAGAAGAACAAAGATGGATTAAACATATAAATAAAATAACAAGAAAAAGATACGAAGAATCCAAAGAAAAAAGCGAAGTGAAATCCAATGACGAAAACAACGAAAAAAACATGTAAAGAAAATGTAGGACTTGAGGTATCAAATTCCTTCTTTTTGAGGTGATTTTTTGACTCAAAAACACATCAAACAATCAAATAAACATTTTTTATAAAAATCTAAAATTAGAAAATGGATAGATGTATTTAGATAACCTATTTTCAGACACCAAGGCTATGATTCCATAATACTTGTATCTTTTAGGCAAACAACCTAGGAATATAGGTACTCCAAGAAATAAGAACGATTAAATAATTATGAATGTGGTTAGGATGATCGTAATTAAGCCTAAGGAACAAGAACCGAAAACAACTCTATATGGTGCATCCAAATTTTTAGTGGAATGTTAATATGGTAAATGAAGGATTTTGGGTTCAAAACAAGGAGGACTTAAATAATGCTACAATTTCTACGTAGGAATCGAAACGAGCTTCGATTTCATTTATTATAATAGTCGTTTCGATGCATGAAGTAAAAGTTATAATAGTTTAAAGTTTCAACCCAAATTATTAGTTATTTTTTCGAAACTGTGAACTGCAACAACTCTCATGTTTTTAGAAGAACAAAGATAGATTAAACACATAAATAAAATAACAACAAAAAGATAGGAAGAATCCAAAGAAAAAAGCGAAATGAAATCCAATGACGAAAAAAACGACAAAAATATTTAAATAAAATGCAGTACTTGTGGGATCAAATTCCTTCTTTTTGTGGTGATTTTTGACTCAAAAACACAACAAATAATCAAATAACGATTTTTTATAAAAATCTAAAATTAGAAAATGGATAGATGTATTTAGATAATCTATTTTCATTAACCATGGCTATGATTCCATAATACTCGTATCCTTTAGGAAAACAACCTGGGAATATAAGAAATCCAAGAAACAAAAATGATTGAATAACTTTGAATGTGGTTAGGATTATTGTAATTAAGCCTAAAGAACAAGAACCGAAAACAACTCTGTATGGTGCAACCAAATTTTTAGAGGTATGTAAATACGGTAAATGAAGGAATTTGGGTTCAAAACAAGGAGGACTTAAATAATGCTACGTTTTCTTTGTAGGAATAGAAACGAGCTTCGATTTCATTTATTATAATAGTCGTTTCGATGCATGAAGTAAAAGTTATAACAGTTTAAAGTTTCAACCCAAATTATTAGTTATTTTTTTGAAACTGTGAACTGTAATAACTCTCTTGTTTTTTCGAAGAACAAAGATAGATTAAACATATAAATAAAATAACAAGAAAAAGGTACGAAGAATCCAAAGAAAAAAGCGAAATGAAATACCATGACGAAAATAACGACAAAAATATTTAAAGAAAATGTAGGCCTTAAGGGATCAAATTCATTCTTTTTGAGGTGATTTTTTTTGACTAAAAACACATCAAACAATCAAATAAATATTTTTTATAAAAATCTAAAATTAGAAAATGGATAGATGTATTTAGATAATCTATTTTCAGCAACCATGGCTATGATTCCATAATACTCGTATCCTTTAGGCAAACAACCTGGGAATATAGGAACTCCAAGAAATAAGAACGATTGAATAACTATGAATGTGGTTAGGATGATCGTAATAAAGCCTAAGGAACAAGAACCGAAAACAACTCTATCAAATGCATCCAAATTTTTAGAGGAATGTAAATACGGTAAACGAAGGATTTTGGGTTCAAAACAAGAAGGACTTAAATAATGCTACGTTTTCTTTGTAGGAATCGAAACGAGCTTCGATTTCATTTATTATAATAGTCGTTTCGATGCATGAAGTAAAAGTTATAATAGTTTAAAGTTTCAACCCAAATTATTAGTTATTTTTTCGAAACTGTGAACTCCAACAACTCTCTTGTTTTTTAGAAGAACAAAGATAGATTAAACACATAAATAAAATAACAAGAAAAAGATACGAAGAATCCAAAGAAAAAAGCGAAATGAAATCCCATGATGAAAACAACGACAAAAATATTTAAAGAAAATGCAGGACTTGAGGGATCAAATTCCTTCTTTTTGAGGTGATTTTTTGACTCAAAAACACAACAAACAATGAAATAATGATTTTTTTATAGAAATCTAAAATTGGAAAATGGATAGATGTATTTAGATAACCTATTTTCAGCAACCAAGTCTATGATTCCATAATACTCGTTTCGTTTAAACAAACAACTTCGGAATATAGGAACTCCAAGAAATAAGAACGATTGAATAACTATGAATGTGGTTAGGATGATCGTAATTAAGCCAAAGGAACAAGAACCAAAAACAACTCTATCTGGTGCAACCAAATTTTTAGAGCTATGTAAATACGGTACACGAATGATTTTGGGTTCAAAACAAGGAGGACTTAAATAATGCTACGTTTTCTTTGTAAGAATCGAAACGAGCTTTGATTTCATTTATTATAATAGTCGTTTCGATGCATGAAGTAAAAGTTATAATAGTTTAAAGTTTCAACCCAAATTATTAGTTATTTTTTCGAAACTGTGAACTCCAACAACTCTCTTGTTTTTTAGAAGAACAAAGATAGATTAAACACATAAATAAAATAACAAGAAAAAGATACGAAGAATCCAAAGAAAAAAGCGAAATGAAATCCCATGATGAAAACAACGACAAAAATATTTAAAGAAAATGCAGGACTTGAGGGATCAAATTCCTTCTTTTTGAGGTGATTTTTTGACTCAAAAACACAACAAACAATGAAATAATGATTTTTTTATAGAAATCTAAAATTGGAAAATGGATAGATGTATTTAGATAACCTATTTTCAGCAACCAAGTCTATGATTCCATAATACTCGTTTCGTTTAAACAAACAACTTCGGAATATAGGAACTCCAAGAAATAAGAACGATTGAATAACTATGAATGTGGTTAGGATGATCGTAATTAAGCCAAAGGAACAAGAACCAAAAACAACTCTATCTGGTGCAACCAAATTTTTAGAGCTATGTAAATACGGTACACGAAGGATTTTGGGTTCAAAACAAGGAGGACTTAAATAATGCTACGTTTTCTTTGTAAGAATCGAAACGAGCTTCGATTTCATTTATTATAATAGTCGTTTCGATGCATGAAGTAAAAGTTATAATAGTTTAAAGTTTCAACCCAAATTATTAGTTATTTTTTCGAAACTGTGAACTCCAACAACTCTCTTGTTTTTTCGAAGAACAAAGATAAATTAAACACATAAATAAAATAACAAGAAAAGGATACGAAGATTCCAAAGAAAAAAGCGAAATGAAATCCCAGGACGAAAACAACGACACAAATATGTAAAGAAAATACATGACTTGAGGGATCAAATTCCTTCTTTTTGAGGAGATTTTTGACTCAAAAAAACAACAAACAATCAAATAACAATTTTTTATAAAAATCTAAAATTAGAAAATGGATAGATGTATTTAGATAACCTATTTTCAGCAACCATGGCTATGATTCCATAATACTCGTATCCTTTAGGAAAACAACCTGGGAATATAGGAACTCCAAGAAACAAGAACGATTGAATAACTATGAACATGGTTAGGATGATTGTAATTAAGCCTTAGGAACAAGAACCGAAAACAACTCTATATGGTGCAACCAAATTTTTAGAGGTATGTAAATAAGGTAAATGAAGGAATTTGGGTTCAAAACAAGGAGGACTTAAATAATGCTACATTTTCTTTGTAGGAATCGAAACGAGCTTCGATTTCATTTATTATAATAGTCGTTTCGATGCATGAAGTAAAAGTTATACCAGTTTAAAGTTTCAACCAAAATTATTAGTTATTTTTTTGAAACTGTGAATTGCAACAACTCTCTTGTTTTTTAGAAGAACAAAGATAGATTAAATACATAAATAAAATAACAAGAAAAAGATACGAAGAATCCAAAGAAAAAAGCGAAATTAAATCCCAGGACGAAAACCACGACAAAAATATTTAAAGAAAATGCAGTACTTGTGGGATCAAATTCCTTCTTTTTGAGGTGATTTTTGACTCAAAAACATGACAAACAATCAAATAACGATTTTTTACAAAAATATAAAATTAGAAAATGGATAGATGTATTTAGATAACCTATTTTCAGCAACCATGGCTATGATTCCATAATACTCGTATCCTTTAGGCAAACAACCTGGGAATATAGGAACCCTAAGAAATAAGAACGATTGAATAACTATGAATGTGTTTAGGATGATCGTAATTAAGCCTAAGGAATAAGAACCTAAACAACTCAATATGGTGCATCCAAATTTCTAGAGGAATGTAAATACGGTAAACGAAGGATTTTGGATTCAAAACAAGGAGGACTTAAATAATGCTACGTTTTCTTTGTAAGAATCGAAACGAGCTTCGATTTCATTTATTATAATAGTCGTTTCGATGCATGAAGTAAAAGTTATAATAGTTTAAAGTTTCAACCCAAATTATTAGTTATTTTTTCGAAACTGTGAACTCCAACAACTCTCTTGTTTTTTAGAAGAACAAAGATAAATTAAACACATAAATAAAATAACAAGAAAAAGATACGAAGATTCCAAAGAAAAAAGAGAAATGAAATCTCATGACGAAAACTACGACAAAAATATGTAAAGAAAATACAGGACCTGAGGGATCAAATTCCTTCTTTTTGAGGAGATTTTTGACTCAAAAAAACAACAAACAATCAAATAACGATTTTTTATAAAAATCTAAAATTAGAAAATGGATAGATGTATTTAGATAACCTATTTTCAGCAACCATGGCTATGATTCCATAATACTCATATCCTTTAGGCAAACAACATGGGAATATAGGAACTCCAAGAAACAAGAACGATTGAATAACTATGAATATGGTTAGGATGATCGTAATTAAGCCTAAGGACTAGGAACTGAAAACAACTCTATATGGTGCAACCAAATTTTTAGAGGTATGTAGATATGGTAAACGAAGGATTTTGGGTTCAAAACAAGGAGGACTTAAATAATGCTACGTTTTCTTTGTAGGAATCGAAACGAGCTTCGATTTCATTTATTATAATAGTCTTTTCGATGCATGAAGTAAAAGTTATAATAGTTTAAAGTTTCAACCCAAATTATTAGTTATTTTTTCGAAACTGTGAACTCCATCAACTCTCTTGTTTTTTAGAAGAACAAAGATAGATTAAACACATAAATAAAATAACAAGAAAAAGATACGAAGAATCCAATGAAAAAAGCGAAATGAAATCCCATGATGAAAATAACGACAAATATATTTAAAGAAAATGCAGGACTTGAGGGATCAAATTCCTTCTTTTTGAGGTGATTTTTTGACTCCAAAACACAACAAACAATCGAATAATGATTTTTTTTATAGAAATCTAAAATTGGGAAATGGATAGATGTATTTAGATAACCTATTTTCACCAACCAAGTCTATGATTCCATCATACTCGTTTCGTTTAGGCAAACAACCTGGGAATATAGGAACTCCAAGAAATAAGAACGATTGAATAACTATGAATATGGTTAGGATGATCGTAATTAAGCCTAAGGAAAAATGACCGAAAACAACTCTATATGGTGCAAACAAGCTTTTAGAGTTATGTAAATATGGTAAATGAAGGAATTTGGGTTCAAAACAAGGAGGACTTAAATAATGCTACGTTTTCTTTGTAATAATCGAAACGAGCTTCGATTTCATTTATTATAATAGTCTTTTCGATGCATGAAGGAAAAGTTATATTAGTTTAAAGTTTCAACCCAAATTATTAGTTATTTTTTCGAAACTGTGAACTCCAACATCTCTCTTGTTTTTAAAAAGAACAGAGATAGATTAAATACATAAATAAAATAACAAGAAAAAGATACGAAGAATCCAAAGAAAAAAGTGAAATGAAATACCATGACGAAAATAACGACAAAAATATTTAAAGAAAATGCAGGCCTTGAGGGATCAAATTCCTTCTTTTTGAGGTGATTTTTTGACTCAAAAACACAACAAACAATCAAATAATGATTTTTTTCTAGAAATCTAAAATTGGAAAATGGATAGATGTTGTTAGATAACCCATTTTCAGCAACCAAGTCTATGATTCCATAATATTCGTATCGTTTAGGCAAACAACCTGAGAATATTGGAGCTCCAAGAAATAAGAACGATTGAATAACTATGAATGTGGTTAGGATGATCGTAATTAAGCCTAAGGAATAAGAACCGAAAACAACTCTATATGGTGCAACCAAATTTTTACAGGTATGTAAATATGGTAAATGAAGGAATTTGTGTTTAAAACAAGGAGAACTTAAATAATGCTACGTTTTCTTTGTAGGAAACAAAACGAGCTTCGATTTCATTTATTATAAGAGTCGTTTCGATGCATGAAGTAAAAGTTATAACAGTTTAAAGTTTCAACCCAAATTATTAGTTATTTTTTTGAAACTGTGAACTGTAATAACTCTCTTGTTTTTTCGAAGAACAAAGATAGATTAAACATATAAATAAAATAACAAGAAAAAGGTACGAAGAATCCAAAGAAAAAAGCGAAATGATATACCATGATGAAAATAACGACAAAAATATTTAAAGAAAATGTAGGCCTTAAGGGATCAAATTCCTTCTTTTTGAGGTGATTTTTTGACTAAACACACATCAAACAATCAAATAAATATTTTTTATAAAAATCTAAAATTAGAAAATGGATAGATGTATTTAGATAATCTATTTTCAGCAACCATGGCTATGATTCCATAATACTCGTATCCTTTAGGCAAACAACCTGGGAATATAGGAACTCCAAGAAATAAGAACGATTGAATAACTATGAATGTGGTTAGGATGATCGTAATTAAGCCTAAGGAACAAGAATCGAAAACAACTCTACATGGTGCAACCAAATTTTTAGAGGTATGTAAATATGGTAAATGAAGGAATTTGTGTTTAAAACAAGGAGAACTTAAATAATGCTACGTTTTCTTTGTAGGAAACAAAACGAGCTTCGATTTCATTTATTATAAGAGTCGTTTCGATGCATGAAGTAAAAGTTATAATAGTTTAAATTTTCAACCCAAATTATTAGTTATTTTTTTGAAACTGTGAACTGCAACAACTCTCTTGTTTTTTCGAAGAACAAAGATAGATTAAATACATAAATAAAATAACAAGAAAAAGATACGAAGAATCCAAAGAAAAAAGCGAAATTAAATCCCAGGACGAAAAAAACGATACAGGACTTGAGGAA
The DNA here is from genome assembly GCA_037013495.1 of Hippophae tibetana. Lineage (NCBI taxonomy): Eukaryota > Viridiplantae > Streptophyta > Magnoliopsida > Rosales > Elaeagnaceae > Hippophae > Hippophae tibetana. Next base: position 10,010,424 of record JAZDXN010000016.1, read on the forward strand.
TCAAATTCTTTCTTTTTGAGGAGATTTTTGACTCAAAAACCCACAAACAATCAAATAACGATTTTTTTCTGAAAATCTAAAATTAGAAAATGGATAGATGTATTTAGATAGCCTATTTTCAGCAACCATGGCTATGATTCCATAATACTCGTATCCTTTAGGCAAACAACCTGGGAATATAGGAACTCCAAGAAACAAAAATGATTGAATAACTATGAATGTGGTTAGGATGATTGTAATTATGCCTAAGGAACAAGAACCGAAAACAACTCTATATGGTGCAACCAAATTTTTAGAGGTATGTAAATACGGTAAATGAAGGAATTTGCGTTCAAAACAAGGAAGACATAAATAATGCTACATTTTCTTTGTAGGAATCGAAACGAGCTTCGATTTCATTTATTATAAGAGTCGTTTCGATGCATGAAGTAAAAGTTATAATAGTTTAAAATTCAATCGAAATTATTAGTTATTTTTTTGAAACTATGAATTGCAACAACTCTCTTGTTTTTCAGATGAACAAATATAGATTAAACACATAAATAAAATAACAAGAAAAAGATATGAAGAATCCAAAGAAAAAAGAGAAATGAAATATCACGACGAAAACAACGACAAAAATATTTAAAGAAAATGCATTACTTGTGGGATCAAATTCCTTGTTTTTGAGGTGATTTTTGACTCAAAAACACAACAAACAATCAAATAACGATTTTTTACAAAAATCTAAAATTAGAAAATGAATACATGTATTTAGATAACCTATTTTCAGCAACCATAGCTATGATTCCATAATATTATTTAATCTGAGCAATGTTGGGACTATTTTATTGATTATGGTATTAAATGGAAATATTTTGAAAATAGTGTGAAATTTGGTACCAATCAATCAATTAATAAGAGTATCATTATATTACTATAAAAAAGGTAACCATTCTTTAAAAAAATAACTTAATATTAATATTTATTGTGAATGAATGTTTGGCTCCTTTTAAGTTTTTTTTTTAATATAATCATAACCTTCTTTGACAACAACAGTGCTCTAAATAAAAAAACTAAAAATAAACAAAATTAATAATGAAAATAGTGAAATTATCCATCTGAAGTTCTAAATAACAGGTATATAGAGATTTGGTAAAATAAAAAAAGTGGTGAAATAATTCGTTTCGATAATGAATGACATGTAGATATTTTTTACTTTATAAATTTCCAAAACATGCCTTTTTGGACTCAAACTCCTAAATGTCTTAGGTTTGTTCTATGATATCCAAAATTATGAGACAAATTTTACAAATAACTAATACCAAATATATTATTAGGTAAACTATACAAAATATCTCATTATTTTTATACATTATATATTTTGGTTTACTTTATTATTATTTTATAATTTATTACATTTAATCTTAAATTTTTATGTTTTGACTTTTAAAGTATATATAATTTCAAATTAATTGGTATCATATTTAGAGTAAATGTATAAAAATTAAAAAATAAATGGACAAAATATAAAAAATTAAAATAAAGAAATTAATGTGTAAAAATGAAAATAAAAAAATGACAAGAGATCAAAGTGTAAAATAAAAAATTATATATATATGATAATTTGTGTAGTTGAAGGTGCATTATTATCCGATAAAAATGTCAACCCAAAACACCTTTTGAGCCTTTTCTCCTCATGCATAGTGTCATGACTCGATTACAGCACTTATCATATTCAGGCTTACCCTTCAAATCAACACAAATATTTTCGGCCCATTTTGTGCAAAAGTTTAGTTAAGGTATCATCAACAGGTGGAGCTACAACTGGTTCTGCCTTTTTAATCTTCACTTTATTTTGAATTCGTCTCAAAGCTTGACGAAATCGCAACATCTCCGACCAAAATGGAAGGTTATTTTATGATAATATTAATGTCTTCATATCAAAAAAGGGATCTTCATTATTTTCTTCATAGGAAGGACTTTGGGTGTTTTTGTGGCCTGACTTAGCATCCGCCATAAAAGTAGTTATGGTAATCGACATCATGATCGTTAATATCATCATGCTTATCATTTTAATGTGTTCCCCTCTCATTGTAGTCGACTCTTATGAGCTGTTTAATTAGTTTGTTATGATAATATATAGATTAGCCTCACCTACTTTTTAATTAGCTCTTGTGGATGAATATATTATTTGATTTTTTTTAATTGTTTTAAGAGTAAATTAAAGTTAGAGTCTCTTACATATTGCACGAAAATAAAATATCATGGGTGGGGTTTATTTGACATTTAAAAGAATATAAAATTGAGAAAGCAAGGTCGAAGATAATGCAAAATGATTTAAAAAAAAGTGATGATCTCGATAATGTAAAATGAGTCAAATAAGTATAAAAATTTGTATTTAAATAAATACTTAACAATGACAAAAAAATCTTTAGTTCTATTGTTATTAAAAATTACTAAACAAAAACAAAGCTATTTTTTTCATTTTATTATTTACATTTTTCAATTAAATTAGACAAAAATCGTTTGATTTCAATAAATAAAGTTGAAAAAATTGAAGAAAACAATTGATGAATTATAAATAAATAAAAACATAAACATAAAAACGATCATTTATAATTACATAATCACTTTTAATAACAATACAATTAAATTGTTTTAAAAAGGAAAATAGATAAATGTAATTTTAAAAATAAGTATTTAAGTAGAATAATAATAATAATTATTATTATTATTTTGATTGAGGCGTGGATTTGAACTAAGAAATTTTTGAAACAGAGTTCAAGCGTTCAACATCAATTTTACTAGGAGGAGGATGAAAAAAATTACATTACTTGCACCACTATCAAGCTCCAGTTTTTTTTTACCTTATCTTAATTTGTCTTTTAAGCGATGGGATAGGGGATTTAATTATAGTATCCCTATATATGCTCATACAAAGAAGCTCAAGCTATTATTAATTATATGTGAAACTTTTTGCATTTTCAAAGGATGACTACGTTGATAACAAGAAAATAGCTTTTAATTAGTTATATACTTTTCGTGTAACTTAATTAAAGTGATACATATTTGAATGTTTAGAAAGGATGTTAACAAAAGCAAGCTAGTTAATTAGTAAAAAAATAATATAGCTTGCTTTTGTTAACATCCTTGGATTGTTGCAAACGGTAGCTTATATTTATGTTATTGAGAAAATATAAACAGGGGGAAAAAGGGCACCATGCATTTATTATTAATAAAATAACACAAAAATAAAACGTGATAATTAATGAAGAAAGTAATAAAATAAAGTCGATATGATGCTGCAATGGAAACAGTCCAAAAATATTGCAGGTGATATATTTTAACATTGAGAAATGATAAAATAAAATATGTTAATGCGTAGATAAGCAAAATGTGTTAAATTTTGTTTTTCTTTTTTGATATAATCTTTACATTCATTTCATTTAAAAAAAGAAAGTTCATTACATCCTAAGACCTCCGTATTCAACAATTCCCACACTCCAATAGGAGCGTACCATTCCCAAACATGAACCCCAACACCCTCTAAGGCAAAAGATGCAATCTTATGTGCCACCACAATATTAGCCTCTGTCTTCTTGAAATAAATTGGTACCTACACATTTCTATCACCCTTCTAATCTTCTCCACCAACACCCCCTCTAATGCCAAGCATCCACCTTCCTTATTGATAATTGTAACAGCCACTTTAGAGAGTTTCAAACAAGACACCACCCATGCCATGCATCAATCCAAAAATACTAATTTCAAAAATAGGTACATTTCATTCTACTAAAAAACACTATTATCATTATGAAACAAAACTTTTTTACACTAATATCTCACTCAAAATGTGGGTAACTTGGCACAAAAATTTATATTTTAAACCTTTTTTTTTTTACATAGAAAAGTGTTAGCCAAGGGGATAATATCAATAATACCCCCAAATTTCGATGTAATATCATTAATACTCCTAAAATTTCAAAAATGTCACAAATACTTCTCAAACTTAACGAAAGTGAATAGTAATTTTTTTACATATAAAAATGATAGAAATAGTAAAAAAATCAAGAAATAATATAAATAAAAATACAAGAAATGATAATTAGTAAAAACAATTTACAAAAATACAAAAAAACAAGATTAAATCTTAAAGAATGAGATGAATTTAAAGATTCATTATTCTTAAGAATAAAAAAATATTTCCAAATAAAGATAAAGTTATTATGACATAAGTAATAAAAAATAACTTAATATTAAATAAGAAAAATGAAGGTATAATATATTATTAATTGATAAAAAAATAATTATGAATAAATTATCAAAAATCTCTCAAAAGGATAAAAAGAATTAGATACATCGATGTAGGATAAATCCAAATATTAATAAAAGTTCATTTTAGAGAAGGAATTGATACACTAATAAAAGTAGCATTGTTATAATAGAATAATAACCTAAAAACTATAATTACTTTCCATAGCAATATAGCCCACATTGAAAAAGATGTGAGAAAATTAGTAGATTTAAAACAAATTTTAAGGTGTTTTGTTTTTACGCCAAAGAAACCACTAAAGATAAAAATATATTTACTGCATTAGAGATCGAGAAGATGAAGATGCATCATCATCTACATCATTAAAAGAAATTTTGGTCGAAAACAACAAAGTGAAATAAATATGTAGAACCCACATATTTAGTCGATAGATCATCCTAAGACGTAAATTCAAACGCCAAAAGTAGAAAGTTAGGTGAGATATATTAAAGTTGGGGTAAATATTGATTTTCAACTATTGTAAACATGGATTCCTTTTTCTATAAAAGGAATTCTCATTTCCATTAGTTGGATACAATTTCAATAATAGCAAACTCTTTATTCTAAAAATTATTTATTTAGTAACTATGTATCTAGAAACTAAGAGTGGCTAATAATCTCTTCAAGGTTCTTAGTTGACTTTTAGAATTATAATAATTATTATTGTTATGAATAAAATGGAGTGTAGTCACTCTTTTTCTATTCCCTAGTAAGTCTAATTTGGACACCATAACATATACGGATGTAAAAGATTCACCATTACTAGAAGTGTATAAAAGCTTGAACAAGCTACGACATAGTAGGTGTAACAAAAGAAGAAAAAAAACGTAAAAGAAGACTGTGGTGATCCCGTTAAATTCAGGTATGCTAATTATAATTTTAAGTTAATTAATGATCTTGAATGAATAAATATTTGTTTATAACATTTATAAAACTCATAAATAAGAAAATGAAGATAAAAAAACTAGTCTGTATGAAAATAAACATAAGAAAATTATAAAGTTAAATCAATGTTTTGAGTAAAAAACTTAAAGATTTACCTTTAAATAGTAATCTATAGAAAGTAACAACTAATGTTCTAAAACATCTGGCCATAATTTGGTATTAGAACCATAAGAAAGAAAAATACATTACTAGATGAAAATTTAACACTGTTAATTATTTGAAGCCATTCATGATATTAACTATAAAAGTATAGGGTATTAGAGCTTGTTTCATAAAACTCAATGGTATACATGAAGATATGCTAAAAGTTAAGGACATCAATGATAATTTCCCATTAGCTAAGTCTATTGGATTAAACTTTAATAGGCCTATATTTCTCAAATTATAAAAGGCTTCTTTTAGTCTTTTAACGTTAAAAAATGGGCTAATTAAAGATAAATAATACTATTTTATTGATTTTTTTATTAAAATATTTTTTTTTCAAAGTGATTAAAACATGACTAAAATACAAGCTATTAATAATGGTAAATTGACTGTTAATATAAAAAAAATTCATAAAATATATTTTTAATTTGTTTATCTATTTTATTTCAATATTTTATTGATTAACTATTATTTTTTTTGAAAAGTAATAAATATTTAAATACTTTTTTGTAATATTTTTATTGTTGATTTTTTTTAAATAATTTCATATGAATTTCACTTTTATACTTGCTAGCAATTTGTGTTTTTATCGTGTTTTAATTCCTTGACATGAAAATAATATTTTAAAAGATAAATTAGTAAAATAATATTATTTATTTTTAATTGACTCTTGTTTTTTCAAAATTAAAAGACTAAAAAAACACTTTGTATAGTTTGAGAACTATACAAACTTCGAAATTTGAAAGACTAGTAAGAATCCTCTCTCTTTATTATATTCTAGTTCTATTGAGTTACTTATTTTTTTTTCTTTTTACAATGCTTTTGATTTTATTTGTGAGGGGAGGCACATTAGACATTTCTTTTGGGCTATTGATCATTGAAGTTCTAATACTATGTAAAATTTATAAAGTGTAACAAGATGAGTTATCCACTTTCTAAAGATTAACCAAAAAAAGTAAGTCTTATCTGTTACTTATAAATACTATATTACTATCACTTTTTAAGCAACGAGGAATAATTTCTTTTTTACTCTAATAACAACATAATTAGAATTTTAATAAGAAAATAATTAGAATTAGGAATTGTGTTTTACTAGTACCTCTATTCATATACTAATACTTATTCTCCTTGAAAAACTACATTTGAACTACTTTTAAAGTTAATTTTATTTTTACAAATTGAATAAATTAATCATATTTCTTTAAATTAATGCACTTTAGTAATGTTTTTGTTGAATTCATTGATACTATAGTAATTTTTTTGTATATTTTGATCATTTTATTTTTCATTTTTTCTACTTTTTGAAACATTTTTTTTTATCTTCAAACATCTATTAGCCCCCTACTAATAAGATTCAAATCGATTATATTTAAGTTTTTTTCCCTTCTAAAAATGACCCCCAAAACCAAACTTGATGTTTTTTTTTGAATAAATTGTCCAAAAATACAATAATAAGGTGGTTAAAGTGCCTCTTTATAAAACCTATGACTAATATGTCTAATTTATAAAAATAAAATGATGAAAGTGTTATGCTAACTTATTATCATTCATATTATTGATTGAGTTGAATTTAGTATATTAATTTATTGATTTAATATAATTTAAAATTTTAATCACCAAATTTGAAGGATAATTTTATATTTTAAAGCTAGGGAGTAGGGCATACCAGCTCCTTGATTAGGTTTTTGGTATTGTTTGGGTCATTAAATTAAAAATGATGTAAATTAGTTTCATATCTTAAGAAAATGTGCTAATTAAGAATAAATTATATTATTTTAATAATAATTATTAAAGTATTATTTTTTTATGTCAAATGATTAAATTGTGATTAAAATACGAGTTTTTAAAAGATTAAATGTGAAATTTAAAATGCAATTATTTAAGAAAAATATCAAAAATTATAATATTCTCACATAAAATTATTTAGATATACATTTGAAATTATTTAAAAATATTTAAATCAATAAAATATTAAAATAAAAAAGTGGAAAACAAAAAATATTAAAACAAATATTTTGTGAAAAATATTTCATTTTAACTATATCATTGTTAAAGACTCGTGTTTTAATCACATTTTAATCAATTAATAAAAATATCATTAAAATAATATATTTTGTTCTTAATTGATTTTTTTTAAACTAGAGAAATAAATTATACTATTTCTAATCTGATAAACTAAATAATACCATTGAAATAATCTAGATGAATGTTTTATAGTTTTTTCTTTAAATTATTACTTATTTTTCTTCTTCTAGAAAGGTTTAAGAGTGAGAAAATGAAAGAAAGACAACATTGTTGAGTAAGCTCACTATTTTAAGATGTATTTAAACCATAGAGATGTTCTTGTTTTTTTTTTTTGAGAAAAACCATAGAGATGGTTGATTTTTGAAAAATTCATTGTTTGGCCATAAGTTTTTCATATTCTTGTAGGTATTTAGGCATTGTATCTCATCAAATTGAAAGAAATATTTTATTGTTTCATGCTCATTCTCCCTCCCCCCTTTTTTTAAAGGTAAACACCTAGAAGGCACCTAAACTTATACCTATTATCTGCAAAGATATTTGAAGTATTGTTTCTACGGTAAGGTATCCATACTTTCATTTTTATTATATATAAGTACCTTGTTGGGATTAAAGCTTCCTATGAAAACATATTAACACTAATTATCTCGCGTGATGTTCTTTCTTATTACCCACACGTAAGGTAATTGCTTTACCTAAGCTTAACCATAATTAATCAACATTGTGAAAAAAAGAATGCTGGAGACAACATATAAGGTTGGAAACCATTAAAAAAACCTAACCTCTACGATCTATAGTAAGTAACAAATAGAGAATCCTTCACTAAAATGCACCATTAGTGTTTTTAATACATTAAAGGCTGTAAGATATTACACTAAACAAACACGATAGATTAAAAATTCCTCTGGTTCCTCTAGGTCACGTCTTTTTCTTCGTGGTTTGCCCTTTTCATTAGACAGTGAGGGAAAATATTTCGAGAATGACAAAAAAGGTGTCCTGATTACAGTGAGTATTACTTTATACCCAAAATATCATTATTCTTATTTGTTATTTGTCTTTAATGTTATCTTTATTGTCATGTATATGTTTTGGGTAGTGTGAAAAGCGTATAAGACAATATCAATAGCTTGTAATTTTGAGTAGTGTTTGTTACATATAAAATTGATTATAGTGAAAAATAATTGGACAAAAGTGAGTTATTTGACTCCGAATTGGGACCATGTGCATTTGAGGCCAATGAACAATTTTACTGTTTTGTTTGAAAGTGATAACTTGTCCAATAATATGCCTATTATGTGACCAATAATGTTACACATATTTGCAATTCTTTATTATTACACTAATTTTGATATTATATTGTTGCAATTCAAATGAAGATTTATTTAAATTTATGTGGAAACATTGAGAAAAATTTCAAAATATAGATGGGTTTCCATACTATATTGGTGGTACATTGGACTATTTTGATAATATAAATAAGGATAAATTGAGTATGTTGGATTCGATGGGATTATGTGGCAAAATGGGGAACTCAGGGAACTCAGAGAAAGTAGTTAACTATTATTATAGAGTTCCTTGACCAAGGAGTGCAAAAGGAATTATTTTCTTAAAATTAGATGCAGATATATATTAAATGGTCAAATATATACCGAAGGGAAGAAAAATGGAGTTAGAATTGTTTGTAGAAGTAGTTCAAAACCATTACAAGTGATGACACCAAAACAAATAAAGAAGCAAGAAAGAAAACAAAGACAAAAGGAACAACAATCTAGAGATGCAAAAGTTGAGTTAAGTAAGAAAAATGATGGTGAACTTGGCATACCCTTGTACTTCCTTGGTATACTCTTCATGTGGAGTTGCCTAAGGTGAAATTTGGACAAACACATTCCAATGAGTATGTGAATAAAGAAGTACAATATACTAAAGTTAAGGCCAATGTGGACGAAATGCATCCTGCATTGGAACACCAATCACATGAAAATAAGGGACCTAGTGAAGAAGAAGTTGAGGTCACTTTTGAAGAAATACAACATTATATGCAATTGGACAAGAACAATCCATTGAGGTAGTGAATGAAGAAGAAGTTTGTTTGTAATAACTTCCTAAAGCATAACAATTTGGAGAAGAACAATGTATTGACGTTGACGCCAATATGGAAGAAGGAGAAGAATAATATACTGAGGTAGCAAATGAAGGAGAAGTTTATTTGCAATACCAGCTTGAAGCATAATAATTTGATTCTAATAAGGGTACAAGGTAGTCTAAAATAGTATGCAAATGAGAGTACAAGGAAGCATGATGCACAAGATGAAAATGAGGGTACAAGGCATCCTAAAGCACAAGAATTTAATATGGGTATAAGGTAACCTAAAACATAACAATTTGATGGTGACATTGGTAATGGGCCTGATGACTCATATGATGAAGAATCTATGAAACATGGAACACCACCTACAAAGGTGAAAAGAGGAAGAGGATTTTTTGAATGTGTTAGAAATTGAATGTAGCTTGATCCTAATGTTGAAATGAGGGAAACTAATGAGGATGAAAGTAATTTTGATAGAGAAAACCATTCAACTAAGTATAGTGATTCAAATCATTTTAATAGTTGCATGGAGGATGAATATGGTATTCCAAGGAAGGGGTTTCAAGAATTCAATTAGGTCACTAATTTAATGAGAGTGAATTTCACATTAAGACAAAAATTTAAATCTAAATAATTGTTAGCAAATGCCATCAAATTGTACTCAATTGAACAAATGAAAGAATTAAAGTAAGTTATTCAATAACTACAGTCATAAATATAATATTTTTTTTAATATTTAATAATTTCATTAATGTTAATATTCATAAATTATGTTTTAGGTTTTTCAAAAATATAGTTAGCAAGGTTGATGTGTGTTATAATATAAATGGTACCCCTAGTTATTGGTGGAGGATAAATGAAAGTTGGAACAAAAATACAAGGAATTGCAAGTCAAGACTTTACACAGTGAGCATCAAAACTATTGTTGTACCACAAATCACAATCATTTTTGTGATTCTAACTTCATTATTGAGTTTTTTTAGGACCTATTCAATCTGATTCCAAAGTGAGTTGGGTTATTATTCAACAAAAAATGAAGGAGGAATTGGATGCTAAAATATGAAAATAACAAATATAAGGGGAAGGAACAAAGTAATGGAAAAATTCATGGAAGTTGGGTAAGTTAGTATCAACTAATGAGATCCTATGGAGAGGAACTGTTAGAAAGAAATGTTGGAAGTACTGTAAAGTTACATAACGATGTTGGGGATGATGGGTTAATGAGATTTTGCATAATGTATGTTTGTTTTGATGCTTTGAAGAGAGACTTCAATGATGGGTGTAAGCCTTACATAAGGCTAGATGCTTGTTTCCTAAGGTCATCATTAAGGAAAATTCGTGTACTTGTGGAAGTTGATGGTAATAAGGGGATGTACCTAATAGTTTATGCAATAGTTGAGATAGAATCAAAATTTACTTGAAAATGGTTTATTGAATTTCTAGTTGAAGACTTCAGTTTACAAAAGGTATAATTATTGAATTGCTATAGTTATTTCTTTGAAATTATATTTGTTCCTTAATCCTAAAATGATAATGCTTTGTCAATTGTAGGTGCATGTCACAAAATAATGTTAGACAAACAAAACAAAGAGGGTTAGTGGGAGTTATTGAAGGCACATTACTTGATACATAGCATATATGTTATGTTTGTTATTTGTATGAAACTTTTAAACATGATAGTCATAAAGGTGTAGTTTTAAAAGATAAGTTATGAAAATGTGCAAAAGCTTACACATTGGGTTTTTTCAAGAACAAAATAGAGGATTTTTAGAAATTGGATGGGGTAATATACTCATGGTTTAAAAGTAGAGATGTATCACAATGGTCAAGATCCCATTTATATACTAATATCTTAAATGATATGCTTCTAAACAATCACTACATGTATTGTAACTAAAACATTGTTGAGTATAGAGAAAATCTTATTCTTATTTTACATGAGGATTTAAGGATATCAATCATGGATAGGATGGGAAATAATAGACTAAAATTGGATAGCTAGTAAGATGATGTTGCGCTTAGGATATTTAAAAAACTAGAAGTACAAAAAAAGAGGGTAAGGAATTTTCATTGGGTTAAATGGTCTCATGACCTGAGGTACCAAGTGAAAACAAAAAAAGGTTGTCAATGTGATGTGGATTTGAGAAGTAGGACATGTAGTTGTAGAAAGTGGGACTTTTCAGGTATTCCTTGTGCATATGAGCTTGCTTGTATAATTAAAAGGAAAGAAGACCCACTTATGTATATATCTGATTGGCATAGAAGGCACAAGTACTTGGCTGAACACACTCCCAATATCAATCCAATTCTAGACATGAAAGAATGGATATCAATTACACATGTAGACCCAATCAACCCACACATTTTTAAGAAGTAATGAGGTAAACCCAAAAAAGCAAGGAACAAAACAACTGATGAAATCCTTGAAGTGAGCAAAAAATCTGGAAAGTTATGAAGATTTGGAATCAACATGTCTTATAGACATTATGGTTTAGAAGGTATGGTTTAGAAGGTCATAAGAAAAAGGATGTCCTTCATGGAGATAATAGAGAAATGAAGTAATAGCTCTAAACCTTTTTAATTTTATGTAAATTTCATTGCCTGGTTATATTCTATTTTGTAGCGTAATGATGAGTTTGGTACTTCTTAACCATATGGTGAAACTTCTTCATAGTCAATACTTGGTATATCATCGGGAGATAAGACATTTGTCATTATTTGTTCCATAAAATGTTCAAACATAATGTATTTGTATAGAGAACTACTAGTGGAATTGTTAATAAGCATGGAAGAAGTATGCCACTAAGAAGATGATTCAATGTTGAAGTTGGTGATTCATGTGTTTTCTAGAGTAAACCAAACTGATATTTTTTGTGTACCTGATGTTTAAAACGACTTGAATAGTGCAATGTTGAAGACCTTATTTTGTTCATATTTTGTAACTTTGGCAGTTTTGACAATGGTAGGATTGCCTTGGTATAGGATAAATAGTTGCTTTAGGATTTTGGATTACTTTTGCTTTTTTGTAAATATTCTATAGCCATTTTGTTTAACTTGTTATTTCCAATTGTGTGTATTATGTCTCAATTATTTTAGAAGATCCTTTTGGTATAGTGTAAATGGCTGCTTTAGGATTTCGAATAACATTGGTTTTTTTGTTGTAAATATTGATAGCTTATATAACACTTCTAGGATTAGAGCTATTGACCTTGGCATACTTTCAAACTATAGATATCAGAGATCACTATTGGTGATGGAAGGTAGAATACTAGAATATGTAGTAGGTAATAGCATACAGTACCCATCAAAAACTTATGCACTATTGCTTTCCTTATGTCCAAAATATGAATTTGTTAAAGCAACAAAAACTATCAAACTCTAACATTGGTATAATAAATCCTGTGGTTTCAAAAGAAATCTATAAGAACTAGGGAAAATGTGTACTCTACCTTTTCAATATATGTCATGCAATTATTACGAGCATTGATCTGTTGTCCTTTTAAACTATTAAGAGTTCGGGAAAGCACAACTTCCTCTAGAAATTCTTCTTGTCTTTAGAGTATAAAATCGCACAACAAATATTAGCAAAATAACATATCACAATTACATGACCTCACCATATATAAATTATAACAAGTTGATAAAACAATGGTCTCTTTTTAATTTGTCATTTTTTTGTGCATTCAACATTAACTTATGTTTGTCCTAGAACATGGTGGTAAGGACCTTAAATATTTTTTGCTCTTGAACTTCGACGAGGCAAGGAATCATATTGGCAAGAAAAGAGTAATGATTTTGGATAAAGCTTTTAGGCAAAGGAATAATTTCAACTCTAGTGAAAGCACTTTTAGAAAGGAACTAACAATAATAGCTTTCAATAGGATTAGAGCTATGGAAAGAGCAAATTCTTATGAAACTTTCTTATTTAATAAAAATATATGTGGTACCTTTCATTTTTTCCACAATGTTTAAAGCTTCATTGAGCTCATAACATAACCATTATAAAATGGCATTTTCAGCTCAAAACATAACCAATTAACCCACGATGTTATTAGCTCATTGTTGTCTCTTTAAAAGAACATAAAAATGTGCAAGTATACACGGTCACAAGTAATAAAATTGATAAGTAAGTTATCGTTCCCACAGATATTTGTTACTATAGTTTGTTAAGTACTAAAATTGTCTCACTCTGATTTTATCCAAACAAACGAAAGTTGATGTAGTATTAACTAAGATTTTTATAACAAAATATATAAAAACATTCTAGGATTGTAGTTGGTATTAACAACTAATTTTTGTAAACAATAAATAAGAAAATTCTAGGATTGGAGTTTCACCAAATTAATCCACTCGAATCATATTATTTTCTCTTGATTTACATTTTTGAATTTAATTTGTCAACAGAGAACTACTAATTTTATCCATATGTCTGTTCTGATAACAAATAGACACATCTTGCTAAAATAATTCACTATATTCCTATGAGAATTAAATTCACCAAGATTCATTACGTTCAAAGTTCTCAAATAGTTGCACATACAATAAAGAATGTTCCTCTCCTTTCATCATACATGTTATCCTAAACACGAGCAATATACACAAAAATGCCTCTTCCAAGTTTATTTAGGTGCCATAGATCAATTGATAAATTTTCCAATTAGTCAAAAGCATTAAGCACAAATAGAATAAACAACTTAAAAACATTTCACAAATCATTCCAAAATAATTAAATCCAAGCTTCATAAATTTAGCAACGTAGCAACCCTAGAAAAATTAAATTACTTCATAAGAAAAATTAAAATTACAAAACAAAAATACTAAAACATTTAAGGAATATTAGATGAATAACAACACAAAGAAATATAAAAACGTTTCATCTATGGAGAAACACAACAAAATCCAAAAATGGCTTCTGCGTGTTCCACAGTCACCTATCCAACCCCCTCTTAATTTATCGTAATAATCCCCTATTTATAGCTCCAACACTCTAAAAAATACATCATAAAATATATTTTTTTAGACACGCGGGAGACAAATATTACATCAAAAATAATAATTAATACACACGTGGGAGAAAAAACATTATATTGAAAATAATATTTAAATACGCGTGGGAGACAAGTGTGTGCCGTTTCTATGTTTTCATTTCAATTCACGCATGCCACATGTCAGCATCTAATTGGATGGAAGAATAATCGAGACACGTGGCAGCTTTTAATTTGTGGGGAGGATAGGATGCAGGTGGACCACGTCGCAAGGGAATATTGCAAGCGAGACATGTGGGTCCCACAAAACCAGCTGGAAAAGCGTGCACCGATTCTGCATTTTTGTTTTAACCAACTCATGTCACATGTCAGCATCTGATTTGCTGAAAGAATAATCGAGACATGTGGGTCCCACCCTACACGTTGGCTTGCACTGCAAGGTGGGCCCCACTCTGCATGTCGAGTAGTGTGCCACCTGGGAAACATGTCCATTCGTCAGTGTCGCCATGCATCGCACTCGCCTGATCATCACCGTTGATTTTTAATCTGACGGTGCGTGGCGCGCGTGGATAATAGGTGCGTGTGGTCTTCTTTCCTGGGCAAAAAAAAACAAAGTTTTATTTAATTGCTTTTGAGCCCTCTAATTTAATTTAAATTAAATTTTAAACTTTGATATTTACAATTAAGCCATCTTTTAATTTAAATTATATTTTTAGCTTTTATTATTTGCAATTAAGTTCTTTTTTAATTCAATTTCTTTAATTTTCCTTGAAAATATATTCCTTACAAAACTAACAGTAAATATAATTTTAATACATTAAAATTAACTAAAAATATCAAGAACATAAAAATTATGATTAATGAAATGGATAAAATAACTGTATAATATACAATTATCACTCATGCATTATGAAAACAACTATGAAACTAGCTCATGCATTGTTAAACCAATCTATACAGAATTTTTTTGACAATCAATCAATAAATTACCCATGAATTACAATAACATATCCACTACATTCAAAGCATTATAAGCTCATGCCTTATCAGTTTGTTACTATTACAATGACAAGTTCAATTCAATCTACGACATAATGAAGATCTAGAGAAAATGAAATAAATATTGATAGCTTGAAGAAATTAGGCCCTTACTACATTCAATGTTCATTTCACTTATTGCTTAATTGCTTACAAAACATTGATTGCATAGCTAATTTCTCAATAAACCATCACCTAAAATAGCTCTTCACCAACATTGAAGCGCTAATAAATAAGCAAACCCACAACTATTTTTTTTCTCTATTTTGCCTCTTTTGTATATTGCTTTTCAATTTCTCATTCTGTTCCTCAAGGATGTGGATTTCATTTTCAAGCTTCCTTTTAGTTCTAATCAAAACCCTAATCACATTGCAAGCTTTGTCATTCATCCTACCATTGACCCATCTCTAATACCCATACCTTGGATTTTTCCTAGAAGTCAATTTTCAACACATAACAAACCTTTTGCCACAGGTTTTTGGAGTCCATGCCATTAACACCTTCGCCCTAGTATCACAATGATTAAAATGAGTTACTTGATCAACTTCTATGGACATCGATGAATGTACTTCAGACATTGCAAAGAGAAAAAGCCTGGGCACTATCGCAAAAATGAAAATGGAAAGGATAGGGTTATTTTCATTTCCATTTTGCACAGCAAAAATGAATATGTAAATGGATAGGTTAGGTTTTTTTCTAATGGTCTCCAACATCACGTGTTATCTCCAGCCTTTTTTTTTCACAGCGCAGGTTAACAATAGTTAAGCATGTGCAAAGAAATTCCCTTACGTGGGAAGCCTTAATCCCAATGAGTTACTTATATATAATCAAAATAAAAGTATGCTTATCCTTTTGTAGAAAAAATAGTTCAGGCACCTTCCTTTAGAATAGGGATAAGTTTGGGTACCTCCATAGGAATTTATCCTTTTTTTTATTGATTCTTATATATATATTTTTTGAATGATAAAAATGAAAGATTTTATTTAAATATGAACCAAAAGTACAATAGGATATAAAGTCTAATTTTTTAAATACATCAAAATTATAATTAAAAAGATAAGATTGGCTAGCGGTTGTAATACATGATATATGAGGAAAAATTCTTGAACCTTCTTTATTCACTCTATATTCTCCTTCATCTTGGTACTTATCTAAGCCAATTAATATAATGATTCTCTAGAAAATATTAAACTAAAATGTCTAGTTATACTTCTTGTTAAAATAAACCAAAAATCCTCCACAAATGACCAATTATTTATTGCTAATGTCATTTATTCATTATTTACATCATCAACGATATGATTTGTATTAAAAGATAACATAACTAACTTCAACAAATAATATAACTGTCGTTTCATTATCGTTTTCAACATCATCGTCATCATCATTATCTTCTCTGGTAGTCATTACTATGGTTTATATGCCAAAGTTCAAACTCAACAAAATGAAAGATGATTTTTTTGACTGAAGTATGCGAGCTAATTAATAGTATACTAATATAAAAAAACTGATAAAGATTTCAAAGAATAAAAAATTTAAAGAATCAGATGTTATCTAGGCTTCCATACAAACCCTTGAAGTTTTTGGTCATGGAAGAAACTTTCTCAACTCTTGCAAATTTATCACTCTTTCAACTTTTTATTGTTCCTCGTTATCTTAAAACCAAATAAAAACTATAAGATCTAGTTTTTCTCTCCTCAGTATGTAGGGCTCACAGCGGCGGGCCATAAGCAAGACTTCTGGAGGGCCTATGTACATTACATTTTAATTTTTTATTGAAATTTTAAATTTTAAATATGATATAAATATTAATTCAAAATATAAATATTTAAACATTAAATATAAAAATTATAGTATATTAATTTTCATTTAGACTATTTTAAAAATTATTTTATTTATAAAAGTATTATAGTAATAAATAATATTCATACTTTTTATCAAGTAGGAACAAAAATCTCTTACTAGTTCGTTGTAAAATTTAATAAATTTAAGATTATTTATACAATTATTTTATAAACATTATATATATATATATATATATATATACATATAATTTACAAAAAAAAGTAAAAATATAGTTTAAGTTATGGAATTTATAAAAATGGGGTTCATAATTTGTATCCTTTCACTTTAAAAATGGTTGGTTTTACCCTCTTGATTAGTTATATATATTTTTAATGTTAAGTACATTTTTAAGATTTAATAATTGAAGTTCATAAAATATATGAGACAAAATAAAGAGAAAATAAAATAATTTTTTAAAAGTGTCTATTTCAACAAGTAATAAATTTATTAAATTTAAATGGAGGGTAGAATCAATTTATACATGACAATACATACAACATTTATTGTAGATATATAATGATAAATAATTATAATGAACTCATTGTGGAAAAATAATTAAATGTTTATCAATTAAAAGATTATTGGAAAATAAAAAATAATAATGTATCATTAATATGATAAATATAAAATTAATTAAGAAAAAAAGATAATTGTATATTTCTCGTTAAGGAGAAACAAAGTTTTGTTATTTATTAAGTTTTACTTCATATGAGGTGTTATAGGTAAGTTACCTAGAAATGATGATATTTTGTCCTAGTACATTAGATTAGGCTTGAGAGTTGTGTTGTGTCATACTCTTGTCGTATTCGTGTGTTAAGTTCGTTCTTACATGTTGATTAACGTAATTATAAAATTTAGAGATTTTTTCTAATAAATTATTTATATTAGTAAAATATTTATAAAGAAATTTATAAATTGTAATACAATCATGTTTTAATTGTGTAATAATTGTATTTGTATTGTGTCGGTGTGTCATGTGAAGATTGTCACTCATTCACTTTAACGAAAAATGATAAAAAAAATAATTTTTTTTTAATATTTTAATGTTGAAAAATATCTATTTGATCGGGCTCTCTTTTGATAAAGGTCGAATGTGGTCGCCTACATGGCCTTAGCCTTAGGGTGGGCTTGGTAGGAATGGTTCTCTCATGATAACTCAACTTCAAAGGATTATATCCTAAATGTATCAGAGTTAGTGCATTGATACCTTTTATGTTTCATGTTATTAAAATATTTTGTTCTAATACCATATTCAAGTATTGGTATCTCTTTTATCCATTTTGAATAATATTTACTTATGTCACAGTTAACCACATATTTTCTTGTTTTTTGTCATAGTACTTATTTATAATCAATAAAATAAAAGAATATGAATTAATTTTTTTTAGCTTTATAATTAATTACAATTTTATGTCATTATTTTTTAATAAAGTTTTTAATAATGAAAAATTTGTAGTAAAAATATTTTAAATTGTGATAATATTTCACTCTAAAATTATAATAAATAAGTAGTTTTAATTTTTTATTCTAAATTTTATGTCAATTTTTTAAATATTTTAACATAAGATGATTAGTGATAATGATAATGCCTTAACATACAAAAATAAGCATAATTAAATTTGAACTATTCTAATTATTGTTGTACGGGGTTCATATCATAGTTAATATATTAGTATTTTTTATACCTCATGTTACTAATTTTTTTCATTTTTAGTACCCAAATTAATTATTGATATCTATTTTAACCATTAATTTTTTTTTCTATTATCCTTTTTTTTAATTTCTACGTATGTCATTGTTCAATTAACATGTAGGACACATATGGCCAACTTTAACCTAAAAAGGAGCAAATACTGTTCAAAATAGTTAAAACGGGTATCAATATTTGAATTGAGTAGTGAGATAGAATCTTTTAATAACATTAAATATAAAAGATACCAGTAAATTAACAATGATAATTCTAGAGTACCGGACCAAGTTACATATTCAACCTTTGTATGTATGGCTATGGAGAAAGAAAAAATGGGACAAATGTCGTTGAGATTGGTGGAAGAAAAGCAAGATGTGGTCCTAGTTGATCTTTTGGAGACATGCAATGAGCCTAAACCTTTTTGGAAAGGTTTTTTTTCTTCTTGGGTTATATCGTAAGGGCCTTAGAGGTACACTAGTAACAGTATGAGGAGGGAATGTTGGTTGGATGCAAGGGATTGAGTTCTTGTAGAATATGTTCTTGTTACATATCAAAAGAGAATTAGCCATTAACTTCATCCTAGATGGAAGGCCATGGCTATTGATGATGGTTCTTTTCTATTTGAAAATTTCCATATATATGATAAGTCACATGTTTGAACATATGGATCGAACTTAACCTCGATCAAACTAATAACCCCAGCCATTAAATGAGTCAGCCTAGGAAGAATTACCCGCACCCTCAACGACACTCGTCTGATGGGCCTGCCTATATTAAAGAGCTTTGGTATTGGAAGGCCGATCTCCAACTCGAGCCATGATATGGTTGACATCAAGCTTTAAATGTGTTTTATTTTACTCTTGTACCCCTTTGACACGCTATGACTTGTACCCCTTATGTAATCAACATGTGTACTTGTAATGCTCAATATATACATGGACCTCATAAGAGATCCACACATTCTACAAAATTTTCTAACTTCTCACTAGTTTCTCTTTCTATAAATTAGAACAATCCTAACATTTTGGCACCCATTGTAGGGCCCAGATTTGAAGGTAGAGATTTGGCATCTGACCCTATATTTTTAAGGATTTACCCAAAGTTCTGAGAAAGAGACTTAGTAAGCGAACATAGTTCCCCAGAATCATATGCATCATGCTAGGAACAAGAGTTGAGGAATGATTGAGACTAGTCAATGAGGAGGTAGCATCAGCACATGATCAAATCTTGCAAGCTCGTAATAAGGCTAGAGTGGAGACCGATCCCCATCAAGAGCTGGTATGTAAACATCTTCAGCTACAAAGAGAGCTCAAAGAGACGAGGTGAGAAAATAGGGCACTACGATTGCAATCATGCTTGGGTGCCCCAATGGGTCAGGCCACTAATCTGTTTGGGAGGATCAAGATAGATCACAAATGTGTAAGCCATTCTATGGCCAAAACGTAGCTAATGTGAATTTCTTCTAGTTCGGCAGGATCCAAAAACAAACAGTTGTTGCAAGCGAGAAAAAGCAAGGAGGCACAATTTTGGGCATTAGAAGATGCTAACAGAAAGTAAGACTAAACCTTGAAAAGGGTAAATAAATGGCAAGAAAAGGGTAAGGCACTCTATGATGTGGATAGGGATAGCAAGCAACTGTGTGTATCCCCCTTTTATGATGAAATATAGCACAATGAGCCCTAGCCAAGTTAAGTGTTGCCAAGTGCCCAGACTACTAAGAGACTAAAGATATGGTAAGCCACGTGTAACACTTCAAGAAGGCTATGGCCCCCATGACCTTCACTTAAGGTAAGAAAGATGCCATGATATGTAAGTTGTTTGTCGCCACCCTATGTGATGGCGCACATAATTGGTTCAATAACCTGGCACCCTATACCATAACCTCATTTTCATAGTTTTCCAAGCTATTCATCACCAATTATGCCTACAACATGCCCCTGAGGAAGGAGTCTCACCACCTCTTCTCAATCGCCCAAGGAAGAGGTGAGTTTACTAGAAAAGTATATGAGAAGATTTATAGATGAAAAACTAGAGATATCATATTCCCTAGCTCTATTGTGGTAGAGGCCTTTAGATGGGATTTTCTAAGGAATTCTGATTTGTTTGTAGAAATGACCAAGATTGTCCCACAAACTTTGGAGGAAGCTTATGGAGAAGCGAAAAAAAATTCAATTTGGAAAGAGAGTTAGGTCTAGATAAAAGTAGCAAAGCAGTTGTGGAAGCTACGCTAGAAAAAGAAAAAAAGAAAAAAAATTCTAGATAGGGCTAACCAAGACAAAAGGATTAACTAAAATAAGTATTTCACACCAAATCACCATGCAAGTGGCCAATGATCTCGGAATAAGGGGCCTTCGGGAAGGTCACTGTCTCTGTTCAGGGGTCCACCCTTAAGAGTGAGTCTAGCTCAAGCAGTATTAATAATGAAAGAAGAGTAGAATGTCAACCAATACTTGGGCACATTTGAGGATAAAGAAAGCAAGATGAAGAGATATCTTGAGAGACAAAGAAAAGAGTGCTCAAAATTTTCCCACTTTAAAATCAAGAAAATATCTAGGAATGAGAATGGTCATACTAACACTTTAGCCACACTAGCATCTATGCATGAGTCCAAGTGCACTTGGGTGGTGTCAGTAACAATCATGTTAGAGGACAATTTGGTAGAGGTCGAAAAAATAGTCAAAAGGATGGATGTTGCCATGAGCCTATGGTTCACCCCAATTTTTGAATTCTTAAAAAGGGAGACTTACCTTAAGACCAAAAGCTCACAAAGGAAATTAAGGCCAAGGCTAGTCGATGCATGATGGAAAATAATAAATTGTATAGAGAGACAACACTTGGACCTGGGTTATTATGCATAGTTTGGGAGGGGTCTGAAAAAATTATGTTCAAAACCCATAAGGGAGAGTGCGGCTCTTATTTGGGTGGAAGGAGGCTACCAAGTGAATTATTTGGTAGAGGTAATACTGGTCCACTTTGCTATTGGATTACACGAGATACACCTATGGGTGCAATAAGTGTCAGAGGTTCACCTCAGTATCACATGCACCGCCAACTCCCATGACAGGGATAGTTAGTCTATAACACTTCTACAAATTAGGGCTTGTTATAGTAGGATACCTACCCTAAGTAAGAGGCTAAAAGAAGTTTTTACTAGTTGCCACAAATTATTTTTCCAAGTGGATTGAAGTAGAACCTCTAGGAAGTATAAGGGAAGATGAGGCAATTGGGTTTATTTGGTGGTCCATAGTTTGTCCCATCAACCTATCCAAGGAGCTTATTACCAATAATGGAAGATAGTTTGTGGGTAGTAACATCAAATAGTTTGCCACCAAGTATAATAATAAGATGTGTCATTCAATACCATATTATCCACAAGCTAACGATCAGATAGAGTCTTCTAACAAGTTGATAATTAACCTACTAAAAAAATGGTTGGAGAGCACTAAAAGAATATGGATGGAGAAGATACCTTGGGAATTATAGGCTATGAGGACTAGTCCTCGAAGAAGCACTAATGAGACATATTTCTCACTAGTATATGGGATTGAGGCTATGATACCAACTGATATCATAGTACCCACTTGGAGATCAGCCCTAATTGAGGCCCAGAGCTCTACAAGAAGAGTAATTGAATTGGCCCTTATAGAAGAAAAAAAGGATGAAGCCTTGAGAATGATAGTTGAACAAAAAAAAGAGTAACATATTATTACAACAAGGCCATGCATTTCAAAACTTTTTCCATAGGTGATTGGATTCTCAAAAGGGTCTTCCTTAGCAAGAAGTAGTGGATGATAGACAAGTTGGGTGCAAATTGGGAGGGCCTATACCAAATAATCCAGACGACACTAGAAGAGGCCTACCTATTGAGAAACATTGAGGGAGTTGAGGATAACATAACTTGGAACATTCAACACTTGAAAAAGTATCACTTCTAATGTACTTTGATGTACCATCCCTATATATATATATATATTCAAGGGGACTTTTTGCTGGCAATGGCCCTCCCTTAATATTACATGTCACGAGTTGATCACCTCAATCAGGAACTAGGTAAAGCACTCTGACACCTAAGAAAGAGTTGATCACCTTGGTCATGGATTAGGTAGAACGCTCCCCCCCAATATTACATGTCACAGGTTGATTACTTCGATTAGGAACCAGGTAGAGCATTCTGGCACTTAAGAGAGAGTTAATCACCTCAGTCACACACCAGGTAGAATGCTCTCTCCCAATACACAAGTTGATCACCTAGGTTAGGAACCAGGTAGAGTGCTTTGGCAAGTAAGAGATAGTTGATCACCTTGGTCATGGACTAGGTAGAACGATCTCCCTCAATCTTACATGGCACAAGTTGATCACCTTGGTTAGGAAGCAGGTAGAGTTTTCTAACATTTAAAAGAGAGTTGATCACCTTAGTCATGGACCAAGTAGAATGCTCTCCCTTAATATTACATGTCACAAGTTGATTACCAACCCCTAAACAACTCCCATCACCTTGAGGAACACCCCTTCAGATCGTTTCATATAAAAATTCACCCAATAGAATTCCCTATCAATGAGAGAAGCCATTTTAGTTAGGGTCCTTCTTTCTCGTGCTCGAGCTTATGATAGCTGCTCCTTAGACAAGGTGAGCTCACAATTGGTCACTTCATAAAAGAAAAGCTTATCCTTGAGTCTGGATAGCCAAATTTGTAATTTCTTTTCCTCAGTTTCAAGCCTACCATTCTCCAATTTTAAAGCTTGAGTTGAATGTCTATTTCCAAGGTCAAAATCCATAAGGTTCGAGCAACAAAAATGGAGAAAAATTTCAGGTACTTCAAATAAAAGAGGATGTCTGAATTTTATAGTGTCCCTAACCTCTTTTATAGGGAATGATATTATGACAAATTAATTATACATGTCCTTAAAAGTAAGGAGGTGGGTCAATATCATAAATAAATACTATAAATTCTATAAATACAAAATGACATATACAGTTGTTATCAAAATCAATTGTTTCTCATTAATAATAATGTGTTATAAGAACGATCTCGCAACAATACAATTTGGAGAAGGCATCGATCTTAAAAAAATACTTAATTTGGAGGAGCTCGTCCTTTGGGAGGGAGGTTTAGATTTTTGAGAGCTCACCCCTTGTTTAGAGACCCTATTATAAGGTTGTGCCAATAAATTAATGGCATTTTACTCCATACTTTCTACAAAGACAAAGAAAACGGTGTTAGTTTTAAAAAGGTTGGGTTAAGCAAAACACAATATTTGTGGAGTCTTAAGGCTAGTTCACCATCATCATGGAGCACCATGAACCTCTCTCTAGTCTGTGGGAAGGGTCTAGTGCTTGGAGGGTTCTTAAGGTTTACATATTTTCCTGTGAGGGACCTCTAATGAGTCTTGCTAAGTGTGAGGTATTTAGTAGTTTCCTCCATTAAATCTTCTTGAGAAGATAGTTTTTGATATTGGTTAATCGTTGCATGATCTTGTGGCTCAAAGTCATGATAAAGAAGCCTAGTTGTTCCTTACCAGCCTAGCATTTCTATCTGGGGTCTTTCACTAACTAGATACACAGAAGAAATTTTCTTTTCAATTCTTCTCATTTTTAGGGAGGATCGTATTTATGCCTCAGTCTTGTTTCACAGACATGTAGATCCTCCTCATGTCTATAGAAGTATGATTCAAAACATATGGCTCATTGAACTTGGGCATCTCCAATTCAACCATAAGTTCTCTACATATTAGTTTGAGGTAGAGTAGGTACCTCCCTATTTGTAATTAATTGGTCTAGTGTGAGCTGAGTCCTTCACAAAATTTCCTTGTAAATGGGTATAAAGGAAATTTGGCCCCTAGCCATAAGGACTTCTCGTGGAAAGATGTCACCTAGTTGGAGGTGGATCATTGTTAAGAACACCAGACCCATCGATCATTATCTAAACCGATGAGGGAATGTCATATGTTCTCCTTATCCTTTTCTCATCTTGAGGAGATAACCCACTTGTCTTGGACTTGGCCGCCTAACCTTTGGTACGACCTATAGGTTCACTGGTTCCGTTCTTCCTCATCTTCTTCCTATATGACCTCAGGATGAATATTTGGGTATGAGAGATGTTCAACCTAATTGTAGGTACAACCTATGGATGAGCTATGGAGGTAAAGCGATAAGGATCATATAGCTCCCCCTCACTCAAGGTGTTTGACTCATTGGTAAACCTCAGGACATCATTTTCTACCTGGCCCTAGAAAGTTAGATATTGTGGGCTCTTCCAAAAGGATGTGTCCAAAGTGCACTCCCAATACGTGGTCTATACAAAGGATCATGCGGAATAAAAATGGTAAGGTGTGCAAAATAAAAATTACCTAGGGTCAAGTTTGAAAGTAAAAGGGGGGAATGATTCTTTAAATTGACCTGAAAAAGAAGTAGAAGACTATTAGAGTTGAGAAGTTTTCTCTTTAAAGCCCAAGGAAATAAGCTATGTGTCGAATTGATTTTCTTACCACCAAGTTGAGAACTTGTTGTCTCGAGTTGAGTTGACAAAGCATATTTTGTTCCTATTTTTGTATGATATGCAGGAAATAATGAAATGAAGAGAAGCTCATGCTCCTCCTTATATAGAGGTGTATATTTCTATCTCTAATTAAGTGACAAGCATTTATTAGGGGGAGGGAAACATTTCAAATTTGCTACACAATTGCTACTCTTCCACCCCTATTGAGGACACAGGTTGAAATAGTATGAGGATTGGATGCTTGAACATATGGATCGACCTTGAGCTCGATCTAACTAACAGCCCGAGCCATGAGGCGAGTCAACCTTGGAAAAATTGTCCATGCCCTCAACAACACTCATAGGATGGGCCTACCTACACATAGGAACTTTGGTATTGGAAGGTTGACCTCCAGACCGAGCCATAGTGTGGTTGACCTCAAGCTTAAATGTTTTTCTTTTACTTTTGTATTTGACACCTTGTGACATGTACCCCTTATGTAACCAATACTTGTACATATAATGTTTTATATATACATGAATCTCATAAGAATTCTACACATTTTACAAAATTCTCTTACTTTTCTCTAGTTTTTTTTATCTATAAATGAGACAAATCCAAACACTATATATTATAATCTTTTGTTGGTATGCTTTATGGGTCTAGTTACTCGATTTGCTAAATGTGTGAAAATTAAAAAATAAATTAACTAAGTTATAAGAAAAAAAGGATCAAAATATAAAAAATAAAAAGTATACGGAACAAATCATAAAAAAATTAAAGAATAAAGTATAAAATATGAAAAAGTCAGAGTTTATTTGTGTGGTTAAGCCAAAAACAATATACTATTTATCACGAGGTAAAAATGTCAATAGACTAGATAAGTTGTAGCTTTGAGTGTGTACCTCATGTCACCTCATATTAATTATCTCAAATTATATGTCCCATCTCATTCTCTTCGATTAAAGATTTTCACATGTATTCTTATTTTTTACATCAAACAACTTTGCTTTTGACCAATTAAACTATTACACATTTCACTGCTCTCAAATATCTATTAATTAAAAAATATAAAAAAATTATTTTTATAACCTTCAACTATACAATTTCATATGATTTTTTTTTAAATTTATAAATGTTTAAAATTAAGAGAAAATATAATAAATTATTAGATAAGAAGCATTATTACTTGACATAAAAATAAAAATAAATTATAAAAATTAACGTAATTAAAATTTATAACAATAAAAATAATTTATCTTACACTAATTCATACACAAATAACCTTCCCTTTTACTAAGACATCTTAATGTTTTGGAGTAACAGTGATTTTCAAAGCTTCTTTAAATCCTTGGTTCGATTTTACACTTTTTCATAGATTCTTCGCATAATCTTCCTTTTCGAAATCTCTACACAAATATAACTTTATTAAATTACATTTCCCCAAACTTTTGAGTGACTTACAAGTTTAATTAGGATTTTGAAACTTGTAACCACTCCATCCCTCGTGAGGCCTTTGGCTCCATCATCATTTCTATATTCAGAAATAGGATTCAGAAGATAGCTTATCTTCTAGACATCATTTCTATATTCAGAAATCGGATTCAGAAGATAGCTTATCTTCTAGACATCCACTCCAAGTCTCTCTACTAACAAGCTTTGGAGTAGATAAGTTTTCGTTGTAATTGGTTGAATATTACAATTCCCAAAACTACAATTGCTGATCTCCAATCCCATTAACTAACCCTCTTATTATTATACCCTAATCATTGCTTATTAACCTACTTGCTACTTTTACATTTATGGCGGCTATATAGGATAATTTAAGGGATGAGACTTCCCTCGATGTTTCAGCTGTTATAAATGAACACGACAAACGGTTCTTTTTTCTCACAAAACACTACTTCATGTTGGTTTGTAAACTTGTTTATAAGTCCAAAGAAAACAAAACCAAACTTTGAAATATTCTAGCCCATTTGAAGTCCAATTCGTGAAAGTTTCTATGGTGATTATCTGGATTGATAAGGATACAACTCATGGTTGGTGGAAAGAAGAAAAATCAATGGATTAGGTAAGAAGATAAGTGTATGGTTTAGATTGTTTTGGTAGGTTTATATTGTATAACTTAGATTTATTAGTTGTTTCTATAAATACCTCTCAATAGCAATGTAATAATCAATTTAAAGAAATCAGAAACAAAAATTCAATAATTTCTCAATGTTTATGGAAAATTGGTCTTGAATGTTCTTGAGTTTTTAGAGTTTTGATTCATAATTTTCCAACAAAGTGGTATCAGAGCTGTAGTTGGAAATATAAATATACACTATTGTATATCAAATCGAAGCTCTCGACAAGACAAATCCGACGCCGCAAGAATCTTCCCGATCGGAGTTTGGACGCGCCGTCACGATCCTCCGTAAGTTTCTGCCAGAAAGTGAGCCTGTTGATCGAGCCGCCAAGCCATTTGACCGAGCCATCGAGCCGAGTTGACTGAGCCATGAAGCCTGTTGACCGATGATGGCAAAAACAGACATCGTCGATTCTTGCCAATACTTTGGTTTTAATATTTATAAAACTCTCGCAAGTGCACGAATCATTTCGAAGAAAATGATAAGTATACTCCCAAGGTCGATCTAAGGAAGGAATGTATGTGGTTTTTAATTTATTATTCAAACTTTTAAAAACGAAATTAAATCCTAAACATCCTGTCACGATAGTTTGGTTTTTTTTTGTGTTCCTAATCTAATAACATAAAATAAACATATATACAGATTAATTAAATATAATCTAATAACATAAAAATAAACATAGATACAAATTCAATAAATAATTATCTAAAAATAAACATATATACAGATTCAATAAATATTCATGCAAATTTTGTCATTTATATTAGCGGAGTATTTATGGATATAATAACTAAATTAATTATGCTTGCTCATATTATCTAGGTTATTAAAGATATAAATTGATATTTTATTGATTCTCTCTTTTTTATATAAATACCACCTTTGGTGGGGTTAGATATTCTTTGTTAACTAAACAAATCAATTAACACCTATGGGTGGGGTTGATAACTAATTTGGTTAATTAAATTAATTCCTTTTTCTAAGAGATTGAAAATGAACCATTTAAATGCCACCTTTGGTGGGGTTAGACAATTTAAACATTATTCAAGGTGTCCAAATTAAACATAAGAATTTAATTATCCGAGTACTAACTTTCAAGTTTTAAAACCACTATTGAAAACATGTTGTCAATACATTTTCACATAATAATTCTTATAAAAACTTTTGAAATAGAGTTTCACTCTAACTACCGGGCGATTGTACCAACAAATAAAAGAGCACTACTCTAAATTAGACCGGATAACTAAACCTTAAAATCTAATTTTCAGGTTTAAGTTTGTAATGAAAAATAATATATTTCTCTCTAACATTCTTAATATAAAATCTTGAATAAAAACAAAATCAATTCATTTTAAAGATTTTTACCTATTTAATATTTCGCAAGCATAACAACGTCATTATTACATCATATTTACTAAACAGCCAGCATAGTTAAATTTAAACACAGACAAGTTGAATATAACATGTAAGAATAAAGCATAAAAATAACTGTAAAGAAAATAAAATCCTTACAGAACTTCGACGCTATTCCCGTAGCTGGAAAACCTCCAAGCGGAATTTGCACTCCCATTTATTGAATCAAAAATCTAAATTATTACAAAAACATTACAAGTTCCTCTCAAAAAGAGAAGAACTCTAAACCTAAGAGAATTGAACTAAAAACTAAGAGAAAAACTAAGAAAAGCTTAGAAACTAAGAAAGAAACTAAGGAAAACTCAAAAACTAAGAAATGAGAGAAAGAAAGAAGAGAGAAGTGTGTTTTGAAGGTGTGATTTGAAGTGAAGGGAAGGGGGGTATTTATAGGTGAGGATGGAGAGAAAAAATGAGTAAAAAAATGTTAAAAAAATATTAAAAAATGTAAAAACGCGTATTGGAATTGCTGATGTCATTAATGACGTCAGCATGATGTCACAGGGGCAGCTGCATGTGAAAAATGGGGCGAAAACGCGTTGGGCGCGCGGAGGGGTTGTCGCTGCGCGATTTCTGTCTTTTTGACATTTTTGACCTTTTCGACCCATTTTGTCCAATTTTTCCATGTTTGTTGACCTTTTCCCACTTATTTATTAATATATTTGTGATGTATTGCTTCAAGTATTCCTATTTGAGTCTTTACATTGCATTTTTAAGGCAAAATACCTGAAAAACAATAAAAATACCCGTGATTCCGAAAAAGACAAATTTATATAAATATATGATAAAACATATAAATATATGTATTTTTAATCAATTAATGTACATAAAATCATGGTTATTTTAGTGCTTTTTGAGCACTCATCAACCGAGCTGCTGACCGAGTCGCCGAAACAGTTGACCAAAAAGTTGACTTTGATCATTGACTTTGACCATTGACCAAAAAAATTCAGATTTTCCCGTAGTTCCTCCTAAGGTTTTTTGACGTTCTGAATTCATCTGTGCGATCAGAATTTACAAATTCTCACTATATTGAGAATTAATTCAAGTGGAGATATGTCATCGTTTCAAGTCCTGACACTCAACAACGATAACTAGGATAATTGGAGTATCAAGATGAAGGCTCTTTTGGGTGCACATGATGTGTGGGAAGTCGTAGAGAAAAGATTAAGTGAGCCAGACGATGAAACTACTCTAACGCAAGTGTAAAAAGAATCTTTGAAGGATTTGAGAAAGAGAGACAAGAAAGCCCTCTTTCTTATCTATCAAGCCTTAAATGATGATGGGTTTGAGAAAATTTCAGATGCAACATCTTCTAAAGCAGCGTGGAACAAGCATATGAAGAAAAGCATAAGAAGAAGCAAGGGATCACTGAGCAACTCTTCAAGATGTAATTCAAAGATAAGCATGAAAACCAAGGCAATGACAGAAACCAACGTGGCCGAGGTAGAGGTAAAGGTCGTGGACGAGGTGGAAGCCATGGTTGTGGACGAGGTTGGAATTACAACAATAATTCCAACAACTTTGAGCGAGCAGAAAGCTCAACACAAAGTCAAGGAAGAGGTAATATGAACTCAAGGTATGACAAATCTCAAGTTCAATGCTATAATTGTCAGATATTTGGACATTATGCTTCAGAATGTAGAACTCCTAATAATAGAGTAGATGAGAAAATCAACTACATAGAGGAGAAGAC
Organism: Hippophae tibetana; assembly: GCA_037013495.1. NCBI lineage: Eukaryota > Viridiplantae > Streptophyta > Magnoliopsida > Rosales > Elaeagnaceae > Hippophae > Hippophae tibetana. The sequence continues at coordinate 10,041,184 of JAZDXN010000016.1, forward strand.
CGATGAGAAAGAAACTCTTTTTCTAGCACGGAAGGAGGGTGATAGTAGTCAACCAAATGCCTGGTATCTTGACAGCGGTGCAAGCAACCATATGTGTGGAAGGAAAGACATATTCGTGGAACTAGATGAGTTAGTAAGTGGAAATGTCTCATTTGGAGATGATTCAAACGTAACAGTGAAAGAAAGAGGTAACATTCTTATTCGTTTGAAAGATGGGCAACATCAATTTATTTCCAATGTTTACTATGTCCCAAATATGAAAAGTAACATCTTAAGTTTAGGACAATTGTTAGAGAAAGGTTATGATATTTATATGAAGGATTATAATCTTTCTATAAAAGATGATAAGAATAATCTCATTGCTAACGTACCGATGTCAAAGAATAGAATGTTCTTGATCAACATACAAAATGACATTGAAAAGTGTCTGAAAGCCTGCTATAAAGATGCATTGTGGCTATGGCATCTTCGATTTGGACATCTAAATTTTGGAGGATTGGAGATGTTGTCTAAGAAGGAGATGGTGAAGGGACTACCTTGCATTAACCATCCTGATCAACTTTGTAAAGGGTGCCTACTCGGAAAGCAATTCCGAAAAAGCTTTCCAAAGGAGTCAAACTCAAGAGCCAAGAAGCCACTGGAGCTAATCCATACTGATGTGTGTGGACCGATCAAGCCTAGCTCTCTCGGTAACAGTAACTATTTTCTTCTTTTTATTGATGATTTTTCAAGAAAAACTTAGGTATATTTCTTGAAACAGAAATCAAAAGTTTTTGAAGTATTCAAAAGGTTCAAAGCTACAGTGGAGAGAGAAAGCGGTAGAAAAATCAAAGCCATGAGATCAGACCGAGGTGGAGAATTTACATCCAAGGAGTTTGAAGAGTTCTGTGAAGCAAATGGAATTCATAGATCTTTAACAGTGCCAAGATCCCCCCAACAGAATGGTATAACTGAAAGAAAGAACCGAACAATCCTCAATATGGCACGAAGCATGCTCAAAAGTAAGAAACTACCCAAAGAGTTTTGGGCAGAAGCAATAGCATATGCAATTTACTTGTCAAACTGATCTCCAACAAGAACTATATGAGGAAAGACACCGCAAGAGGCATGGAGTGGAAGAAAGCCTGGTATTTCCCACCTAAGAGTCTTTGGAAGTATAGCCCATGTTCATGTACTGGATGAGAGAAGAACAAAACTTAATGCTAAAAGTGAGAGTTTTATCTTCATCTGTTATGATGCTAATTCAAAGGGCTATAAATTGTACAACCCACACAATAAGAAGATTGTGATTAGTTGAGATGTGGTATTCGACGAAGAAGGAGAATGGGATTTTAACTCTCATGCAGATAACTTCAATTTCTTTCCTCAGTTTAAAGAAGATGAGCTGACAATGAGGGAGCAATCTGTAGAAATTCAACAAGAGCCAACGACTCCACCTACTTCACCAATGCGAACCACTTATGAAGATCCGTCATCATATTCAATTGGAAGTGAAAGAGCCATGACACGTACAGGAAATCTCCAAGATCTTTATGAGGTAACAGAACGACAAGATAATCTTACCTTATTTTGTCTCTTTACTGATTGTGAACCAGTAAGCTTTCAAGAAGCTGTACAAGAGAAGAAGTGGAAAGATGCGATGGACGAAGAAATCAATGCAATAGAGAAGAACGACACATGGGAACCTGTTTCACTTCCCAAAAGGCATAAGGCAATAGGTGTCAAATGGGTGTACAAGACAAAGAGGAATGCTAAGGGAGAGATTGAAAGACACAAGGTAAGGCTAGTAGCAAAATGATATAGTCAAAAGGATGGAATTGACTATGATGAGATATTTTCTCCTATTGCTCGATTAGAAAGTATAAGACTAATCATTTCTTTGCAGCTCAAAATAAGTGGAAGATACATCAAATGGATGTAAAATCTGCTTTTCTAAATGGAGTCCTTGAAGAAGAAGTCTACATTAAGCAACCATCAGGCTATGAAGAAAAGGTCACAAAGACAAGGTATTGAAGTTGAAGAAAGCTCTTTATGGGTTAAAGCAAGCACCAAGAGCATGGAATAACCGCATCGACAAGTACTTTCTGGAGAACAACTTCACCAAGTGTCCCTATGAATATTCACTCTACGTCAAGATTGAAGATGGTGATATTCTAATCGTTTGTCTATACGTAGATGATTTCATCTTCACTGGAAGTAATCTGAAGCTATTTGAAGATTTTAAGAAGGTGATGACCCAAGAGTTTGAAATGATAGATATCGGGTTAATGACATACTACCTTGGAATTGAAGTAAAGCAAAAGGAAGAAGTCATTTTCATATCTCAAGAAAGCTATGCAAAGGAGATACTAAAGAAGTTCAAGATGAATGATTGCAAGCCGATCAACACAACAGTGGAATGTGGAATCAAACTATCTAAGCATGAAGATGGTGAAAATATGGATCCAACATTTTTCAAAATTTTAGTTGGAAGTTTGCGTTATCTCACGTGCATAAGGCCTGACATCCTATATGCCGTTGGATTGATTAACCACTAATTGGAGAAACCGACAATCACCCATTTCAAAGCTGCAAAAAGAATCCTACGCTATCTAAAAGGTACAATTAATTTTAGCTTATTCTATTCAGCTTCTAATGATTACAAGCTTGTTGGATATAGTGATAGCGATTTTGGTGGAGATATAGACGATCGAAAAAGAACTTCCAGATTTGTGTTTTTCATGGGAGATACTGCTTTTACATGGATGTTGAAAAAGCAACCGATTGTCACCTTGTCTAGTTGTGAAGCAGAATATGTAGCAGCTACCTCATGTGTTTGCCATGCAATTTGGCGGAGAAACTTGTTAAAGGAGCTAAGTTTGACACAAGAAAAGCCAACCAAAATTTGTGTCGATAACAAGTCAACCAGTGCCTTAGCCAAAAATCCTATTTTTCATGATCGAAGCAAACACATAGATACTCGATATCATTACATCAGGGAGTTCATCACAAGAAAGGATGTACAACTCGAGTATGTAAAATCACAAGATCAAATTTCTGACATCTTCAATAAACCGCTCAAGCAAGAAGACTTTGTCAGATTGAGATATTTTCTCGGCATCATAAAACAAGTTTAAGGGGGAGTGTTGGTTTGTAAACTTGTTTACAAGCCCAAAGAAATCAAAACCAAACTTTGAAATATTCTAGCCCATTTGAAGTCCTACTCGTGGAAGCTTCTATGGTGATGATCTGGATTGATAAGGATATAGCTCATGGTTGGTGGGAAGAAGAAAAATCAATGGGTTAGGTAAGAAGATAAGTGTATGGTTTATATTGTTTTGGTAGGTTTATATTGTATGGCTTAGATTTATTAGTTGTTTCTATAAATACCTCTCAATAGCAATGTAATAATCAAGTTAAAGAAATCAGAAATAAAAATTCAATAATTTCTGAGTGTTTCTGAAAAATTGTTCTTGAGTGTTCTTGAGTTTTTAGAGTTTTGATCCATAATTTTCCAACACTTCAAAAGGAGAAAGTGTAATAGATCATCTTCTTACATCCTTTTCCCTCACACTCAAATTATAATCGCATCCCAACCTTGATTCAATATTTATGATGAAATAAGAGGCCTCATTAAACAAACAAGGCAACTAACATGTGCGTTATCTGAGTTAGAATTTGATGAAGATCCTAAAAAGGCTATTTTAGTGGCTATTCTGAAGTTATTGGGTTGAGTTTTGTCGAACTATGATTAAAAAACATCTTTAAACAAAGCTTGGGACCTTTAAGGGGATATTTTGGTTTCTCTGATGGAGATACATAAGAATATCTTCTCCTTCTCCTTCATTCAGAAGGAAGACAAATATTATGTATGGAAAAATAAGATTCGCACGTCAACAAAGCTTTATTAATCCTTAGAGAGTGGAACCACAACTTAACAATACAAGATAAAGAAATTCATTACTATAAAACATACATATGACCTCGGTTTTTAACCGTGGCCGTAGATCTATGGCGACGGTTATAAGAACGAAGCCTAAGTGAGAGAGACCATAGGTAATGACACTGGAATATAACATCATACCTATGTGCGAGAATGGTCTAGTTGAACCTCATGCTAACCCTTCAGAAGAGTTCGATCCTCACACAAAATTGGCATAATAACTCCTTATGCTCAAAAGAGAACTCGAGGAAATGAGACAAGAAAATAGGGCACTATGAGCTCGAGCAGAGACAACTCTATGAGCAGGTCAACTTGAGAATTTAATTGATAAGATTGAGCTATTACCAAGGAGAAATGAGCCTAAAAAAGTGAAAGATGAAGTAGAAGATGTCTTGCATCATAATGCTCGAATTGAGGCACAACTAACTCAATTAGGGAAAGACGCAACCCGATATAACAATGAGAAATTGCTTGAGGAAATAGTTGTGGGAAGTATATTTTCAAGCTCTCAAGGAAAGAAACTGAAAAAAGTCCAAGCTCTCAAGGAAACTAGTACAAAACAAAACAAAGTAAAATCTTACTATGACGTCGATAGAGAATGTGAGCAATTATATGCGTCTCCTTTCTCTGATGAGATAAAATTAGCCACCAACTAAATTCAGGAATGAAATATTTTGTAACTCATGTGCTCCATTTTGAAGCAACCATGGTTCCTATATGCCTCGTCTGAGATAAAAGATATGCTATAATGTCTAACCTCTTCGCAATTACCCTGTGTAATAGTGCGCAAAAGTGGTTCAATAACCTAGGACCTTATACTATAACCTCCTTTGAACAATTTACCAAGTTATTCATTACTAATTACGCAAGTAACAAGCCTATAAGGAAGAAGTCTCATAATCTTTTCTCAATCACTTATGGAAACGATGATCTATAGAGGAATATATGAAAAGATTTAGAGAAGAGAAGTTAGAAATTACAGATTGTCCCAACTCAATAGTAATCAAAGCATTTTAGATGGGTTTTTTAAAAAGTTCAAACTTGTTTTCTGAATTAACAAAGACTATGTCACACACTATGAAGGATGAGACTTATGAGAAGGCTAGAAAATTTATCAACTTTGAAAGAGAACTCATACATGGCCAAAAGGGCAAGTTAATTATGGAAGCTTCCCTAGAGAAATAAAAAAGAAGAATGAGTTTAGATAGAATAGCTTCAGATAAAATGGTTGCTAACAGAAATAAATGCTTTACCCAAAATCACAAAAGAGAAGATCAATGATCTAGAAATTCTTGGCCATAGAGTATAGCATTCTCGCTTTTAAAGGGCCACCCTTAAAGGTAAGTGTAGCTTAGAATGAATAAAATGTTAGATGGCCACTAAAGATGAGGACACCTATAAAAGTAACTTCTAAATAGTGTGCCTTCCACAAGGGCATAGGACACGAGATGTGAGACTATAGACACTTAAAGAAAGAAATTGAAGATTTGTTATCCAGAGTTTACCTGGGTGACCTTGTGGGGAAGGATAATAGAAGCATGGAATTCCAAACCCAATGTGAGGTCTAAGATTACTCATACCGCTTATAAAAAAGGTAGAGCCATATGATCGCCACATACAAAGCGTGTGCAATGAATACCCAAGTCTACATATCACAACAAGTAATATAATGATAAGAAAAGATCATTCTCACGGAGATTATTTTATTAGAAACTAATCTTTAAATCTAAAATAAATAAAAATTAATTTTTTTGTGTTTTTATATTTTAAGGAAACAAAATTAAAATAAGTAAAAGTAAATAACAATAATTAATTAAATCACATTTGATAACTAAGAATATATATGAGAAAATATCTGGGAATACTTAATCCCCTAATTTTATAAACATGTGAATCGCTAAAATCCCTTTAATATAATTATCAATTAATTACATGATCAACTGAATCTAACCTAGTATGTATTCATCTCTCAAGTAAACTACACACCATATAGTAATTAATTTAATCATACTTTCATGCCAATTAAATTGCATACTACTAATTAAGTTCATCAATTATGGATCATATACATAAGAATCATGCATCTCTGCCTAGAAACTACACATATTATTTAATCAAGATAAACAATTAAATAATTCTTTCAAATCTATTAATTTCCTCTATAGATAAATTGTTGGCCAAACAATTAATGGCATAAAAATTAGATTAAATAATATAATTAAATTAAAATCAAAATTGGGGTAAAATATTAGATCATCACATAGTGAAAATTGGATTCATAAGATCCCTAGATTAATAAATTAATTACATATAATTGTGTCCATAAAGCTCATATTTTTCATAAAGAAAGACATAAAAATTGATAAAGAAAAGAGTAGTAGAAGAAATATAATCAATCTCTTGAATTGTAGTGCTAATATCCTCTTGAATCTCCACCAAAACTGTATCTCTTTTTGAATTTTTCAGTATTTGTTTCTCTTTTCAGCTCCAAAAACTGACCAAAATTATTCTAATGGTGGCTCCTTGCATTAAAAATTCAAAAAAATTCATAAAAATCTCAAAACAATCCCAAAAAATTTCAAAAATTATATTTTCACCTCTTCACTAAAAAGATTATATTAATATTTTTGGCCTCATAAATATTATTTATTGAATAAAACAAGTAAATATTAAGTAAAAAAGTGTGCTAATGACGATTTTTATAGAGTCATCACCACCTAACGATGACAATGTAAGGACCATACGTTTGATACATGGAGGACCTAGGATTAATGGAACCTTAAACAATGCACAAAAAAGACACATGCAAGAAGTGTGTAGGGCTCTCCATGTTTACAATTTTAATGAAGGGTCACCCTCTACCTTAATCATTTTCACTAGTAACGATGAGACATCATCTTCTCATAAAGATCCTTTATTAATAACACTTTGTATAGGGTCATGAGATATTTGTAGGATTTTAGTTGATACTAAGAGATCAATAAACCTCCTCTTCCTCACAACCATCCTGATAGTAGGGGTAAAAGATAGTGACATTACCAAGAAAGAGTTGCCTTTGGTGGGATTCAGTAACAACACCATATATATGATATGGGAATAGTGGTATTGCCAATCATGGTAACCAATTCCATGGTTATGAAAAACTTTATGGTGATTGATGTACCTATTCACTACAATGCAATATTAGGAAGATCTTTGGTATATAAAATGAGATCCATCACATCAACTTACTATCTAGTTATCAAATACCAAATTGATGAGGGTATAAAAGAAATAAGGGAAGAATAGGAGAGATTTATAAATTGTTACAATGCTATGTTGAAAGATGTAGTCCCAAAGTAGCAAACACAGAGTGCATGAACAATGACTACTTAATTGGTTTAGTTGATACAAATGGGGTCAAGACTGTACAAGTCAATTTTGAACAGGAAGACTCCTTGAGAATGAACATGAACCTAACAGCAGAGATCAGGGAGTAGATGTTACATTTCTTAAAATCCAACACATGTGTTTTTGCATGGAAACCTAGTATATGCTTATATTAACCCTAGGAACATAAGTAAAATGTTGACCCCAAGCCTAGACTTGTCCAATAGAAGAAAATAAAATTCCTTAGAGAAAAGAATGAGGTTATCAAGACTCAGGTGACTATGTTTAAAGAAACAAAGATTATCAGAGGGATAGATAATCCAATATGGCTGTCTAATATTGTATTGGTAAAAAAAATCATGTCGATCACCTTGAATATGAGTGGTCTTTACAATTTTAAAATATACCTAACCAAAAGACTACTTTCCTTTGCCAAGTATTGCTCAGTTAGTTGATGCCACAATCAAATTCAGTTTGATAAGTTTTCTTGATACTTTTCTATCTATCATCATATTAGAATACATCTAAAGGATGAAGATAAAATATCTTTCACTACTAAAGAGGTACTTTCTATTACATATGAATGCCTTTTCGTTTAAAAAATGTTGGGGCAACTTATCAGCATTTGGCCAATAAAATGTTTGAAGACCAGCTAGATAAAAATATGGAGGCATACGTAGATGATATGGTGATTAAGTCTATATAGCTCGAGGACCACATCAAGGATCTAAAGGAAGTGTTTAGGGTCATTAGAAGGTATGAAATGAGACTTAATCGCAAAAAGTGTCTTTTTGGTATTACCTTAGGAAAATTATTAGGATACCTTATCTTTGCGTGCGCGATTGAAGTAAATCCATATAATATCCAAGCTCTAGTTAGATGAAGCCACCCAATGACTTGAGAGGAATCTAACAACTAAATGGAAGAATTGTGGCATTAAACAAGTTTATTTCCCAATGCACTCGAAAATGTATGTCATTCTTCAAGTTATTAAGAAAGAACAAGTTGGTTTTTTTGGAATGAAGATTATGATAGATTCTTCCAGAGAATTAAAAAATATATAGGCACACATTTTGTATTGGTCAGTTCCACCCTAAGAGTGACATTATATTTATACTTTGTTGTCACTTCCCAAACATCAAGCATGGTACAGTTCGCATAAAAAAACAAAGTGTAGCATCTTGTCTACTACATCAACCAGATCCTAACCAGTACATAAAGTAGATATGTAACGATAAAAAAACTAGCCTTCACCTTAAAAGTGGTAGTACAAAAGCTACAACACTACTTTGGTTCGCACCAACAGTGGTGCTCACTTCACATCACTTAAAGAGTGTGGTGAAAAAGCTATAGGTTATAGGAAGGTTGGGACATATTGAAATTGAATTAGGAGAATATAAATCCAAGTTTATGCCCAGGTATTCAGTCACCAAATTTAGTTACTCTCCTACAGTTATCAACAATGGAGATGTAGTGGAAATATATGGTATAGAAGTAAGAAAAGCCCAAATATAGTAGGATTTCATAGATGGTATCACAATTTCAAAGGTGTAGATTGGAAATTATCATTTAGATTGTGATGAAACTGTTTTGAATATTCTATACGGATCGAAATCCAAGTTACCAGTAATGTTTGTAGAGTATAAAGTAACCATCTTTGGAGTTATGATCTCAAATTTGCTTGGACCAAATAATATCATACTACATAGCTATTCACGATTGGTAGTCAACCAATATATTTGTGCATTTGAAGCCAAGGATAATAAAATGCAGAGCTATGTAGGACGTTTAAAAAATGATCAAACTTTGCTAACTTTGAGATCAAGTAGATAATACAAAATAAGAATAGTCACGGTGATGCCTTGGCCACCCTAGTTGTTGTTCGTGAAGCTAGTAAAAAAGGGATAATCATGGTAACTATTCTCACATAGGCTAGTATGAAAAAAAGTAGAGAAAGCTATCAAAAACATCTATAAGGTCAATACCCCATGGTTTACACCAATCCTTATATTCCCCAAGGATGAGGGTCTACCTAAAGATAAGAAAACGATAAAATAAATTTGGTCAAAGGTTAGGTAGTACATGATACAAAGGTAATAAGCTATACAGAAAAATAGCCCTAAGACATAGACTCCTATGCAGAGCAAAGGAATGCTCAACTGGAGTTGTGTTTGAGGCTTATGAAGAAGAGTGATAGATTACTACAAAAAAGTTGTACAATTCAAGCCATTCTGCATCAATAATTGGGTTCTTAGGAAAGTTTTCCTTAACAAGAAGAAATTGATGGTAGGGAAGTTAGATGCAAACTAGGATGGCCTATAACAAATGAAAGAGGTAACACCAGGTAGAGCCTAAACCATAAATGATATTCAAAGTGTAGAAGAAAGAAGGAGTTAGAATGCCTAACACTTAAAAAATATAATTTTAATATGTAATAGAAAAATACTTGTCTTATGTGAAACAAATTTTGTAGTTGATATAGAGGCCTTACAAATAGTTAAATCACGAGCTGATCACCTCAGTTAGGAACTAGGTAGAGCGCTTAGGCATAAAATAGAAGCATGAGCTGATCACCTTGGTTAGGAACGAGGTAGAACACTAGAGCAAAAGCTTCCTCCTAGGAAGTTGGTATCATTAGTTCCAATGATCATGTCTGTCCAATGTTTAAGCCACGAGGTGACCACCTTGGTCAGGAACCAGGTAGAACAGTCAGGCATAAAATAAAAGCATGAATTGATCACCTAAGTTAGGAATTAGGTATAGCTTTATGGCACAAAATAAAGTATAAATTGATCACCTAGGTTAGGAACCAAGTAAAATGCTCTGGTAATAAAGAAGATCAAAGTATGAGTTGATCACCTCAATTAGAATCCAATAAGAATGCTTAGGCTAGATAAATAAATCATTCAAAAACTTACTTATTCATAGATCGAGTTTACAAAGTTCAATAACTACTTTGTTAAAAATAAATTGACAATAAGCTCAGAGACATGCTGGTCTATTCAAAAACCCTTAAAGTGTTTAGCTATATGACTAAGATCTCAAACATTTGTCTCTTTTACTCAAGGTAAAGGCTCGACCTTAATGTTGTTCACCTTTTTACATATATCCTTGCTCGATTGAGCTGAGGACAGGCTCAAGCTAATGGTCCTTCTAATTACTTAACAACATTTATAACTTTGAGAAATACACTTTCATCTTGCTTCATATAAAAACTAGCTCAATGAGGTTCATTATCTATTAGGGAAACCATCTTGGTTATAGTTTTCCTTTCAAATGCTCGTATCTAGAACAAATCTTCTCTATAAAGCTTGAGCTCACACTTAACCCCATCACAAAGTGACGCCTTGTCCTTGACGAGATATCTTGGTTCTTAATTTGACCATTTCAATAGCAAGCCTAATATTATCTTGCTTCAAGGCTCAAGCTAAATGTCTCTTTGCCTGATCAGTGGCCATAACCCTTGAGGAAAATATATAAGGTCAGTGCCCTAAATATTTCAAAGCAACTAAAGCTTTCTATGCTTTAACAAGTAAACACATCGCCTTATATAGGGCAACACATAGGGATAAGAAAATGGAAAAAATTCAAAATACAATGAAGTAGATTAATATTAACAAATGTATGTCATATATAAATGTCCACATCTTAGTATATGTATATATGTAACACTATATATTCATAAATTAAGTAGTGTATTCAATTGCCAAAAAATCATGATTTATATTCAAAATTCAAAGGAAGGATGAGCTTAAAAGTAGTTCAGACCTATTACAAAAAGAGAAAGGGTAAGCCTCCAACAAATTAAGGAGGTTAAACATTACAAAAATAACTTCACTCGATCCTATTACAAACCTTTTCGTCATCTTCACTATCCTTAGATTCTCCATCATCCATTTAGTTTTAGTGGGCAACCATGTTGGTGTTATTAGAATGTTCAAAATTTTATAATAATATTTACTAAGGTCCCTCTTTGTGTTCTCCTTCTTAAAAGGTTCCATGGTCATGTTGTAGCCGATCAATATGGTTTCTATAACTTGCTCAATCATAACACCAAAATCATGCTTTGATTTTTCAAACTCATGCATGGTCTTTTCCAGCTCACCCATGGTAGCCTCTAGCTCATACTTGTAAGCTCATTTCTTTGTCACCACTCTATTCTCTTATTCTTTAGCTACCTTGATCTGCCTTGCATATTCATTTAGCTCATTGTCAGGATGAGTTAACATTTCCTCTTTATTAATTAACTCGCTCTTCCACTTGTTGGCCTTGGCAAGTAGCACGACTATATTGGCTCGAGTAGAGGCATCGTTCTATTTATCATTCTTGGACTCAACCTTGATATTTTCAACACCTCTTATTCTACTAAGATCATGCATTAGTTGAGCCTAAGAAAAGGAAAAAAAGAAAGAAAGTGACAATGAGATATATTAATGAAAGGTTTGAGCAATATACAAATACAAGGAAACACCTACTTGAAAAATAATCCTACTCACTAGAAGAGTAGGATCAACATCCTCCCTCGTAATGTCGAGCTCACTCTCAACAACCATATATGGGAGGTGTCGAACGTAATGGTCCACACAGTCTAGAGCAATCTCCTTGTACAAAGCCACATCCTCAATTTCATCTACCTAGGTTAAATCTTCAATGACTCCTATCCTCAAGTCTCGAGCAATTAAAGAAGATATCTATTGGATCGATGAGAAAGGGATGGGTGTTTCATGATGTGGAAAGATAGGAGAAAGCCTAGCCATAACCTCTAATTCTTAGGGAGAAAAAGTGGGCACTTCTATAACAATACCCATGTGCCTTCTATTTTTGGCTTGGGATAGAGCAGTGTCATTATCTAAGCTCTTGCTCTTCTTTTTACCTTTTAAATAGTAGGTACCTTGAAAGAGCCCATGCTTTTTTGGGAGCTCATACATTTAGGATTTTTGTGCTCTTTTGATTGGAGAACCTATCTAACAATACCTTGGGGTCGAACTCCATTATTGAAATCATGAAAAGAAAAAGAGTTAGAATACCCAAAAAGGAAAAATGTAATCAAAATGAGCTAATAGATACCACCATCATCTAGCATTATGTCCAATCTATCCCTAAATGGGTGGAGTCCTATGTCAAGCAGGTGTTCAATTTTTATAGATAATTCTAGTTGGAGGGGGTTGAAGCCCAGTCTCATAAACCCACACACTATAAAATATGGTGTTATTAAAAGTTCTTTCCAAGGTGTAAGCTTGGGCAGATAGTTCTAGATACTTGCAAGACTTTCCTTGGTCTCGAGGCTCAATGTTGTTATATAGGAGACCATGTCCTAATCCTAAACTTTGTATCAGCTTAAGAACTTTTTATGAGCCTCTCATCATTATCAACTATTTCCCACATACCAAAAGCATTGACAAAGTACTATTTCTAATTCTTTTCATTCTCTGGAAGTACCACATTTATACCTCGATCTTGTTTGGCTCATATGTAAACCTTATTCACGTTAGTGGGCCTTTATTTCAACATATATGCATTATTAAACTCGGGAATTTTAATCTTGAGATGTCTGCATACAAGGGTAAGGGAAAGTGGATACTTTCACACATTAGGTATTAGTTGGTATGGCGCAAGTTGCATCCCCACCAAAAATTTCCTAATGAAAGGGAAATAAGTGAAACCTGAGCCCAAGCCAAAGAGATTTTTGTGAAAGGAAGTCCACCCTTCAGGTAGGGTCACACTGTCCAATGCATTTGGGTTGGGGATCATTATGTCAACAGATGGAGGTATGTTATATGTTTTTCTAAGTCTCTTCTCATCCCATGGAGTTAAATCACTAGTTAGAACTTTGGAATTCCAACCTTTGGTTTGACCTATTGGCTCCTTGGTCCCCCTTTGTCAATAATTCTTTCTCCATTTTCTTGGAGGAGATATTTATGGGTAAGAGACATTCATTCTGATAGTCGAGCTAGACTGTGGTCGAGATGTTGATGTGGTAGGGATCTCAAGCATCTCTTCATCCTCAGAGGATGTGCTCTCCTCCATAACTAAGCTCAAGCTCACACTTTCTTCATGATTTGAGTGAGTCAAATATTGGGGACTTTCCTAAGAAAATTATAAACCCGAGGAAAGTGAGGTAGGACTACTCTACCAAGAAAAAGTTGAGAAGTGATATTAAGAACCAATCTGAAATTAAATGAGAATTGGTTAGGCATGAAGATAGACCTTTAAAAATACGAGAATATATTTAAAATGCCAAGATGATAATCTTACCATCCGAGAAAGAAAACATAGGGTGTGAGGTGAAGTGATAGAGCCTTTTTAAGAAAAGTTGGTTGAACTTTATGAGAATTATGAAAATGAATGCCTTGCCTCCCCTTTAAAATAAAGGCCTATATTTTCTCTTTCCAATTACCTAACAAGTTGAAAGGTTTCTAAAGTATTTATTAGGGCATGCAATACCATGAAGTTTGTTTAGTTACGAATATAATTAACTAGAGGAGGTGAGTAGATAATTAGTACAAATATGATAAATTAAAACTTTCACAGGTAACCAGACATGAAATCATGTATAAATAAAATAATGCAAAAAATAAAAATAACACACAAGATTTTTATCTGGAAACAACGTAGGCCACACCAGTGATGTGAGAGGAAAAACATTGATTGATCGAATGACCTAACTATCCACATTGAAAATAATGTTTGATTACAAGTGTAGGACTCATGTTATCCACTTAGGTAATGCACCCAAAAAAGTTACCTACAAGCCTCCACTTTCTCTCATAGTTTCTATAAGTAAGGTGTTCGGATTCAATCCAACATTCTAAGAATCTCGAGTCATACTAGTAATGGAACTCATCCAACTAACACTTGAAAAATAAGCACAATAAAACAAGTGTAATGTGTGTCCTAAAAGAGAATCAAAACCTCTATCTAGATATTCAAGAATAAATATATTAAATTAAATCAATTAGCAAACCTTAAAACAAAGGTTAAAACATAAGTTTAATGAAAATAACTTCTTTAAAATTAAATAATTTAATCAAATAATTGTGATAATATATAAAATTATTTTATCCAAACATTAAATAATCTAATAAAAAAGTTATATAAACGTAAAAATATAAAATAAATTAAATAAAAATAAAAATATACAATAAATTAACTAAAAATATAAGAGTATAAAAAATCAAATATTTCCACACATAATAAAAATTTATTTATTTGCACTTTCGAAAAGCCCGCAAATAACAAAAATTCGTTGATTTGCACTTGATCACCTATATTAATTTCAATGCTTTCCCACAGCGACATATTTGGTATTCAATTGATCTCCTTAGTCTCAGAATTCCCACAGCTTTGTATATGAAAGCCTTATATCACACGCACATATATTACCCCCGCTGAAGACCCTTTTATTTTTATTTTTTATGAATCAACTTTCTTGGCCGTTTATATATATTCCTTAGCTACGGCTATCCTCTAATCATGCCGATGACAATTATAATTTCTTTTACGTTTTTTTGGCACAAATACCGATTTAACTTCCATATTATATATATAAAAATAAATATAAATTTTAAAGAATTAATTCTAATATTATTAGATATATAACGATAATTTAATAATATTAGAAATAATTCTTTTGAATTTGATTATGCATAGCTCATTAAAAACTAAATAAATTAAAAGATAGTTTTAGGACACATCCAATCTAGTCCAAGCTCGGTCGATCGATTTAAGTAATTCTCAATCGATTTAGGATAATAAAAAATAATTCAAAAATAAATATATTGATCTAGTGGTCGATCTATCAACATTAATATATTGATTGATCTACCTCAATTGAAAATTAATTCAAAGAAATTTTAATCAAAGTAGATTCATTTTTGATTGATTTACTCACCTCGATCGATCTAGACATGTCTCAATCGATCGAGTAACTTATATGAAAATTGATCCTATTTATCTAATATGAAATCTAACGTACAAAAATAGATATATACTTAAGATGTGTTCATTAGAGTTTGATAGTTTCTTTGGCTTGAAAAATATTCTTGAAAAACTCATCTAGAAACTAAGATTACATTTGAATATTTTGTTCACGAATATTGCTAACACTCATAAACTTTATAATTTCCCCTTTTGTCATATTTGTATAACAAAACCTCTTACTATATAACACTTATAGGGAAAAAATTTACATAATGAAACTATCCTATGCTTTACCGAAACAATCTTCCCTTGAATCTCGACAGCTTATGTTTGCACTGAAAGACAAAAACATAAACAACCAAACAACTTGTCCCAAAAGACTAATTGTTCATTAGTTCAATGTATATATCAATAGAAAAGCGAAAAATATTCATAAGAGTGAGAAATCAATCAGATAGAAAATTTAAGTATGCTCCCATTATGTGTAATATCTTCAAAAAACATATTTTCACAGTAATTTTCACTGTAAATTTGGTCTCTCATTTTTGTACATTTTTCAATTAAGGTTTATATTTTCTCCCCTTTTTATCAAATAAATAAATAATTTAATCAGGAAGCAATTACAAATAGGTTGAACAAGCAAGCAATATTTTTAATGACTAAGAAGAGGGGTACACAATCTAAAAAGCTCAGTAACAATCAAAATAGAAAGCAAAAAAAATATTTTTTCCAAAAATGAATAAATTTCCCTTAAGTTCTACGATTCCCCTAAATAAATTAAAATAAAACAAAAATGTATAAAATTTGATATCTGTAATTTTTTTTTTGAATTGAGGATAGTAGACTTAGCTAAATATGACTACAACTGTACACATAAAAGATAAAATTAATTCTTTTCAAAGTGTGACTATCCATTGATAACATAAATATAAGTAGACAAAATACACAAACATACTAACACATATGGTGACATATCGACAATCATCAAAAGTAAAATATGTGTTAGAACTGTAATAGGATGTTAATTTATTCATTTGTGATAAGTTATGAAAGATTCAAAGAAAAGAGCATCACTTACTACGAAAACATTACAGTTAGAGAACTTATATAACTTTTTCTTTTATATTCCCTCTTATGATTTATTATTTTTTTGTATAAGGGAAGGGTTATTTACTTTTCTATATGTATAACTATTTGTGGCTTTTTTTTCTTGTTTTCATGCATGAATTACTTTATCTATATCGTTTATTATTTTATTTTTCTTTTAGGAAGGAAATATGCATGAGTCAATATACCTAATATGATGACATGCACATTAGTTTTGAAGTAGCCATTTTCTTCTCACTATAGTAGCTTTCACACATCACTATAAGTAGTCCTCTAAAAGTTAGGTGCTTCTTTGTAGCATAATTTATAAAGTGAAAAACAGATTTCAACCATAATTTTTATAATTAAGGTTATCACAAGTTCTAAAATCTCACATAATTAATTATAAATTTCAAGCATGACATACTTATGTGTCTAGTGAATTATTGTTAACATCGATTACTGATGAGTGCTCAAAAAGCACTAAAATTACCATGATTTTATGCACATTAATTGATTAAAAAATACATATATTTATATATTTTATCATATATTTATATAAATTTGTCTTTTTCGGAATCACGAGTATTTTTATTGTTTTTCAGGTATTTTTTCTTAAAAACGTAACTTAAAGACTCAAAGAGGAATACTGGAAGCAATACATCACAAATATATTAATAAATAAACAGGGAAATGTCAACAAATATGGAAAAATTGGACAAAATGGGTCAAAAGGGTAAAAAATGTCAAAAAGGAGAAAATCGCGCCGCCGCGCCAAGCCCCGCGCGCGCCAGCACCTGCCCAGCCGCCCTCCGCGCACGCCGCTGCCCATTTCGCCCCATGACGTCATGTTAACGTCATCAATGACCTCAGCAATTGCACTCTGCGTTTTCACAATTTTTTAACATTTTTTCACTCACTTTTTCTCCCCATCCTCACCTATAAATACCCCATTCTCTTCACTTCTAAAAACACTTCAAAACACATTCTCTTCTCTCTTTCTTTCTCTCTTTTATTTGATTTTTTTAGTTTTTCTTAGTTTTTAGCTTTTCTTAGTTAATTTCTCTTAGTTTTAGAATTCTTCCCTTTTTGGGAAGAACTAGTTATGTTTTTATAATTTATTAGCTTTTTGATTCAATAAATGAGAGTGCAAATTCGGCTTGGAGGTTTTCCAACAACGGGAATAGCATCGAAGTTATGTAAGGATTTTATTTTCTTTACAGTTATTTTTTATGCTTTATTCTTACATGTTATATTTAATTTGTCTGTGATTAAATTTAACTCTACTGGCTGTTAGTAAACTTGATGTAATAATAACGTTGTTATGCTTGCAAAATATTAAATAGGTGAAAATCTCTAAAATGAATTGATTTTGTTTTTATTCAAGATTTTATATTAAGAATGTTATAGAGAAATATATTATTTTTCATTACAAACTTAAACCTGAAAATTATATTTTAAGGTTTAGTTATCCGGTCTAATTTAGAGTAGTGCTTTTTTATTTGTTGGTACAATCGCACAGTAGTTAGAGTGAAGCTCTATTTCAAAAGTTTTTATAAGAATTATTATCTGAAAATGTATTGATAACATGTTTTCAGTAGTGGTTTTAAAACTTGAAAGTTAGTACTCGGATAACTAAATTCTTAGGTTTAATTTGGACACCTCGAATAAAGTTTAAACTGTCTAACCCCACCAAATGTGACATTTAAATGGTTCATTTTCAATCTCTTAGAAAAAGGAACTAATTTAATTAAGCAAATTAGTTATCAACCCGACCCATAGGTGTTAATTGATTTGTTTAGTTAACAAAGAATATCTAACCCCACCAAA
The DNA here is from genome assembly GCA_037013495.1 of Hippophae tibetana. Taxonomy (NCBI): domain Eukaryota; kingdom Viridiplantae; phylum Streptophyta; class Magnoliopsida; order Rosales; family Elaeagnaceae; genus Hippophae; species Hippophae tibetana. Next base: position 10,059,311 of record JAZDXN010000016.1, read on the forward strand.
GGTGGTATTCATATAAAAAAAAGAATCAATAAATATCAATTCATATCTTTAATAACCTAAATAATATGAGCAAGCATAATTAACTTAGTTATTATATCCATAAATACTCCACAATTATAAAAGATAAAATTTGCATAAATATTTATTGAATCTATGTTTATTTTTATGTAAGTAGATTAAAAACACAAAAACCCAAAATATCGTGACAGGATGTTTAGAATTTAATTTTGTTTTTAATAGTTTGAATAATAAATTAAAAACCACATACATTCCTTTCTTAGATCGACCTTGGGAGTATACTTATCATTTTCTACGGAATGATTCGTGCACTTGCGAGAGTTTTACAAATATTAAAACCAAAGTATTGGCAAGAATCGGCGATGCCGGTTTTCGCTCATCAATTACTAGATGTAAAAAAAATATAAGTACACATAACATGATACTCAATTGCTGATGAGCAGAACTGACATCGCCGATCTTTCCAATACTTTGGTTTTATATTTATAAAACTCTTGCAAGTTCACGAATCATTTCATAGAAAATGATAAGTATATTCCCAAGGTCGATCTAAGGAAGGAATATACGTGGTTTTTAATTTATTATTCAAACTTTTAAAAACGAAATTAAATCCTAAACATCCTGTCGCGATATTTTGGTTTTTGTGTTTCTAATCTACTGACATAAAAATAAACATAGACAAAGATTCAATAAACATTTATGTAAAATTTATTAGTTATAATAGTGGAATATTTATGGATATAATAACTATGTTAATTATGCTTGCTCATATTATTTAGGTTATTAAAGATATAAATTGATATTTATTGATTTTCTCCATTTTATATGAATACCACCTTTGGTGGGGTTAGATAATCTTTGTTAACTAAACAAATCAATTAACACCTATGGGTGGGGTTGATAACTAATTTGATTAATTAAATTATTTCCTTTTTTCTAAGAGATTTAAAATGAACCATTTAAATGCCACATTTGGGTTAGACAGTTTAAACTTTGTTCAAGGTGTCCAAATTAAACGTAAGAATTTAGTTATACGAGTACTAAGTTTCAAACTACTATTGAAAACATGTTGTCAATACATTTTCAGATAATAATTCTTATAAAAACTTTTGAAATAGAGCTTCACTCTAACTACCGGGCGATTGTACCAACAAATAAAAGAGCACTACTCTAAATTAGACCGGATAACTAAACCTTAAAATCTAATTTTTAGATTTAAGTTTGTAATGAAAAATAATATATTTCTCTCTAACATTCTTAATATATATAAAATCTTGAATATAAATAAAATCAATTCATTTTAGAGATTTTTACCTATTTAATACTTCGAAAGCATAACAAAGTCATTATTATATCATGTTTACAAACAGCAACAAAGTTAAATTTAATCATAGACAAATTAAATATAACATGTAAGAATAAAGCATAAAAAATAACTGCAAAGAAAATAAAATCCTTACAGTACTTTGATGTTATTCTCGTTGTTGGAAAACCTCCAAACGGAATTTGCACTCCCATTTATTGAATCGAAAAGCTAATAAATTACAAAAAAACATAACTAGTTCTTCCCAAAAAGGGAAGAACTCTAAAACTAAGAGAAATTAACTAAGAAAAACTAAAAACTAAGAAAAACTAAAAAAACTAAAAAATCTAAGAAAAGAGAGAAAGAAAGAGAGAAGAGAATATGTTTTGAGGTGTGTTTAGAAGTGAAGAGAAAGGGGGTATTTATAGGTGAGGATGAGGAGAAAAAGTGAGTGAAAAAATGTTAAAAAATTGTGAAAACGTGGAGTGCAATTGCTGAGGTCATTGATGACGTCAACATGGCATCATGGGTGCGGGTGCACGCGAAAATGGGGCGAAATGAGAGAAAGACAAAGAAGAGAATATGTGTTTCGAGGTGTGTTTAGTTATGAAGAGAATGAGGGTATTTATAGGTGAGGATGGGAAGAAAATGTGGGTGAAAAAATGATTAAAAATGGAGAAAATACGGAGTAGTGAATTATGACGTCATGCTGGTGTGAGCGTGGCAACGCGCGTAGATGGAGCAGGGATACGCGCGGTGTGCACTTTGCTGGGCACACCTGGGATAGATGCTTACGCCGCGCGCACGTTGCTGGGCGCGCTGCACGCGGTGGCCGGCACGACTGGGCAGCTGGGCGGCACAATTTCCTCCTTTTGACTCATTTTGTCCAATTTTTCCATATTTGTTGACTTTTCCTCATTTATTTTTGAATATATTTTTTGATGTATTGCCTCTAGTATTCCTCTTTGAGTCTTTAAGTTATGTTTTTAAGCAAAAATACCTGAAAAACAATAAAAATACCCGTGATTTCGAAAAGAAAAATATATATAAATATATGATAAAATCATATAAATATATATATATTTAATCAATTAATTTACATAAAATCATGGTAATTTTAGTGCTTTTTGAGCACTCATCACAACCCCCAACTAGCTTCTTGCTAGTCCCTTAGCAAGAGAAGCGATAAAAACTAAAAATTAACTATCCTAAATCACTTTCGTGGATTGACACGGTTGCATTTTGGCCCATGCAACAAGCCTGTAAACCCCTAGGTTGCCCTAGTGGACGAGTTTGAGTCTCGTGAGTGTTTTCATTAATGATACCCACAAACATTGAACTCAATGTAAAAATTAAAAGAAATAATAAAAACAATCAACTTAAAAACTAAAATTACAACAAAATCAAAAATTAACTTTTAAGAATAAAAGAAAACAACATATCACAAAAATGTCTCATACTTTTTAATCTCCTTTAAGATCATAATTAAAATCTCAAGCATAAGTTATTTTAATCTCTTTAAACAATCATCATTTATTATAATAATTAGTCGAAAATCATTTTCTTATTTCATATAAAAATGTATCAATTTAATTTCACCCAATTTCAATGTCAAGAATCCGAATTCACTTCGACTCTATTCCTCACTTTTCAATACTCTCAAAACACTTAATCCTATGGGTTCAAACACTCATACTAATTTATATGTGAAAGAGTTGATGTATAGAAATGAACTAATATGTTCGCATATGTATAAAGAATAAAGGCTCAAAGTGTTATTTTAACATTGACCTCATGAAAGGAATCAAATGTATAAATTATAAAGATATCATATATAAAAATTATTTTCATGCATAAATCAAACTCATTAAGAAAGAATTTCAAGATATATGCCTTTTAAAAATGAAGAAAGTGCAATGACTTTTTAGGGAATTACTTCCTATATATTTCTTTTGTAATTAGCCTGTACTCACAACTTTGTAGGCAATGTGGTTCATAGTATGTAGATTATACTATATATTCTTTACCTCTCTATTTTTCCTTCTTTTTTTTGAAGATTTTTTTTGCAATATATATATATATATTTTAGAGAGTTAACCCATGTACAAATTGTACATTTTTTTAGGATTTTGGTGAGTGGTTAATTTTGTGGCTTTTTTGTTTGATTTTGGTTTAGGTCACCCCATATATGTCCTTTTTTTATAATAGTCATGCACAAATGAGATAAAAGAATATACTATCAATTTCTACTTAAATCATTTAATCTAAGTAAAAATAAAAATAAAAATATATACGATACTCTATTAAGATAAGAAAAAAAAATTCATACATTCAATGCTAATGCATATAGAGATCATCTAAAAATTTGAAGAAATAAGAAATGTGTTTGGAGTAGAAAAAATACATATTTCACTCTGAATAAAGAAAATTAGACTCAAATTATATCTCACAAAGGTAGTCTCCACTAAAAAAATAATTTATAAACACCGATTTTGGGTTTAATATAATTTCCACATCTTATCAAGAAATACTAGTTATGACAAAAACTAACTAATTACCAAAAACAATTACAAAATATTTCATGATATATTTTCAAAAATTAATCTAACAGTACAAAATACTTAACTATTTACTTAAATTTGATTTAAAGAAATGATAAATTTTTGTGAGAAATTTGTTTTTTAATTAATTCTAAAATTAGAAAAATTACTAAAGCACACAAAATAAAACCAAACACCATAAAAATGAAAATGTGAACATAAAATAAAAAAAATGAAATTTTTTTATTTTTAAAATTGTTAATTTCTTTTTGTTTTTAAAGCATGGTAACTTTTCACCACCCCCAACCTAGAACTTGCATTGTCCTTAATGTAACAACTGTAAATTAAAGATAAAGAGAAAAGAGAAGAAATATTACCTATTTCTTGAGAATGTGCAAGTAGTAATGAAGAAATGTAGGTACATCAATCATATTCATCAATAAAGTTCACACAGACAGATCGCTATGAACTTTTAATATCTCAACAAATATTTTTAGTTTTAACAATTTTAAAATTATTCACATGTAATTAAACTAAAATAAACAATAGAAATTAAATAAAAAAAACAAATAAAAGAAAATTACCTAAAATGATGGGTTGCCTCCCATCCAACACTTAGTTTAACGTCTTAGCAAGACGTAACTTTATGGTGCTAAGGGTTACTCAGCCAAATGCAATCCATTTTAGCAATGTTTTTTGGTTCTTTTAAATAAGGCTTCACACGATGCCCATTAACTTTGAATGTTTTTTGTGTCTTGGAATCCAATAGTTATACTACTCCATGTGCAAATACCTGAACTATTTTGAATGTTCCATCCCATCTTGATCTCAAATTTCCTAGAAACAATCTCAAACGAGAGTTAAATGAAATAACTTTCATTCGAGGGTGAAGAGTCTTAGGAACAAGCCTCTTGTCATGATAGCGCTTAGTACGCTCTTTGTATAATTTGGTATTCTCATAGGCTTCGTTCCTAATTTCTTCCAACTCATTAAGATGGAGTAACCATTTTTCTCCTACTTTATCTAAATCCATGTTTAACTCTTTAATTGCCCAGTAAGCCTTGTGTTCAAGTTCAACTGGAAGGTGGCACGCTTTCCCAAAGATTAATCGGTAAGGGCTCATCCCAATATGTGTTTTGTAAGTGGTGCGGTATGGCCATAAGGCATCATTTAACTTAAATGCCCAATTCTTCCTTGAAAGACACACAGTGCATTCCAATATTCTCTTAATTTTCCTATTACTTACTTCCACTAAACCAGAAGTTTGAGGATGATATGGAGTAGCTACTTTAAGTGTGATGTTGTACTTTTTTAGTACTCCATCAAAGATCTTGTTACAAAAATGGCTACCTCCATCACTTATTATAGCTCTAGGCGTTCCTAACCTGCTAAATATTAAATGCTTCAAGAATTTAACAACAACATTATCATCATTGGTTTTAGTAGGGATAGCTTCTACCCACTTGGATACATAATCCACAACAACCAAAATATATTGAAAACCATTGGATGGGGGAAAAGGACTCATAAAGTAAATCCCTTATACATCAAAGAGTTCAACAACTAAATTAGATGTCAAAGACATTTCATCTCTTTTGCTTATGTTTCCTATTCTTTGACATATATCACATTGTGCACAAAACATATGAGCATTTTTAAAAAAGAGTGGGCCAAAAGAATCCAGACTGTAATACCTTACAGGCTGTCTTTTCACCACCAAAATGTCCCTCACAATGAAGTTCATGACAAAAGTTAGAATGCTCTTATATTCTTCTTCAGGTACACATCTCCGGATGACTTGATCTTGACCAATCTTGTATAAATAAGGGTTATCCTAGAAATAGTTCTTAATAGTTTTAAAAAACCTTTTCTTGTCCTGATATGAAGTGTTAGGTCGCAAAACACCAGTAGCAAGATAGTTTACAATATCAATATACAATAAGTTTGGACCTATTGAAAATAACTGTTCATCAAGAAAGGTTTCAACTATATCTTCATTACTCTCATTTTTAAAAGAATTGAAGTCAGAAATCAACCTAGACAAATGGTCAGCTACTAAGTTTTCACTGCCTTTCTTATCCTTGATTTCTAGGTCAAATTCTTGTAAGAGTAAGACCCACCTAATTAATCTTGGCTTGGCATTTGGTTTACTTAATAGGTATCTTAAAGCAGCATGATCAGAATGCACAATCACTTTAGATCCTACTAAATAAGACCTAAATTTGTCTAAAGAAAACACTATAGCCAAGAATTCCTTTTCAGTGGTGGTATAATTCAGTTGGGCATCATTGAGTGTTTTCCTAGCATAGTAGATGACATGCAAACACTTATCCACTTTTTGTCCCAAGACTACTCCGATAACATAATCAGAAGCGTCACACATTATTTCAAAAGGTAAAGACCAGTTTGGTTCCATAATAACAAGGGTAGATGTTAGTTTCTCTTTCAAGGTATTAAAGGCAATAAGGCAGTCCTTATTGAAATTAAAATAAACATCTTTTGATAGCAATTTACATAAGGGACGACTTATTTTAGAGAAATCTTTAATAAATCGTCTGTAAAATCCTACATGTCCTAAGAAGCTTCTTATCCCCTTTACAGATGTAGGGGAGGTAGTTTGGAAATCAATTCAACTTTTTCCTTATCAAAGTAAATACCCTTGTTTGAAATTATATGTCCTTAAACTATCCCTTGTTGAACCATAAAATGACTTTTCTCCCAACTAAGGGTGAGATTGCATTCAATGCATCTTTTTGAAACCAAAGTCAATTTATGTAAGCAATCATCAAATGAGTTCCCAAAGATAGAGAAATCGTCCATGAAAATCTCAATGAATTTTTCGACCATGTCCGAGAAAATAGATATCATGCATCTCTAGAAAGTGGTAGGGGCATTGCATAACCCAAAATGGCATTCTTCGAAAAGCAAATGTCCCAAAAGGACATGTAAATGTGGTCTTTTCCTGATCTTTTGGTGCTATGGGTACTTGATAATATCCAGACAATCCATCTAGAAAACAGTAAAATTCATGCCTAACTAATCTTTCCAACATTTGATCAATGAATGGAAGAGGAAGTGATCCTTTTTAGTATATAAATTTAGTTTCCTAAAATCTATACACATTCTCCATCTAGTGATTATTCTAGTGGGCACTAATTCACTTTTGTCATTTTTAACAACTGTTATCCCAGATTTCTTTGGTACCACATACACTGGACTAACCCACTTACTATCCGCAATAGGATAGATAATCCCTTATTCTAACAATTTAAGAATTTCTTTCTTAACTACCTCTTGCATATTTGGGTTTAGTCTTCTTTGGGCCTCTCGTACAGGTTTAGCACCATCCTCCAAGTTGATCTTGTGCATACACATTGTAGGACTAATCCCTCTTATATCCCCGATACTCCAACCTATAGATTTCTTAAACTGTTTAAGCACTTTGATGAGTTCCTTTTCTTGGATTTTGGTCAAGGTTGAAGAAATTATCACTTGATAAGTTTCTCCTTCTCCCAAAAACACATATTTTAAGTGCTCAGGTAAGTCTTTGAGTTCAAGTTCAGGTGGATTGGCCTCTTTACTAGATGAAGAACTAGGTAGATTTAAAAGTGTACTAGATTTTATCATTACTTCATCATTGTCTAGTTGTTCAAGGTACCCCTTAATTTCCTCATCTAAATCTTTTTCGACCTCTTCAAGTGTAAGAATAGTTTCAAGCTTGTCTTCTATTTTGGTTCGGGAAAAGGTGCTTTGGACAAGATTATCCAAAGGGTCAACATCGAATATTTCATTGATGGTAGAAATAGAAGGAAAAGGTGAAGAATCAGAAACTTTAAAATGAACAGTCTCTCCTAAGACTATCATTGTTAAATTTCCATCTTGGACATCAATAATAGTTTTAGTAGTTGCCATAAACGGTCTACCAAGCAATATTGTGTGCTCTTTGTCCAATTCTGGATTTTCTTGCATATCCAGAACCACAAAGTCAATAGGTATTATCAGTTTGAAAGAAACACCTTTTTTTCTTTCTAGGAGTTCGAAAACTCTTCTACTTTGCTTTCATCTATTACAGTGACTTTTATATGCAAGCAACCTGGAAAGGAGTAAAGTATTTTTCAAGCCAACTTGAATTTCTTAATTTTGATGGTGTCTACATCTTTACTTCCAGCAATAATAGTTATATTTGCATAGAAGTGATCTAGTAGTGAACACAGAGTATTTCAAATTATCTTGAAATCATAAATTTTCTCTTCAAGATTGGTAGAGGTGTTAGAAATATCACATAATTTAATATAGAATTCATAAAAGGAAAGTTTAGTTTATTTATCTTATGTGGTGCCACCATGGGCAACCTTTAAAATTTCTCAAGCAAGCTTTAGCAGTATCAACATTAGAAATATGACTAAACTTATTAGTAAACTAGAACTAAAAATAACATTAATATCTTTTTTATTCTAATTACTAATAAATTTATCTTTAGTGGTCCAATCTTCCAGAGGCTTAGAAGTGGCAACATTATCTATGACAACCATAGGTGGTTCCCAATCATAAACCACAATGTTCCATATACTTTCATTTTAGACCATAGAAAGGCAGTTATACAAGCCTTCTAATATGAGTAATTAGACCTATTAAAGTATGGTGTACGGGTTGCAAAAGAATCATATCTCAAATGATCCATAACAAGGTCCTAGGAAACATTAAGTGTGTCTAGTAACCTAGCTCTGATATCAATTAAAATTTTATTTAGTTAAAGATCTAATTAGCTAAAATGGTGAATAAATAATTAATAGAAATATAATAAATTAAAATTTTCATAGACAGCTAGACATACAATCACGTATAAATAAAACAATGTAGAAAAATAAAATAACATATGAGATTTTTAGGAAGAAACTACGTATACCACAATAATGATCTAAGAGAAAAAACACTAGTCCACTAGACCACCTAACTATCTACTACTCTGAAAATAATGTAAGATTACAAGGTTATGACTCAAATTATCTACCTAGGTAATGCCCACAAGTGATGAATATTTTGATAAACTCGAGTCATACGAGTTATTAAACCCATTCAACTAGTGTCTGAAAAGTTAGTAGAATAACACAAATACAATGTGCATCCTAGAGTAAATTTAATAGTAATAATCTATCTAGATGATTCAAGAATCAATCAATTAAATCAAATCAACTAAAAAAACATATAATAAAAGTTAAAGCATAAGTTTAATAAAAATAACTTCTTTAAAATTAAATGATTAAATCATATAATTATAATTACATAGAAAATTTAATAAAAAAGAAACTATATAAATATAAAAATATAAAATGTAAAATATAAAGAATCAAATATATCTACAAATAATAGAAATTAATTTATGTTCACCGCCTTAAAAGCCCAAAAATAATAAAAGTTAATTTCTTTGCATTTGATCACTTACGTTAATTTCAATGCTTGCGGACAGTGACATGTTTGGTATCCAATTGATTTCATTAGTCTCGGAATTCTCACAGCTTCTATATGAAAGCCTTATGATATGAAAGCCTTATGTCATATATATACAGCCAAGAAAGTTGATTAAAAAAAAAACGGGTATTCAAGACATGAGCTCATATATATCCACCATTCTCTGATGACAATAATATTTTCTTCTATGTTTGTGGCACAATAAACTAATTTAACCCAAAAGCTTAATTATCCAAATCTATTAAAAATCTCAATAAATAAAAAGATAGTTTTATGAAACATCTTAAAAATATTAAAACATATTTAAGGTAAATAATAATTTTATAAATTAGTTCGAATTTAAATAAATATTATATAATTGAAAATCATAACCACACAATCGATCTATTCCAGGCTCGATTGATTGAATCAATATGGTTAATCGATCTATGCAATCCTCGAGTGATTTAAGGTAATAAAAAATAAATTGTACTACAAGTTGATCGATCTAGTCATTTTTCAATCAATCTAGTGCTGGATTGATCAAATATTAATACCTCGATCATTCTATCTCAATTGAAAATTAGTTAAGGGATTTTTAATCAAGATATATCGATTCTCTATCGATATAGACATATCACAATCGATCGAGTGACTTATATGGAAAATGTTTCTATGTGTTTAATATGAAATCTAACGTGCATAAGAATATATATATACCTAAAATGTATTCATTAGAGCTCAATAGTTTCTTTGACTTAAAAAATATTCTTGAAAGACTCACCTAGAAACTAAGATTATATTTGAATGTTTTGTTCATGAATATCTCTACCACTCATAAACATTACAAACTGTGTCAGATTCAATGTCATTTCAACTGTCCAACTTTTTACTCTTACACCTCTATTGAAGAACCTAGCAGAAAGAATAAGGAGCCTTGATATTTGAGCAAAAGGTACGAGGTTCCATCCAACCTTTGTTGTGCCCGAGCCTTGATACATAGTGTCTGAGTCTTGAGTCAAGCTTGTACCAAGAAGCTACATTTGACAAGCATCCTCACAACTCTAAAATGCCTAAGGATTGACCATCAACTCGGTTTCATATTATGGTTGACCCTAGGTTAGTTTACATTTTTACTATTGAACCCTTCTGATAAGTTGTGATTTGTACCTTCTATATGATCAACTTGTATACATGTAATATCCCATTTATATGTGAACATGGTATGAAACTAGTCCAATTTACTATAATTTTCTTAATATCTCTCTAATTTCTCTCACGAAATTAGATCATTCCCAACATTTACAAAATGATCTCTCAGGCTATTGGCTTAGCTATAGATGTTGACATACAATACAACCCTCCAAGATCGATTACATCAAAAATTTCCAACTTGATGAACTAACTCATGGGAGGTTTCAATTTTACTGATGATGATGTATCACAAGTGCCATGTTTGTTATTCCAATGGAAACAGGGCATAGTTGCATCAAGGTTTACGTGTATGAGATTTCTCTTACCTTAGGTTGTATCAAACATTGAGCCATTAGTGATTATACCACATCTTGTGATAGTGGGGCTTCGATGGAGAGCAAGATTCTCATTTGGATAATAGTTGTAATGGAAGAGACAATAAAGGAGGCATTAAAGGCATAGTTGAATGTGGTGCTTTAATTTGTAGTGGTATTAGCATTTACTGTCTTTAGTTATGAATTGTTAATTTTCTTTTATTAATAAATTACTTGTTGTCCAGTGGTTTCCTTAAAAAAATATGGATGTTACCAAATATGTGTGGATTTTATATGGGTATTGATGTACAAATTTAATTGCTCACAAGTGCACAAATCACTAGTAGACTAATGATAAGTTACCTCGATGTTGGTCTTTGAAGGAATTGATTGGTTGTTTTAAAAAGTCAATTTATGTTCTAAATTAGTTAAGAAAAAAAATCCTAAATATTGTATAAGTTGTCAATCAAGAGAAAAGAACTCCAAATTCTAAATTACTTTAATAACTAAAGGATTGCAGGTAAATTAAATTATAACAAGTAAGTATTTAGACAAAAATAAGGATGAAGAACAAGAATGGGAAATTAGTAAGCATAACATTTCGTAGATATAACAAATTAAGTGATTTAAATAAGAAGTTAGATTTACTTACTTTTCTTTTTTAAATCAGTGAACTCCCAATGATCAAGGTAAGTCCACACAATTCTCAATTAATCAATAACTTTATGGATTGGGTTTGGAATTGATTAATTGATAAACTATGGAAAATATATAAACCATAATCCTCAATTAATTAATAACTTCCTATATGAGGCTTGAAATTAATTAATTGGTGAACGTAAATATATTCTTTAATTATAAATCATGATTTAGTCTACCATTAATTTATAATTAAAGATAATTTAAACAATATATTTTAATCTAAATTAATCAATAACTTTCTTGGTTGGGCTTAAAATTGATTAATGAAATTAAATTACTCTTATTTATTCATGCACAACCAAACACAAATGATGTGTCTAATGTTTAGTTCTAAAATATTTTATTTAATTATAAATTGAGACTTGATCCATCATTAATTTATAATTAAAGATATGAAGAACATGAATAAGAAATAAATAAAACTTTTATTTATTCAAATCATAAATTTTTTATTCCAATCATTGTAAGCAAATACTAAAATCCCATATTAAAGAAACTAGCCAAATCATAATTAAATTAACAAAAGTTAGTTGAATTATAAAAGACATTAGATTACAATGAAAAAATAATATAAAACATTAAAAATACCCTTTCTTGATAAAAATGATTCCAAATCTCTAAATGTGATGTCATTAACTTTTTCAAATCCTTGGATCCTCTTCAAAATTAGGATATTTTCTCCTTGTATCTATATTGTGGATGGTGAAGAATAGTTATAAGAGCTAATGGTTGTTAATATGGATTGATATATATTTAAAAGGGGTTAGGGTTGTATTTATAGGCTAAATTAGGGTTAAACATGCTTAGAACACATATTAGGATTTTTGGCAGTATTTGACCTTCGAGCTATGAAATGGTTTATTTTGCACCACAATGTCCATTGAGTTTTTACTTTTCAATTCCAACCTTAGAGTGTTGTTCAGTGGCATGGAATAAATTGGGATGTGACGTGTACATAACTTCAAAAAATACAAGTTGGATCCCAAAAGCTTGTGCCACAGTATGGATATGTTGGGCCGTGCTGTGCATTGAAATCCTAGAATTACCGGTTGAAACGAGAGCACTTCGTCGAGGCATGGATAATGTATGGGTCGTGGTACACATAAAATTCAAGAATTTAATATTTTAGTTCATTTTGACTTGTACAAATAACCATTAATTAACCCATTTTTACTTCTGTTTTAGTTTATGTTTGTCCATAATTCTTCTAAACCTAATTTAACCTACAAAACAAGATAAAATCAAAGTAAAATAATATCTCAAAATAATGTTCATAAGGTTTACCATGTTATACATTCTTGTTTGTACGATCACATGTTATGTTAGTTCAATCATAATTATATTCTAATATATATATTCTTTTATAGGAGGATTTGATGTGATTATAAAATCTTTCTTTTATTACTTCTTTCATTTCTATTACATGTTGTTGATGCCATGCTTTGTTACTGTTGCCATTGTGTGTGCTGGCTATTGAGTATTTATCTGCCTGTTGATGTGATATAAACTAGTTTTTTATTTCTCCTTTTATATGCCCATTTATTCAATTATGCCTTATTTTACTAGTTCACTGAGTTTATGATGGAAGGTCGTGGGTTATGTGTCATTTAACCTCGCTCCTATTCAATTTTTCAATCATATGCATAGCTAATTCATTTCATGCTTTCTAGTTTGTTACTATATCTTTCAATATTACACAATAGTTTCCTTATTATTATTAATTAAAACCTTTCAATAATTAATTTAAAAAAGTTATTTTTTTCAAACAATGTTGCGGCATCAAAGATAGGCAAACAATCGTGTATTCTCAACATATTAAATTTTATAATGTAAGGTTCTTATATTTTTCTTATATATATATATCAAAGAAAACAATGCTATAAAGAAATATAAAGTAAATAATACTACAATGAAAAATTTAATTACAAGCTATGATTAGGGATAAGCACGAGGACAATTATGATAATAACTGTAACCTTTCGCATCAATTTTGGATAATTTTAAAGATAATAAATATCGATTATGAGTCAATAATAGTTTTTTTACTGTCTGACTACAATTATTATTTTTTATTATTTATTTAAAAATATATTGAATTTAAAATAATTTAAAAGATACATAATATTTATTCTATTAAATTATTTAAAATGTTTACATTATTTTCATTATTTAGCTTTTTAACACATGTTAAGTAATATATATATATATATATTATAATAAAGAAAATTCAATTCAAATATTTAAAGTGTTGTATGCTTAATATTATAAATATATTTTATTACGTAATTATATATAAAAATATAATATTAATACATGTATGATATTGGTTAACTATAGTTCAAAATTATAATAATAATTTCTACTACATGATTAATTTGTTATGATTATTTTTGGAGAGAAATTGTTAAGATTTTATGAATAATTAAAGTTTTGGTTATGCATGGATAAAATGCATCCCAAAATCCATAAACCAAGAGACCCATAATTGTTTTTGTTGTAAAAAACAAATTATGACAAGGAAAATAATTAAACTTAGAGCATATTGCGCCTCCTTCTTCAACTTGTGTGTTCTTTGTCTTGTCACTACTACAAAAAGGAGCATTAAAGTCGGGTTTTAACCGACTTTAAACTAATTTAAAGTTGGTTCGCTGAACCGACTTTAAATTAAATGACTTAAAGTGTAAAGTCGGTTCAAGGTGTGAACCGACTTTACGTTCAAAAGTCGGTTCAAGGTGTGAACCGACTTTACGTTTAAAGTCGGTTCACGTGATGAATCGACTTTAAATTTAAAGTCGGTTCACGCGGTGAACCGACTTTAACTTTTTTTGTTTTTTTTTAATTTATTCATATTCAACCTGTATTCGAGCAGAAAAAAAAATCAATATCAGTTTAGCAAATAGTTCAAATAATACAAATATTTGAAAAATAAAATATTAATTAATAACAGAAAAATTACCATGGTTTTGTTCTATTTTATTCAAGATCGTCATATTCTTCTCCTTATGTTATAATAGAAACCTACATATATAATACAACAATCTATACATATAAATAATAACACATAATAACAGAAAAAAATATGAATAATAGGGGATCTAAAAGATTAGTTAGAGAGGAAGAAAACTCACTAACCGATGTTGGAAATGGTAGTCGTAGGTGGCCGAAAAATGAGAAAGAGTGGAGGAGTAATGGAGGAGGAGGTTTTCGATTTTTTAGAGTTCTGGAACGCTGAAAATAGTTTCTGTCTGGGAAGAAAGAAGAGAAAATATTTATCCACGTGTGTAGCGTCGGTTGACGTGTCGAACCGATGCTATGTTACGTGGATAGCGTCGGTTCCAGGTGTCAACCGACGTTATCCACGTAGAGTCGGTTGACGTGGCGAACCGACGCTACACCTAGACGTAGCGTCGGTTGACGTGGTGAACCAACACTATCCACGTAGCGTAGCGTCGGTTAACACCTAGAACCGACGCTACGTCCACGCATAGCGTCGGTTTGACACATCAACCGACGCTACGTCCTACGTGGATAGCGTCGGTTCTTTATCAAACCAACTTTAAACTAATTTAAAGTCGGTTTTTTGAAAAAACCGACTTTACGTATCGACTTAAATACCCATTTTTGTAGTAGT
Source organism: Hippophae tibetana (assembly GCA_037013495.1). NCBI lineage: Eukaryota > Viridiplantae > Streptophyta > Magnoliopsida > Rosales > Elaeagnaceae > Hippophae > Hippophae tibetana. The sequence continues at coordinate 10,074,461 of JAZDXN010000016.1, forward strand.
GTGTTTTGAAAAATTAATTATTTGAATTATACAAAAAATCAATTTTATGCATCTATAAAATATTAAAGATAAATATATGTATTTTTTCCATTTTACTAAAAAATATTACATTTATTTCTACTTAAATATTCAGTGAATAAAATATAATACACCTTATCCAATTTTTAAAATTGGGTCCAATTGGAATAGCTAACGTGCCACACTTCATGCGCAATAAGTAGAGTACAACCTTTCATGTGAGAGAAATTTGTGACCAACCAAACCTTTTTTTGATCAAGATTCAATTTTCAACAAAATATGAAAATTCAATATTGTTCAATAATATGGAATTTGTGCATCAAGGAGAATATTTCTCCTTATTCATCGTGGTGTCTAGTCAAAAACAATCAAAACATTTGTTGTGCTTTCTAGGCTTCATGTTCTTGGACAAATATAGTTGAAAAAATTACAAGAAGAACTATAGTTCATATAAACCTTCAATTGATCTAAGAAAAATAAATTTAAATTCACTTGACAAAATTAAGGTATCAATTATAAAGGAGATACACGTCACAATGTGTCAGAGTGTACGTTAATAAATACATAAATTAACTTAGGTTTGATCACATTGACGAACTTAGATGGTGGTAGCTTTTAGGTGCAAGGATATCTTATAATCTTGGGTAGGAACATCATGAGTTAATATTTTAAAGGATGAAGCTCCAAGACGAGTCTTATAATTAAACATCAAGTCTCTTTACTCTTTCAGCTCAGTTTTTCAATTGGGACAGAAGAGTAGTAACTAGTCAGTCAAATATCATAGAATATGAAATATTTTGGCATGCCCTAATAAATGTTTGTCAATTAATTGGAGAGATAAAATCTGAATCTCTATATAAGAAGGAGCAAAACCATCATTAGTTTCATTCTTATTAGGATACCGAACCAAAATTTGAGCAAAAATGCTATGTATTTTCAGCTTGTAAGTTATAGTTTCTTTGCTGAAGTGGTAAGATACACAGCATGGCATTAAGTTTTTTTTGCTTGAGCTTTTAGATATTTGTCCTCACGTTTAACAATTTTGTAAAGTTTTTTCATGTTGGTTCTTAAATTCAATTCTCGTCTTTCACTTTGAAAAACTCACTTTGGGTAACTCTTATTTCCTCATTCCTTATTATTTTCCTTTTTTTTATCTATAATCTTTTATAATAACCATGCATAAAGATGTATTGTCAAGGGCTACTAGTTGGTAGTTCTACTTTCATGCTCCTATGCTTCATTCTATTGGGAGGGTCCGTAATACTTGAGCTATTGAGGATAAGGGAAAAGTGAAGAATTGGGGTCCATGAGCACCTCGGGTAAGGAAGAGATATCTAAGATTCCAACCACTTTCTCTCAACCTCAAACAACTCCAACAATCAGGTTGAGCATACCATAGACAAAAATATCTATCCTCATGGTGTGGAGAAAAAAGTCCAAGAAAAAGGGAATTGGGGAACTTATGGGTAAAACCAAGGGTTTGGAGGTCATGGTTGAGACAATTGGTTTGACTATAAAGGATGAGAAGAGGCTAAGAAAAATGTATGATATTCTCTCCTAAGTTCAAATAATGATTCCCAGCCTAAGTTTCCTTGATAGTATGCTACCACATAGTGGATGGAAAACCTTTCATGAGAAGGCTTTATAGCTTGGGGTCAAGTTTCCACTGTAATCATTCATTAGAAAATTCCCGATGAGGATATAACTTGTGCCAAGAAAATTGATGCCCAATGGGTGGAGGTACTTTCTTTATCTCATCCTAATATGCAGAGAGCTTGGGATGGCGTTTAAATGTTTTTGTTGAATGGCGTATATGTGTTAAAATAGAACCATACTAAAACTAGAATGGTGTTTATATTAGCTAAACAGGATTAAGGTATTAATGTAACTCTCCCTAAAAATGTTAATAATTGGAAAAAAAATATTTCTTCTATGTATCTGGACAATGGGAAATAGTTGACTATGATGAAATGCTGATGAGAAGCACCTTAGCTGATACAAACTCATGATAAGGAATATGGGTTCTTTCATCACGATCTTGAGCTTAGAGGTGAAGCATATCTTGGCTTATATTCAAAACTATCTACCTGAGAAAACTTTGTGGTGGACATTACTAAAAAACTCACATTTGTTTTTGCCTATGGGTTAATGAAATCGGGCTCAATATAGTCAATTAAGTAATGCAAATTCAATCAAAAGAAGCAAAGTAGTATGAAAATAATAAATAAAGTTCATGTCAATGTTAAAACATGTCTACTCGTCTATTTTTTTTATTATTTTATTTTTTGAAACTAAGGAAATATCAAAAACAAAAAGCTAAAGACACTCATCTAGGGTTAAATAAGTAGTCAAACAAAAGTATCTAGGTGAACATTAAGGGATGGTTAGGTGATCAGAAAAGACAATATTTCCTAAACTAGACTTTCTTGAATTTGATTTCTCTATATCTTTGGGTTGGAAATCAAATGCCTTAGTTGTCATAGGCATTTTCTTCAACTCACCTTTATATTTCACATTAATAATAAATAAAGATGCAATATGAATGGTACGATGATGATAATTAGCCATAGAATTAAAACTTTTAGAATTCACTTGCCTCTTTAAACCTATAACTTCATGCTTTCTAGTAGAGTTATTGAACTTACTATGCATAGATGAAAGATAATAATGATTCCTATATATAACTAGAAGCATGGAAGGAATTATCAAATTTAGAAGCATTCATAAAAAACCTATATTTTTGTCTTATATGACCTTTCTAACCACAATGATGACATATAGGTACAAACTTAATAGTTTTTCTATCATAGGAATAGCAGTTCTGTATGCATAATTAATAATAGTTGAAACTTAATATTTTTTCTATCATAGGAATAGCAGTTCTTTATGCATAATTAATAATAGTAGGAGTATAGTTAGAACCCCTTACAAGTGTGGCCTTTGATATTAGAGGTAAATATGTACCATGTGAAGAAGGATTGGAGGGTTTTACAAACTCAATTGTATTTTAAGATTATGGCACTGAGTGCTTATCTATATAGCCTAGTCCTCTCTTGTCTCTAAAAGATTTTCCATAGCCAAGGACTTTTGTTATGCCTTTCAGTTCCAAATGCTTAATATCTTCATAACTTCCCTTGATTCTCCAAACTCCGACACAAGATTATTATATTCCTATTTGAGATCTACGAGACTTGAATTCAAAATATTAGCATGTTCAGACATTTCAATTTTCTCTTTTTCTATTATTAAGAAATTTATTTCAAAGAATTTAAGTTTATCATTTAATATAGTTACTTCTACAAGTAACATATCCTTTTGTCTCTTACTACTAAGTCTATAAACAATTCATCAAGATTATATTCATTAAATTTGTTGAGAAGGAATTCAATGTCACTTTCCTCATAGTCTGAATAAGTGTCAGACTTATTGGAGTGTCCAACAGTAGTTACAGTAAATGCCAACAATTAGGATTGTTTATGTCACTTTATGAGCCGATACGGGTAGCATTGAAAGCCCTTCCAGTTCTCTTATTTTTATTAGCACACTCAGCTAAAATATAACCAATCATATTACATTTAAAACATTTAGGTCCAATAGGTTTAGTTTTCTTACCTTCTCAAATAATAGGTTTGAGTTCTCTTAGATTGTGATCCATTGAATGGTTTGGTTACTAATTACTCTGTAAATTATTCTGGTCGAAGATTTTCTTAAGTATTTTGGCTAAGAGTTTCAATTCTTCATCACCCTCATCATTGTCATACTCACTATTGTCAATCATGGTATTTTTGAAAGCAAAAACTTGGTTCACCTTTGTTCTATGTAGGTGTTTGAGAGCACATCTAAAAGTTTTGAAGCTAACCAATGAGTTCCTCAATTTTGATAATCTTAACATCCTTGCTTTCAACAATGGCAATGACCTTTTCATGGAAGTGATCTGGTAATGGGCAAAGAATCTTTCAAACTATCCTAAAATCATCAATATTCTCTCCAAAATTGGCAGAGGTGTTAGTAATATCACATAGGTCATCATATAATTCCGAAAAGGTATCATCTTTTTCCATCCTAAGGTTTTCAAATTGAGTATCGAGCATTAGAATTTTGGTTCTTTTAATTTGGGTGGTAAAACCTCTAAAATATCCCAAGCGTGCTTAGTTGTATCAACACTATAGATATGGAAAAATTCATTGGCAGACACAGCACTCAAGATAGCATTTATACTTTTTTTGGTTGTAGCTTTATCTTTAGTAATCCATTCCTTTCTGGGTTTAAGAATGACTACATTTATTTGCTAACCCTAGGTGGTTCCCAACCATAAATGATATAGTTCTAGATACTCTCATCTACAGACCGTAGAAAAGCTCTCATATATGCCTTTCAATATGGGTAGTTAGATACATCAAAGAAGGAGCACATGTTGTAAACAAGCCCTCTCTAAAATAATACAAAATGAGGCCCTAGGCAACAATAAGTATATCTAGTGACCTGTCCTAATACCAATTGAATTTTTTTAGCTACAGATCTAATTAACATGAAGGGTTGAATAGGTAATTAATCAAATTATGCCAAATTAAAATTTCACGAATAGATAAACATGCAATCATGGGTAAATAAAATAAAGAAAAGTAAATAAATATTTGACACATGATATTTTAGGTGGAAACATCCTAAGCCACTCTAATGACCTAAGAGAAAAACCACTAGTCTACCAGACCACATAACTATCCACTATGAAAATAAGGTCTAATTATAGGACGAGGACTTAAACTACCCTCCCAGATAATGCCCCAAGTAATCTACTTACAAGCCATTACTTTTTTTCACAATCTCCAAAAGAAAGTTATTTGGATCCAAACAATGTTTCCATAACTTGAATCACATAAGAAATCAAACCCGTTCAATCAGTACTTGAAACATTAGCACAAAAACAACAGTGCAAGTTGTGTTCTAGAGCATATTCAGTAATGAATAATCAAAACTAGAAGATTCAAGAATATATCAATTAATTTCAGAACAAATAAAGAAGAAGTTCTATGAAAATTTAATCAAAATATCATAAACTAATTAAGCTTATTACTCAATCAAACACACCCACCAATGTTTGACTTATTAATTAAAGAAAGAGTCCTTAAGAAATATGATTTTGTTTTTGTAAAGAAATTTTAGAGACATTAAGATGAAAATATTGTTGCTCTTATGGTTAAAGAAAATAAAGATATAAGTTTGTTTAAATAGAAAATATTGAAACCCTAATATTATAATAAGGTCCAATTACAAGCCTATCCATTAGGCAATTCATATAGCATAAATAGGTTATAAGTTGAAGCCCTCATCGCTCAATTGATCGAACAAATAAGGTCGAATGATTGAAACCCTCTATGATTAATCTGAGTAATGATCGAAAGATAATTGAACAATCTAACCAAATCTCGATCGATCTAACCAAATTTTAATCGATTGAACCCAAAACTTTGATCGATCTACCCCACATTAAAATTAATTGTTAGAGGACTTAAATCAATCTAGTCATTATTCGATCAATCGAGAAAATATATACAAAAATTTCCTATGTGTCTAATATTAAATCTATCGTACATAAAAACAGAAGTATACCTGAAATATATTCATTTGAAAAACAGTAGTTTCTTCGACTTGAATAGTGATCTTGAAAAATATACCTAGAAACTAAATTACATTTGAATGCTTTGTTCACAAATTTGACCAACACTCATAGACCATAAATATCATATGAGAAAGATATGGTATCAATAATGGGAGTTGTTAAAGATAACTTTTAAAGTTCAAGATTCTTTCAAATTGCTTGCAAGTTATATCTAGCCCAAACAACCCAATACTTGTAGCATGCATAAAAAAAATTGTAAATAATCCTACTAAGTGATTCTTGGAAATATAGGCCCAATTGCAATGTGGCTCTTTAATGATGCTCCTTGGCAACATAGAGATATCAAAATTCAAGAAAATTTTAGTTAAAAATATTATATTTTTTTCGATCACATGATTGTCCTTTTCATTTACCTAGGTACTTCTGTTATGAGTTCTTAAAAGGTGAATATTTTCATTGTTTTGTTTTTCTAATTCTTAAGGATTTAAAAAAAATAATTAAAAGAGTCATATCTTTTTGGTTAACAAGGTAATTGATTTATACAACACTTATACACTTATAAGCTTATCTTTAAGTCATTTTGATTTCTATATTATGTAAATGATTTTACAATACAAACAAGTGCAAAGACATATATTTCTACATGTGATGATCGATGTTTGCATGAACTTATTCACACACTCATAGAACATGTGTATGTTATGCTTGAATTTATGATTGATCTTGAAAGAATCTAGGACTTCAACTAACATTAACTGGAAAATAGTCTTGAGTTTTCCTTTATGTACTCTAAAATTTAGTATAGCGAGACATATAGTATTGAGAGGGCTACCTATTATGATATGTGCAGCTACCATAATTAACACATAGAGATACCATACAACTAGTGTAAAAGTAGTGATAAGTGCTTAAAAAGAACTAAAATTACCATGATTTAATTTATTTTAATTGATTAAATAGATTTATATTTGTACAATTTTATCATATTTTTATATAAAGTTTTATTTTCAGTACCACGGGTATTTTTGTTATTTTTTTAGGTATTTTTGTTCAAAAATACCTAAAGACTCAAAGAAAAATACTGGAGGCAATACAACACAAATATGTTGAGAAAAGACACGAGGAAAAGTCAAAAAGATGGAAAAATTGGACAAAATGGGTCAAAACGATAAAAAATGTCAAAAAAGGCTAAAAGCTTGCTCGTAACCTCCCATTTATGATGAGTCCAACGCGCACCAGTGCGCATGCGTTTGTGCATACATAGCACATGTCCACACGTGCGCAGCTAACGCACGTAGCTTGAATATGCAACCAGCACACGCTCATCACATGCCTTGCCCACGCCTAGCACATGCCTACGTCGTGTCTCATGCATGTCACACGATGTATGTCGCAATTTTCCCTCCCTACACGCGTGCCAACCTGTCCACTTTCATACCAAAAAGAGAAAATCAACAAATATCAATTTATATCTTTAATAACCTAAATAATATAAGAAAGCATAATTAAATTCATTAATATATCCTTAAATACTTCACTGTTATGAATGATAAAAATTTGTTTTATTGTTTATTGAATCTATATCTATGTTTTCTTTATGTTAGTAGATTAGAAAAAAAAAATGAAAATATCGTGATAGGATGTTTAGGATTTAATTTTGTTTTTAAAAGTTTGAATAATAAATTAAAAACCACATATATTCATTCCTTAGATCGACCTTGGAAAGAATATGATTTGTGCACTTGCGAGAGTGTTAAAAATATAAAACCAAAGTATTTGCAAGATCGGCATTGTCAGTCCTATTTCATAAGTCATCATGTTAGGTTTATGGCTAGTGCATGTCAAAATCTAAATAAAATATATTTACAAAAAGAGATTATGCCTATAAAATAAAAGAATAAATAAAAAATATAATTTGCATACATCCAAGGAAAGAATCAAAGAGGTTAAAGAAAATTAATCATATTATACCTCTTCTATAAGATAAGGAGAAACAAAAAGTCTAAATTTTTCTCTTGGTAAATAAATTTTATTTTGTGAGATTGAAGACTCAATTGTAGTTTTTGCATTATAGGTGATATTCCTTCTCCTTTGAGTTCTTCTTGATTGATCAGAAATTAATCAAATGGAATACTAGTGGAATTTAAACATGTATACTATTTTTGTTGAAAGTCAATATGTTATTATATGTGCTAGTATGCCTCAGGGCCTTACCTAATTTTCTTGCTTATTTATATAATGGATAATCAAATTTGAGCTAAAATGAATTATCAATGAATTTATCAATTTATAAAAGAGTTTGCAACCCGGTTCACTATCAAGGTAAAGAGATACAGACTTCTAAAGCACCATCATTAACTAGTAATCAGTGGAATAAAAAAACCTTAGGCAATACATAGCAGTAGTAATAAATAATAATCTTAAAAAGGAAGATAAATTTAAGTAATAGATACATTATTTATTAATCAGAACGTAGGTCAAGAAAATAAAAGTTTTCTAATTAGAGTTTAAGCTTTAGTATGTTGTAAGATACACACCTTAAACTTAGATTATACTAGCACAATAATAGAGCATGCATAACAAATGATATAATGAGGTAAACCCATTTAGAACTCCTATCTATATGGTATCTATGTGGTAATATCATTGAGTTATTTTTGGAAATCACTCGGTAGAAAACAATTCACAGCCCGACCATCTCACCACGGCCTCGCGGAGGTTTCTCGTCGACAATCTTGTAGGGGTCTATTGAGGGATATGTTGAGGCCCTTGTGAGGACTTCATTGAGGTACCATAATTCACATGTTTTTGATCCAAAAGGCACTGAGTAAATTCCAAAAATATCTACACTTAAACTGAGCCAAAATCTACCATTCACGATGTAACACGCATAACAACTAATTGGGTTCCTAACTAAGGGTATATATGCATTATTGATCCACAGTAGCCAACCTTATATAGAGGAAGACCAAACATTGAGTAAAATAAATAGACTTCATGTTTTGTACATAAGAAGCCAATACATAGACACAAAGTATGACATGATTTACAATCCCTTCCTTTGGCTTTCTATGTCAAAACTCTACAAAACTAAGTATAGACTTATATCTATCATGAGATGATCAAAAATATAACCTAAAGATGTTTATTCCCATGATTAGAACATCGACACACATGCAAACCCAAAAATGCACCTAAACCAAGTACATCCATCTTGTGCATTCCATCCATCTACTTTGATAAAAAAAAAAATACTTTGATCCATCTTCTTTGATCAAAATATCAACACCTCAACCTTTATAGCAAGTTTGTTCGTGCATTTTTGTTTTTGAATAAAATTTGCAGTAAGGTAACTATGTTTCTTACATTTGAAGCATCTGATTTTATTGAGGTGGCCTTTGTTAGGTTTCTTGGCTTCATTATCCAAGTCTTCATTAATATTTATTGACTTCAACGTCTTAGTGCTCGTACTTTCTTTTCCAACACCCCTAGAGGTGGTTTTCATTTTTCTGAACAATCATGTGAATCTTTTGACAAGAAATGCCTAGGTTTGTTGTCACTTAATACAAAGGCATTCACATCCTTGCTAGAACTACTACACTTGGTAGTTTTCATTGCTAGGTCCTTCCTTTTTCAGTAGTAAGGTGTTCTTGTCTTGGCAATAGGTGATGAAGTTTGAAGAGTGGTAGATCACCAACTAACTTATGAACAATAAGCTCACTAGACTTGTATATGGACTCCAACATAGTAACTTTGGCATAAAAATGATAGGATACACTAGCGATTATTTTCTCAATCTATTTTTTCTCACTAATAGGTCTATGATGAGTTTATTAAAGATATGAATTGATATTTATTGATTCTCCCTTTTTTTATATGAATACCACCTTTGGTGGGGTTAGATATTCTTTGTTAACTAAACAAATCAATTAACACCTATGAGTGAGGTTGATAACTAATTTGCTTAATTAAATTAATTCCTTTTTCTAAGAGATTGAAAATGAACCAATTAAATGCCACCTTTGGTGGGGTTAGACAGTTTAAACTTTATTCAAGGTGTCCAAATTAAACATAAGAATTTAGTTATCGGAGTACTAACTTTCAAGTTTTAAAACACCTACTGAAAGCATGTTGTCAATACATTTTCAGATAATAATTCTTATAAAAACTTTTGAAATAGAGCTTCACTCTAACTACCGGGCGATTGTACCAACAAATAAAAGAGCACTACTCTAAATCAGACCGGATAACTAAACCTTAAAATCTAATTTTCAGATTTAAGTTTGTAATGAAAAATAATATATTTCTCTCTAACATTCTTAATATAAAATCTTGAATAAAAATAAAATCAATTCATTTTACAGATTTTTACCTATTTAATATTTCGTAAGCATAACAACGTTATTATTACCTCATGTTTACTAACAGCGAGTAGAGTTAAATTTAATCACAGACAAATTAAGTATAACATGTAAGAATAAAGCATAAAAAATAACTGTAACCTCATGTTTACTAACAGCGAGTAGAGTTAAATTTAATCACAGACAAATTAAGTATAACATGTAAGAATAAAGCATAAAAAATAACTGTAAAGAAAATAAAATCCTTACAGAACTTCGATGCTATTCCCGTTGCTAGAAAACCTCCAAGCGGAATTTGCACTCCCCTTTATTGAATCAAAAAAGCTAATAAATTACAAAAACATAACTAGTTCTTCCCAAAAAGGGAAGAACTCTAAAACTAAGAGAAATTAACTAAAAACTAAAAAAAAAAAATCTATGAAAAGAAAGAAAGAAAGAGAAGAGAAGAATGGTTTTGAGGTGTGTTTAGAAGTGAAGAGAAGGGGGGTATTTATAGGTGAGGATGGAGAGAAAAAGTGAGTGAAAAAATGTTAAAAAAATGTGAAAACGCGGAGTGCAATTGCTGAGGTCATTGATGACATCAGCATGACGTTATAGGGCGGCTGTGTGCGAAAATGGGGAGAAATGGGCATCGGTGCGCACGGAACTGGGAATGGGCGCACGCGGCTTGGCGCGGACGCCCATTTGCTGGCGCACACGGGGTTCGGCGCGGTTGGGCGGCGCGGCGGCACGATTTTCTCCTTTTTGATATTTTTGACCGTTTTGACCCATTTTGTCCAATGTTTCCATATTTGTTGACCTTTCCCCATTTAATTATTAATATACTTGTGATGTATTGCTTCCAGTATTCCTCTTTGAGTCTTTAAGTTACGTTTTTAAGTGAAAATACCTGAAAAACAATAAAAAATACCCGTGATTTGACCCGCATTGCTCACAAAGTTGTGAGTAGATGCTAATTACAAAAGAAGTATATAGGAAGTAATTCCCTAAAAAATCATTGCAATTTCTTCATTTGTAAAAAGCATATATCTTGAAATTCTTTCTTAATGAGTTTGATTTATGCATGAAAATAATTTTTATATATGATATCTTTATAATTTATACATTCGATTCCTTTCATGAGATCAATGTTAAAATAAAACTTTGAACCTTTATTCTTTATACATATGCAAACATATTAGTTCATTTCTATACATCAACTCTTTTGCATATAAATTAGTATGAGTGTTTGAACCCATAGGATTCAGTGTTTTGAGAGTATTGACTTGTGAGGAATAGAGTCGAAGCGAATTCTGATTCATGACACTGAAATTGGGTGAAATTAAATTGATAATTTTTGACATGAAATATGAAAATGATTTTCGACTAATTATTATAATAAATCATGATTGTTTAAAGAGATTAAAATAACTTATGCTTGAGATTTTAATTATGATCTTAAAAGATATTAAAAAGTATGAGATATTTTTGTGATATGTTGTTCTTAAAAATTCAATTTTTGATTTTGTTGTAATTTTAGTTTTTGATTTGATTGTTTTTATTGTTTCTTTTGATTTTTTTTAGTTCAATGTTTGCGGGTATCATTACTGAAAATCCTCATGAGACTCAAACTCGTCCACTAGGGCAACCTAGAGGTTTAAAGGCTTGTTGCATAGGCTAAATGCAACCGTTTCAATCCACGAAAGTGATTTAGGATAGTTTAATTTTTAGATTTTATCGCTTCTCTTGCTAAGGGACTAGCAAGAAGATGGTTAGGGGTTGTGATGAGTGCCCAAAAAGCACTAAAATTACCATGATTTTTTGCACATTAATTGATTAAAAATATATATATTTATATGTTTTATCATATATTTATATAAATTTGTCTTTTTCGGAATCACAGGTATTTTTTATTATTTTTCAAGTATTTTCGCTTAAAAACATAACTTAAAGACTCAAAGAGAAATACTGGAAGCAATACATCACAAATATATTAATAATTAAATGGGGAAAGGTCAACAAATATGATAAAATTGGACAAAATGGGTCAAAAGGGTAAAAAATGTCAAAAAAGAGAAAATTGCGCCGCCGCGCCGAGCCCCGTGCGTCCGCGCCAAGCCGCCCGCGCCCAGTCCCAGTTCCGCGCGCGCCTCTGCGCGCCGATGCCCATTTCGCCCCATTTTCGCGCACAGCCTCCCCATGATGTCATGTTGACATCATCAATGACCTCAGCAATTGCACTCTGCGTTTTCACATTTTTTAACATTTTTTCACTCACTTTTTCTCTCCATCCTCACCTATAAATACCCCCATTCCCTTCACTTCTAAACACATCTCAAAACCATTCTTCTCTTCTCTTTCTTTCTTTCTTTTCATAGATTTTTTAGTTTTTCTTAGTTTTTAGTTAATTTCACTTAGTTTTAGAGTTCTTCCCTTTTTGGGAAGAACTAGTTATGTTTTTGTAATTTATTAGCCTTTTTGATTCAATAAATGGGAGTGAAAATTCCGCTTGGAGGTTTTCCAGCAACGGGAATAGCATCGAAGTTCTGTAAGGGTTTTAGTTTCTTTACAGTTATTTTTATACTTTATTCTTACATGTTATATTTAATTTGAGTAAGCATAATTAACTTAGTTATTATATCCATAAATACTCCATCATTATAAATGATAAAAATTTGCATAAATGTTTATTGAATCTATGTTTAATTTTCTGTAAGTAGATTAAAAACACAAAACCCCAAAATATCGTGACAGGAATTTTAGGATTTAATTTCGTTTTTAAAAGTTTGAATAATAAATTAAAAACCACATACATTCCTTCCTTAGATCGACCTTGGGAGTATATTTATCATTTTCTTCGAAATGATTCGCTCATCAGTCTACCAAGTTTTATGAACAATTGAAAATATTTAAAAAACTTGCATAAAATTTATCAAGTGTCTCATCCTCATGCATAATGCAAAGCTTAAAGTCTCTATTAAACTTCAAAATTTTGGATCTCTTGACAATAGAAGTTCCTTTATGAGTAGTTATCATAATGTCCCATGCTTGTTCTAAAGTACTACAACTCTAGATTCTTTGATATTCATGTAGCATAACAACCTTAATTATTGCATAAAGTCCCTTGTTATTCTACTCATATTCCCTACTTTCTTCTTTTGTCTACTCAATCATGGATATAGGAATCACAATATTATTATGGAGGATTTTGGTTGGATCTATCCAACCATTTTCAATCAAAAACTAAATACGGTCTTCTAAGGACCAAAAGAAGGCCCTCATTTGATATTTTCAATAGTAATAGTTTAGCTCATCAAAGAGTAGAGATGTACCTATATTGGCTCCTTCGCCTGAGCTAATTAGAGGGAAAAGTGCATGTGTGGAAAGTGAGTTAAAAGAATCAACATCAGAGTCATTATGCCCTACAAGAAAGCACCTACTTTGATACAAATTGAAAGAGTTTGCAACCCAATTCCCTACCAGGATAAAGAGATACAAAATCCTTAAGGACTCGTCCCTAACTTGCAAAAAACGAAATAATAAATGCTTAAGCAGAATACCATAGTAATAATAAATAATAATCTCATGCAAACAAATAAATTTAAGTAATAGATATATTATTTATTAATTAGAAAGCAGGTAAAGAAAACAAAATCTTTCCAATAAGAGTTTAAGCTTCAATATATTGTAATACACACATCTTAAACTTAGATTATACTAACACAATAATAAAGCATGCATTTGAAACGATGTAATGAGGTAAACCCATATAGAACTCCTATCTATGTTGTGTTATAATTTTCAAGTTGCTTATGGTAACCACTCAATAACAAACAATTCACTATGCCCTAAAATAATTACAACTCTAATAGAAATAAAAACATTGATACCTCTATCAATCGAGACCTCTGTTTGAACTTCCTATTAGTACCCTTACTTGTTACCTTTGCAACAACCTAATCCTTCATACAAACCCAACTTTCCTCCAAAGCTAACATCACCAAATGTGGTGTGATCAAAAACTACAGATACTAAAGTGAAGAGTAAAGAACTATAAATCTTGAGGACCTCCCTCAATAACAAACCACCAATAATCACCATGAAACACATAGTTCAACACAAAGCATAAATCATCTATGTGGGATATGCAATCAATATATGTATGCATATATCTAATAATTTGAAATCTTAACACAACAACAAACCCAAACTTTCAATGTTATGTCTCACATAGAAAAAAATAGTCTTTTGCTCAACACTCAAGCACTATATTTTACCCACAACACTGTAATATTAATACGTAAGCTCTCCAAATGTAACTTAAGAATCAAATATTATTTTTAGAGGGAATTTCGACAAGGTTTCAACACAATGAGAATTGCTAAGAAGAGAGAAATAAGAGGGGGTATTTAAAGAGGAATACAAATCGTCTAAACCACCTTGTTGCAACCTCGTTGAAGGTCCTCACCAACTACCTCATTGTGGTTTTTCGAGGGGTGCTACAAGGCCCTTGTCGAGGACCTTATAAAGGTTTAAAAAATCACATATTTTTTATCCAAAAGTCACCAAGTAAATTATATAAATACCTACACCTAAACCAAGCCAAAATCCATCACTCTCGACCTATCATGCATCTTAAACAACCAACTCCATAGAATGTGAAAAGTAAGCTTTCAATCACATTATTCTTCACTAAATGCGTGTATACATTACTAATTCGCAATAACCAACCTTACATAGATGAAGATAAAATGTTGTGTGAAATAAGCAGAATTTGTGTTTTTATACATTGGAAACCAACTGATAACTGTATTTTATACAATGATTTGCGTCTATTTTATTAATTATAATTGCTAGTTCTTTATATTTGTAGTTAATTTTTAATTAATTAAATTAATATTTAGTATTAGTTTTTAATAAATATATTTTAAAGTAAATTAATAAATTTTAATAAAAAAGGGCTTAATTGCAATTATAAAAAGGATTACAATTTAATTTGAAATTAAGAATGGGTTAAATTGCAAATATCAAAAGATTAGAAATTAATTTAAATTAAATTTATGGGTCAAAATGTAATTAATAAAAAGTTGAATTTCTGCGCAGGAGAAGAGCCACTCGCAACATTCACAATGCCCAACACACACTGCTCGATCATCCTATCAACGATCAAGATTGGGAGCGTGAAATCCAGACGCAACAAAAGCGATTAAGCCAGAATTCCTGAAGCGCGCAGCGCGGCACATGTGGGGCCCACCTACCGCGTAGACTAGCGTGCAGGGTGGGACCCACATGTCGGCTGCGTAGAATTTCCCCGAGGTGCATCGCTCACCGTTGGATCAGTTGAACGGTCCAGATTGAAGCACGTGGAACCAAGCTATCGTGCACCAAGCCGCTCGCCTACAATCCCGTGCAACGTGGTTCATACAAGAAGCGTGCACCCTCATGTTTCAACGAAAAATAAGCAGCCACGTGTCTCTTAAATATTCCAGCCAATCACATGATGATATGTGGCATGCATTTGGTAAAATAAAAACGCAGAAATGGCACCCACTTTCCAGCTGTTAATGCACTTCCAACGCGAGGAAATCTTGTGCGACGCGGTCCAGCTGTTCCCCATGCGCCTGATCTTCCCACCCAATGAAAATCTACCACGTGTCTCTTTATTTCTTGCAGCCAATCACATGGCGACACGTGGCATGAATAAAAAGAAAAAAAATCAGAAACGTGCAGAACGGTTTTCACGCGTGTTGTTATTTTATACCCCGATGTATTTTTGTCCCCCACTGATAAAAAAAAGAATAATTGGAAAGAGGGGATATATTTTGTACGCGAAAATTAATTGCGGTTGTTGTTTTTTTCAGTTTTCGTTTTTTCGTTTTAGCTCGCAGTTCTTTTTACATTTTTCACTCCTCACCATTTTCTTTGTTTTTCGTCTCTATGTGTTTTGTATAACACGCAGAACGTTTATTTGACATTTTTGTGTTGTATTTTCTTAGGGAAATTATAGAGAAAGAAGAAAACGAAGAAGAAGGAAAGGGAAGAAATTTATTTTTCATTGAGGAATTGTGAAAGAGTTTCTCCTAATCTATTTTGGTGCCGTTGCCGGGGATTTGTTTTACTTATTTTTGTTGATATTAATACCAATTAATCTGATTTTAGTTCAAAAAAAATTTGGTTTTATTGCTTACTGTTATTTTCTTAGATTTGTGTGTTTATTTATGTTTTTATTTTTATTTTTTTTACGGTATTAGATTTATTTTTTTTAGATTTTTGGATTAAGTGGAACTTTGTATGCGACGCATAAGAAATCTTGACATAGTTCCGTTAGATCTAGGAATCCATAGAACTATTTTGAACTTAAAGAAAAATAATAAACAAGAAACTTTAAAACTTTTAGTTATGGATCATGAAATTCCAGAAGTAGAAGAACCAAAATCCTTAAGAGATTATGCACTGCCTATGGTTGGCGGCATTCATTCAAGCATAAGAAGACCATCAATTCAAGTTAATAATTTTGAAATTAAGCCTGCAATAATTCATATGATTCAAACTTTGGTTCAATTTGGAGGTTTACCCCATGATGATCCAAACACCCATATTGCAAATTTTTTAGAGATTTGTGACACTTTTAGGCATAATGGAGTCACTGATGATGCTATTCGTTTGAGACTTTTTCCTTTTTCACTTAGGGAAAAGGCAAAAAATTGGGTGAATTCATTGCCATGTGGATCTATCACTACTTGGGAGGATTTGGTGCAAAAAGTTTTAGCCAAATATTTTCCACCGGCAAAGACTGCACGGATGAGGAATGAAATCACCACTTTTATGCAGTTCGACTCAGAGTCATTATATGAAGCTTGGGAGAGGTACAAGGATCTACTTAAAAGATGTCCTCACCACGGATTACCGAAGTGGCTTCAAGTTCAAACATTTTATAATAGTTTGATGGGTCAAACTAGAAATATGATTGATGCTGCAACAGGTGGTGTTCTAATGGGGAAATCAATTGATGAAGCCTACAACTTATTAGAGGAAATGGCTTCAAATAGCTATGAGTGGCCATCAGAGAGGATTTTGCCTAAGAAAGCAGCTGGAATTCATGAGATTGATGCTATGACTACTTTAACTGCACAAGTATCCGCTTTGGTGACAAAGATGGATACTATGGGTGTCCATTCTATTCAGAGTCCTTTTGTTGCATGTGAAATTTGCAATGGAAATCATGCCAGTGAGAGATGTCCTCACAACTCTGAATCTGTCAATTTTGTTTCCAATTATAATAGGAATCAAAACAATCAAAACAATCCCTATTCGAACACTTACAATCCAGGGTGGAAGAATCACCCTAATTTTTCTTGGAGTAATAATCAAGGCCAATCATCTTCTATGAAGCCCACTCATCCTCCAGTTTTCATAATCAAGTCCCAAAAAGAGAGAGAAAGCATTCATTGGAAGATATGTTTGCTCAATACATGGCTAAGAATGAGACTATTCTCCAGAATCACACAACATCTATTAGAAATATCGAAGTTCAATTGGGTCAACTAGCTATTACTGTCAACAACCTCCCTCAAGGAGCTTTACCTAGTGATACCAAAGTCAATCCAAAAAGGGAAGGAAAAGAGCATTGTAAAGCAGTTACATTGAGAAGTGGAAAAGAGTTAGAAGAAATACACAAGCCCATTTCTCCGCCAACTCTTATTGTTGAAGCTATTGACCCAGAAAAACAAGAGAAAGCTGATGAAAGGGTTGAAGAGAATGAATTAACAGAGAATCCTATAATAAAACCATTTTTAGATAATCTCAAGCCTTATAATCCCCCAATTCCATTTCCTCAGCGCTTCCATAAGCAAAAGTTGGATAAACAGTTCTACAAGTTTCTTAAAGTATTTAAGAAACTTCATATTAACATTCCTTTTGCTGATGCCTTGGAGAAAATGCCCAGTTATGTGAAATTTATGAAAGACATTTTGTCTAAGAAGAGAAGGTTAGGTGATTTTGAGACAGTTGCTCTCACAGAGGAGTGTAGTGCCATCCTACAGAAGAAGCTACCACCTAAGCTTAAAGATCTAGGAAGTTTCACCATTCCTTGTACTATTGGTGAGAAATTTTTTGGTAGAGCTCTGTGCGATCTGGGTGCAAGCATTAATTTGATGCCACTATCCATCTATCAGAGACTAGGATTAGGAGAAGCACAACTGACCACTGTGACTCTTCAACTTGCAGATAGGTCTTTGAAACACCCAAGAGGCATTATAGAGGATGTGCTTGTCAAGGTTGACAAGTTTATCTTTCCTACAGATTTCATAATTCTTGACATGGAGGAAGATAAAGAGATTCCTATTATTCTGGGGAGACCATTTTTAGCAACTGGTAGGACTTTGATTGATGTTCAAAAAGGAGAGCTCACCATGAGAGTTCAATACCAAGAGGTAACTTTCAATGTCTTTAAAGCTATGAAATTTCCAAGAGAATCTGATGATTGTTTTAGAGTTGACATGGTGAATGCGTTAGTTGAAAGAAATTTCAGGGAAAACTTGAGTACTGATGCTTTGGAACTTGCACTTGTGAATGACAATATTATTGATAACTTTGATTCTCTTGAATATCTCAAGTTACTTGAAGCATCTCCACAACTCTTTAGTCCTCAAACTGAAGAAGAGGCATCACAAGTTGTAACACCATCTAAGTTTACCTATGTGAAGCCATCTATGGAACAAAAACCATTATTATAGCTTAAGCCATTGCCTAACCATCTAAGGTATGCTTATTTGGATGAAATGTCTACCATGCCTGTGATTATTTCAGCATCTCTAGATGAAGATCAAGAAAAGAAGTTGTTAAGAGTGTGGAGAAATTACAAGCTAGCATTAGGGTGGTCTATAGCTGACATTAAAGGAATTAGCCCTTCACTATGAATGCACAAGATCTTGTTTGAGGAAGATTTCAAGCTTACTATTAAGCATCAACGTCGTTTGAATCCAATCATGAAGGAGGTAGTAAAAGATGAGATCATTAAGTGGTTAGATGCAGGTATTATCTATCCTATTTCAGATATCTCTTGGGTCAGCCCAATTCATTGTGTTCCGAAGAAAGGAGGAATTACAGTGGAGGCTAATAGCAACAATGAGCTAATTCCCACAAGGAAAGTGATGGGTTGGTAGGTATGCATGGATTATCGGAAGCTCAACAAGGCCACTCGAAAGGATCATTTCCCCCTTCCATTTATTGACCAAAGGCTAGACAGATTGGCAGGACATTCTTTCTATTGTTTCTTGGATGGATATTCTGGATACAACCAAATTGCTATCGCGCCTGAGGATCAAGAGAAGACCACTTTCACTTGTCCATATGAAACTTTTGCTTTCCGAAGAATGTCGTTTGGAATTTGCAATACCCCAGCCACTTTTCAAAGGTGTATGATGGCTATCTTCTCAAACATGGTGAAATTTTTTATTGAGATATTTATGGATGACTTCTCAGTGTTTGGAGATTCATTTGATATGTGCTTGCATAACCTTTCTTTGGTCCTACAAAAATGCGAAGAAACAAACTTGGTTTTAAATTGGGAAAAGTGCCACTTCATGGTAGAAGAAGGTGTTGTTCTCGGCCATCTAATTTCGTCCAAAGGAATTGAAGTGATTAGGGCAAAGATTGAAACCATTGAGAAACTACCGCCTCCAACATCGGTGAAAGGAATTAGAAGTTTTCTTGGTCATGCAGGATTCTACATGCGATTCATAAAGGATTTTTCCAAGATATCTAAGCCTCTTTGCAACCTTTTGGAGAAAGATACAAAACTCACATTTGACGAAGATTGTTTTGAAGCTTTCCGGGTTTTGAAAGAAAAGTTGATCACGACTCCCATCATTATTGCACCAGATTGGAATCTACCTTTCGAGCTCATGTGTAATGCCAATGATTTTGCGGTAGGAGCTGTTTTAGGACAATGAAAAAAGAGAGTTTTCCATGCCATATACTATGCCAGCAAAACTTTGACCGAAGCTCAACTAAATTATGCTACCATTGAAAAAGAATTACTTGCTGTTGTATATGCTTTTGAAAAGTTCTGATCCTGCCTAATCGACACTAAAGTGACAATTTATACGGATCATTCTACTATAAAATATCTTATGGCTAAGAAAGATGCAAAACCGAGATTGCTTAGATGGATCCTCCTACTGCAAGAATTTGATTTGGAGATCAAGGATAAGAATGGAACCAAAAATCAAGTGGTTGATCATCTATCGAGATTGGAGAATAATGATGGAGCCGTGGACAAGACTATCATTGGTGAGACTTTTCCTGATGCGCAACTATTTTCCTTTGATCATAGAAGTGTGCCATGGTACACAGACTATGTTAATTATATCGTAAGCAATGTGCTCCCACCTGAATTATCTTTCCAATATAAGAAAAAATTCTTACACGATGTTAAGTACTATTTATGGGATGAGCCTTTCTTGTTTAAGCATTGTGCATATCAAATTATCAGAAGGTGTGTCCCAAAGGAAGAAATTGAAAACATACTTAAACATTGTCATTCTTCAGCCTATGAGGGCTGTTTTAGAAGAGAAAGAACAACGGCTAAGGTTCTTCAATCTGGTTTTTACTGGCCAAATCTGTTTAAAGATGCACATTTCTTTGTCTCACACTATGACTGGTGCGAAAGAGTTGGTAACACTTCTAAGAAAGACGAGATGCCTCTAAACAACATTCTTGAGGTAGAAATATTTGACGTTTGGGGAATTGATTTCATGGGGCCTTTTATCTCTTCCTACAACAACCTCTACATTCTTGTTGCTGTGGATTATGTTTCTAAGTGGGTAGAAGCAATTCCCTTGCCTACCAATGATTCCAAAGTGGTGTTGAAATTTATAAAGAAAAACATTTTTACTCGTTTTGGCACCCTAAGGGCAATCATAAGCGATGGGGGAACTCATTTTTGCAAAAAATCTTTTGAAACCCTCCTTGCCAAATACGGTGTCACTCACAAGATCGCAACTACTTACCATCCTCAAACAAGTGGACAAGTTGAGATATCAAATAGAGAGGTGAAGAGGATTTTGGAGAAGACGGTAAATCCTTCAAGGAAGGATTGGTCTAAGAGGTTGGATGATGCACTCTGGGTATACCGAACAACATATAAGACACCCATTGGGATGTCCCCATACCAGTTAGTGTTTGGGAAAGCTTGTCATCTCCCGGTTGAATTAGAGCACCATGCGTATTGGGCTATCAATAATTTAAATTTTGATTTAGGAGCCGCTGGCGAAAAACGTCTCCTACAACTCAATGAGATGGATGAGATTCGTTTACACGCATATGAAAATGCTGAGATTTATAAGGAAAAGATGAAGAGGTGGCATGACAACAAAATCTTGCATCGTCACTTTGAACCAGGACAGAACCAAAGTACACCCATATGGGGCTGTTGAGATTAAAGGTGAAGAATCACAAAATACTTTCCAAGTGAACGGGAAAAGACTCAAACATTATTAGGGGGTGACATTGATCGTCAAAAGTCCACCATTTTCTTATCTAATCCAACCTAAAGCAAGGAAAAAGGCAGTTAAGCTGATAACTCTAAATCAAGCGCTTCTTGAGAGGCAACCCATGTGTTTTAGTTTTTATTTATTGTATTTTAGAACATGTATTAGTTGCATTTTTCTTCATTCTGTTATTTTGTTTTGATAGGTGCAAATTGGAGGAGGTAAAATGATTTTGGATTTCAATCTAACAAGCCAACTCACCATTCAATGAAGTTTTTTTTAACACATCTTCTTTGTTCTTTAATTTCCACACATTGGGGACAATGTGCATATTAAGTTTGGGGGTGTTGAGATTAAACTTATTGGAAATATTGTTTGATATTGTTGCTTGTCTAGCTTTGTTTGTTTGGTCGATCGAATATTAGAAGATATTTTGCGTTTAATGGTGATCTAATTTTTGTTATTTTATTTCTTCATTTTAAATAATGCATAACTCCTTAAAAAATTTGAATATTGTCTAAGCGATGAATAATTTTTACGCATGTTTCATTTTTACAAGAATAAATGTTTATGAGCACTAGTCTTGATTTTTTAGTTCTTATGATAATTTGGAGAAGGTTTATGCGAGTCTGGAATTCGATTGATATTTGTGGTGTCACAGTTTTTAGAATTTGTTTGATTTTCTCTCGAGGCGAAATTATAGAAAACATTTAACTAAGAAAATGATTTAGGCCATCTTTGGATCGTTTGAGCCTTTCTATCTACCTTCACATGCTTTATCCATAGTATACCCTTTTTGAGCTTCAAAGTTTAAATATATATTTTTATTTCATTTCAAAAGCCTACTTAAAAAATATATATATGTGTGCAGATATATCTATTTTTCTTATCTCACTAACATGTGACAATTGTTAGTAAATATTTAATGATATATTAGAAAAAAAAGAGGATACTGAAAAAAAAGAAACAGAAAAGAAAAAAAACAGCAAAGAAAAAAAAAGGTTATTGTATGTGATGTTGAATCCCAAATTGGGAAGTATTTATTGTGATAATAGAAGGCATCTTGTTTCAATCCTAAAATGATGTGTTTAGGAAAAGTTTTGAGCCAAATATTATCCTTTATCCTACCTTTACCTAAGCCATACATTATAAGCTTATTAAAGTCCTAATGATTTTTGGTTATGTTTGTTTACATTAATGGAGAGAGAAATGAAAAATAAACGTATGAGATTTGTGATTTCATTAAAATCTATTTAATTTTATATTTGCATAAACTGATCCGGATTGCATGTGATGAAATATGAAAAGACTTCACACACACACTAAAATTCATTATGAAAATGTAATATATTTTTAAATTGATTTTGATACTTAGATAGAATTCTTTTATTTCTTTAAGTTTTGTTATTTGGAATGACTAAAAATAAATATTTTGAAAATCACTATTTTAAATGCAGTTATCTTTGTTTTATTTCTTTTCTTTTGCTCGAGGACTAGCAAAAACTTAAGTTTGGGGGTACGATAACTCTATTTATACAGTGATTTGCGTCTATTTTATTAATTATAATTGCTAGTTCTTTACATTTTTAGTTAATTTTTAATTAATTAAATTAATATTTAGTATTAGTTTTTAATAAATATATTTTAAAGTAAATTAATAAATTTTAATAAAAAGGGGCTTAATTTATATTATAAAAAGGATTACAATTTAATTTGAAATTAAGAATGGGTTAAATTGCAAATATCAAAAGATTAGAAATTAATTTAAATTAAATTTGTGGGTCAAAATGTAATTAATAAAAAGTTGAATTTCTGCACAGGAGAAGAGCCACTCGCGACATTCACAACGCCCAACACACACTGCTCGATCATCCCATCAATGGTCAATATTGGGCACGTGAAATCCAGACGTAACAAAAGCAATTAAGCCAGAATTCCTAAAGCGCGTAGCTCGGCACACGTGGGGCCCACCTACCACGTAGACTGGCGTGCAGGGTGGGACCCACATGTTAGCTGCGTAGAATTTCCCCGAGGCGCATCGCTCACCGTTGGATCAGTTGAACAGTCCAGATTGAAGCACGTGGAACCAAGCTATCGCGCACCGAGCCGCTCGCCTACAATCCCGTGCGATGCGGTTCATACAAGAAGCGTGCATCCTCACATTTCAACGAAAAATAAGCAGCCACGTGTCTCCTAAATATTCCAGCCAATCACATGACAACATGTGGCATGCATTTGGTAAAATAAAAACGCAGAAATGGCGCCCACTTTCCAGCCGTTAACGCACTTCCAGCGCGAGGAAATCTTGTACGACGTGGTCCAGCTGTTCTCCATATGCCCGATCTTCCCACCCAATGAAAAGCTGCCACGTGTCTCTTTATTTCTTGTAGCCAATCACATGGCGACACGTGGCATGCATAAAAAGAAAAAAAATCAGAAACGCGTAGAATGGTTTTCACGCATGTTGTTATTTTAATTCCCCCATGTATTTTTGTCCCCCACTGATAAAAAAAAATAATTGGAAAGAGGGGATATATTTTGTACGCGAAAATTAATTGGATTTGTTTTTTTTTTAGTTTTCGTTTTTTCGTTTTAGCTCGCAGTTCTTTTTACATTTTTCTCTCCTCACCATTTTCTTTGTTTTTTTCACTCTACGTGTTTTTTGTATCACACAGAACATTTATTTGACATTTTTGTGTTGTATTTTCTTAGGGAAATTATAGAGAAAGAAGACAACGAAGAAGAAGGAAAGGGAATAAATTTATTTTTCATTGAGGAATCGTGAAAGAGTTTCTCCTAATCTATTTTCTTTTATTTTTTATTTCTCTGCAATGCTTTATTATTGTTGTGTTGTAATTTTAATTTCTGCTATGAACTAATTTATTTGTTCTAGGATTGCAGTGTAGCGTAAATTATGAAACTTGAATTAATTATTTTGAATGATTTATGGAACTGTTTTAAGTTGTTTATTTTATCTGTGTTTAATGCTTTTAATTATCGGAAGATTAATTAACTGATATGTGACACTTAAATAAACTTGAAAAAAGCATTTTTGTGTGTTGCTCGTGGAAAAATAACGTATATACATAAGGGATAGAAATATACTTTTATTGTATGTGTAACTATTTGAGAACTCAAAACGTAATAAATCTGGTTGACTTTAATTCTCATAGGAATATAGTGAATCATTTTAACTAGATGTGTCTGTATGGAGCTTGAAAGAGATATATGGATAAATTAGGAGTTCTTGGTTAACAACTTAAAACATGAGAACATAAATCAAGAGAGAATAAACTATTCAAGTAGATTAATTTGGGTAAACGGCAATCCTAGAATTTTCGTACAAACTGTTAAAAAAAATTTATTATTAGTTAAGTCAAACTGCATCAAATTATTGGTTGTTTGGATAAAATCAGGTTTAAATAATTTTAGTAATTAATGAAAGTTGGTAACAAATCTCTGTGGAAACGATATTTTACTTATCATATTATTACTTGTGACCGTGTATACTTGCATGATTTTATGTTCTCCAAAAGAGACAACACCAACACATAGACACAAAAAACAATAGGACTTAACACTTTATGTGGCTATTTATAAAAATAAAAAAAGATTTAGATTTTAGTTTTTTTATTTATATATTCTCCTTATTTATTTCTTATTAAATTAGTATTACATTTTGGGTGTCATATGACTTAGGAGGATTTTATATTTCATTGCATCGTACCTTTAGGGGGAGATTATCTTCATTACATATTTGCATACATATTTCTCAATTGTTTCTTACTTATGTAATTTCTCTTAAGTGCTTTGTCATTTTCGTATGTCAAAAAGAAGGAAAGTGATTCACATCTTTTCATTCTTAGGTTCATGTTGTTATGAATATAGGGGGGAAATTTTAAGATTGATTACTTACTACACAATCTTTTATTTACTCTTTGAATGTTAATTGAACTAATAACCGATAAGGCTTCCAAGCCAAGTTGCTATGTCTTATTTGTGTTATTTTAGTTACTGGAAAATGACAAGAATGGAAGGGAAGATGGCTTCATCAAATCATAGGAATAGTTTCACTATTGAATTTAGGTATTAATTGTAAGAAATTTAATACCCATGAGTGTCATGCAATAAGAGAGAGCTTTTTCACATGAAAATGTCAAAATGGGATTTTGTAAGGAAATATGAGTGTTGGCAATCTTTGTGTACAAAGCGTTTATTTGTAAACTAGATTTTAGGCTTTTTTTCAAATCCATCAAACTAAGTAGAAGAAATGCATAGGTTTTGAATAGTCATATTTCAAGTATATACTTCATAAGTGTCACGCATAGTATTGCACTCATGCATTCACTAAAACTCTTCACAATACTAAGAATTACTTTTGGTGCTAAAGTTTGCTTTGGTCGATCGATCGACTAAGGGATTTAACTGATTGAATTCATAGATCAATCAAGCTTCGATTGACTTCTGTTGAGTCTCTTTCATTTTGTTTCTACATTTACTTGATCGATAAACCTTGGATCGACTTTGATCGAGTACTCTCGGATTAAATTCATAATACATCTCAATCAATCGAGCGTGCAATTAACCTTATTTAAGAATCCTTTTTTAAATCGACCCCTATGTGAAATTATATAATGCTATTGTTTTAATTAAGTGCTTTATAAACCTAATAATGGTATTTCTATCTTTTTCATCAAGACCTAGGTTTAGCACTCCAAAATTCTGTGTGTATAAACCTTGGCTCACTTTTAGAAGACACATAATATATAATTTTTGAGAGCCATTTTCATCTTCTCCATGCTTCACTCTACAACTTTTATAGTAAGATTAATTCTAGGTATTTTTAGTTGCTATTTGATTCACAAATCACTATCTAGATTAATGTTTTATTATTTGTTCTAGAAATCTTAGTTTTGTGGTTGCTTATCTATGTATTGAACTCGGGTTAGGATTTGTTTTCTTTTTGAAATCCATTTAGAACACACACGAGTACTTGTATTTTTTTTTAACTAACCTTTTATAGGTTGTCTTGTGAACATATCTAATTAGTAAGATGCCAACTGGAATGTTAGTCTAGATTCGTTCACACTAGTTTTGGAAATTACAAAAAATAGAGTAGGTGTTTATTGGTAAGTTGCATTAGGAAAGTATCATAGGAAGGGTAGCATAAGATCGAATTTGTACTCATACAATTAATTTTCATATTAGAAAATTAGGTGTTTCGATAGACCGATAGTTTTTTTCTTAGGTCATGGTTGTAACCTAGATTATTTCCATTTAAAAATATCGTATGCAATTTTATTTTGCACACTTTAATATTTACATGCAATTGCATGTCTAACCACTTTGTTCAGGTTATGTTTTTAATTTTAAAATAACATATTCACCCTTTCTTTCGCTATTTGTTTTCATTGTGAACTTTCATTTTGTAACAATTTTAATCTATTTCTGGTAATGAAAAACATATATAACTTAAATTGGTTCAAGTTGTTTAGAATGATTATTGTTTCCATTAGGATAAAGAAGCCTTCTAAACGTGAGATCTCATCTTTTAGACGAGGCTATGTTAAGAAAGTTTTTCTGATGGGTTATCACATGAAACTCTAGCATGTTGTTTTACTTACATAGATGAAATTTTTCTAGAGGGAAGCTCCTCGAAGCTATTATGTGTATTTTTTCCATCTGGTTAGGTTTATAACCTCATTACTTGATCATTTTGAAGGAATTTAGATGATTAGTTAGTAATAACTCTATTGTACAATTTTGGATTGACATTGGTTGGGCACTTATCTAATTGAAATGATGGATAACCCCCAATAGATCCATCGATCCATTTGTGAATAAGAGATTATTTGCTAGAAGATAAATGACACCTGCCACAGTCATTTGAGGATGAATATCAAGATACTACTTCAGAGATTTGATTGATAATTGCTAAGATTGGAACAAACACTAGAGCTTAGACACAGTCAATTACATGAGAAGTCATGACCAGCAAGGCTTAAGCTTCCCTACGTGTGGTCAAGGATCTAAGGAGTTTGGGCAAGGTCATCTGGGTCCTTTTCATACTACACTCACGGTCTATTTTATTCTGGTGTGCTATTCAAAACAAATTTCCTATGAATATCTAGTTAAAGAAGAGGGACAATCATTTTCTTCTAGATGCTTCTTGTGTGGCTTAGCGGATGAAAATATATCTCACCTTCTTTTAAACTTTCATTTCAAAGGTACAATATGGGAAATTTATTGCTCCTTCTTTGGAAGGTGGCCACATACTAACTTTTTCATTCTTTACCTATAAACAACCGCAATGGAAGTAGACTTGTGGTCTAGCCTCAAAATTTGCGAAAATAAGGATTATTTTTTTCATCTAGGTGATAACGAAACCAGAAATGGTTGTCGATTTATAAAATATAAGGATTATTTCTATCATCTAGGTGATAAGGGCACGAGAAATGATTGTTGATTTGAGAACAGATGTATGAATTTGAGTTTTGCATTTACCAATGTTTGCCAATTTATTCACGAGGTATGACTATAGATCCATATGAAATACAATATATGAACTTTACATCCTGAAGTGTCTGTGTATACAAGGTGTCCCACAATGGGCTCCACGAATGGTAGAGTTTATTTGAAAAGCACCACCTTTAGGATGGATAAAGATAAATACATATGGTGCTATTTTTGGACTGTTAAGTTTGTGTGGGTGTGCGGACATTTGTTGGACCTTTGTGTCCTTTGTTAAGGGATGTTTCTACATCCCATACTGGGTCATATGATTGTGAGGTAAAACTTGTGGCAATTATTCATACGATGATATATGTTGACAACTTTGGGTGGTGGAAACTTTGGTTGGAGTCAGATTCACCTTATGATGTTACTCTTTTTCGAACTGTATCACTCTCGATAACTTGGAGATGATATCCTACTTGGGCTATTTAGAAAAAGTTACTCGCATGCATTTTCATTATTCCTATATTTATAGAGATGGTAATAAGGTAGTTGATAGTATAACATCTTAGGCCCCTATTATTTATACAACAACTTGGTGGTAGGATATCTTAACATTTGTTAGGTATATCTTTTATTAAGATGTTAGCAGCCTTGTTTTATATTTCTTTTTTATACTTATTTAATAATATTTGTAATTGAGAGGTTAATTGAGAATCAGGACGAAGAGGATGTTAAGGAGGTACTAACCTAACTAGGATGTCTGGTGTATCTAATAAGACCTATCAGCTATACCTTTTTTTGTAAAAAAAGATGAAGTGAGAATAAAAATAAAGCAAGTAAAAATAGCCAAAAAAAAAAAAAACAAATGAAGTGAGATAATAAAAATAAAGCAAATAAAATAGCCAACCATATCATCTCGTGAGTTAACACAACCGCTACCAGTGCAAGTCTAAGGGTCAGGTGGCTTCTTAGGATCCCAATCAAAGAGGTTCCTAATAAAATGAATGTTTTTCTAATTTTAAAATATAATAATAAAAATAAAATTTTATTTTTTTGTTTATTCATTTTTTAAAGTGTGAGGAGATAATCTTAATACTCATTCAAACACAATTATTTCATGAACAAATATATTTATTAGAATTTATAAATAACTTTTTATAAATTTAAATTCATATTATTTTTATTATTATAATTAATATACTTCAAAAAATTGCCTATAATTTTTATTTTATCCACCAAAGTTTGAAAACAAATACCACACTACACAAACATAATAAGTAAAAATGATACGAATATGACACAACACGATTTTCAAGCTTAATCTAATCTAATATAATGAGAGAGAAAAAATGAATATTTCTAAATTATATATATATATATATTACCTCATACCATGGAGTAGAACTTATTATGAGACACTTTTTTTTTTATCTTAACTAGTTATATATTTATCATATTAATTATATCATTATTATTTTTATTTTTCAGTTATTACATATGCTTAATTTATAAACATTCAATTATTTTGTAACAATAAATTAAATCATAATTTTTATTATTATATAGTTATAATAAAGTGTGTATATATTGTCATGTATAAAATAAATTTAATAAATTTATTACTTGATGAAAAAATTAATTATTTATGTTATATCCAATAATCATTTTATATATGTAAATAGATTCCGTTAATAAATAATTTATTTTCTTTCTTATATTTTAATAACTTAAATTTGTTAATCTTTGGACAAATGTATTTAATGTTTCAAAGCAAATGAATTCGAGTTATTAATAACATTTTAAAAAACTTTGCAATTTGACATAATAAGATCATAATTTCTTAGCTTTGTAAACTGAATGAAAAAAAAAATCTTTTATAGTGTTCATAAATAAATTTTATTAATTAACTATCTTAAATTTATTAATTTTTAAGAATAACTAATTTAATAAGAGATCTTTTGTGATAAAAAAATATTAAATATTATTTATTCTAATAATATTTTTAAAATAAAGTAATAATTCTAATAATATGAATAATAATCGATATTTTTGTTTCTAATATTATATTTTAAATTATTAAATATAATATACTTGAAATTTAAAATAAAAATATAATAAGTCATAATCTTCATATACTTTGATACATTTTGTGTTTTTCATACGAGTATATATCAACAATAGCTACAATTATGGATAAGGCAACGTATCTGGATCAAGATTCCCATTTAGACTCGATGGGCCTCCACGGTTGATGCATTTTTTAGTGGTTGAATCAAGAACTTTAGTGTACTTGGGGACATGTTTAAATGCATTACAAACACGCATAGCCCATGCAGTGCAAAGGTTAGTAATAATTTTAGTTAAGGGTAACTTTTTAGTCCTTATATTTTCAATCTCTCTCAAACCTTGACGTAACCATGGCATAATTGAGTCTAACTGATAAGGAATCATGCTACTCAGCTCCTTATCATAAGAAAAGAGATCTCCATCATCGTCTCTGTCAGAAGAAGAAGGATGAGTTTTAATGTTGGTAGCTTGAACATCCACCATAAAAATATTTATCATAATCGAAGTCATGATCATGATCATGATCATCTTAATGTTCATGATTTTATTCCCTTTCATTGTTTCTCTTAATTTTGAATGTAAATGTAATCTCCTTAGTTGCTTAACTCGCTCTTAAATACGGTTAATTTGTATGTTACAGTTATTTATGCATGTATTATTTTGATTTTTAAAAACTTAAGTTTTTTTTTTCTTACCTACGTCTATTAATTGTCTTTATTTTTAAATAAATAGTACGGGCAGTTGTATCACAATGATACTAATTAAATTCGTCTTATGAGTTATGTAAAAATAAGATCAGTATTTCGTGTGAATTGTATAATATTGTTTTAAAAAAAACTATATTTAAAATTTATGATTATCAAAATAACATTTTTATATCCAGCTCATGTATTTTAGTATTAAAAAAAAGTTTAGTAAATTATTTTACTTTAAATATCTTAAAATTAAACGTTGTTTAAATTAACTAACAATCATTTAGATTCATTAAATGTTAAACTCTATTTAATTTAAACTTGTTAAATATTATTATAGTGTTATTTTAATGTTATAAGTTTTGAGAGTATTATTTCTCATAATTTTCTAAATTATCTTTGTTAGAACAAGAAAACATAAATTAACTATGTTCAAATAAAATATTATAATAAATTTTACAGTTGTATAACATGAATATATTCTTCGTAAATATACAGCTATACAAAAATGAACATGTAAAGAAAAATTATATCCATGCTAGAAGTAGCCAAGCATGTAGGATGGGGTAATATTAATAAAATACTAATAAGCTATAATTTTTTATGTTATACCGACGTTTCATTCTTTAGAAGCAAGTGACGGTAAGATGTATATATTAATCTAGCTAGTATAATGGATTATTGCATAGGGTAGCATATATATTGGTTCCTCAGCGATGTCAAATTGAAGATATACTTGGGAAGGGGCACCATTTTTACAATTAAAATAAACTATTAAATATTTAATTTATTTTTGTTAAAAATGTCGGTCATAATACAATACACTCCAAAATAAACTATCAAATAATTAATTTTATTTTTCTTAAAAATATATCGATAATAATATAATAGAAACAATAATCATTATTAGCAAATGATTGAAAAAATTACTTCATTAATTATCAACTTAAAGTTAAATACTAAAATATCATAAATAAAATGAATAGGGTTTTTGAATATTTTTTGGTGAAAATAAAATAATAACAAAAAGCATGATTTTCTATATATAAAGGAGAAACATATTATTAAGAGGTTATTTTTCCCACTAGATTATATAATTTATAATGTTATGATTTATATAGTTTTCAAGACTAAACTTATTACATAATTTTATGACCCTTTTAATTTCTCAATATTTGATTTAGAAATTTTGGTTCATCTAAAATTTTCTATTTTTTCTTACTTTACAATTGACTAATAACTCGGTTATTAATCAACTTAACTCATTAACAATGTAGAATTATAATTATTAGATTTAATTTTTTTTTCATTATATCAAAAAAATAATAACTAAATCAGATGAAATTAAAATCTTTGACAAATTCTAATCTAAGTATTTAATTCAAATAGCAATACAAATTACAACTTGTTACTTCAATTGTATAAATTATCAATTTCATACTAATTTCATGATATAGCAATAAAAAAACCTAAATATGAAACTAGTTGTACACCTAATTTGATAATTAATATACTTTGACATTCAAATATGAAACTAAACACATCAAGAAATTAAAAAATTAAACATTAATTAGACCATAACATAATTCTAACTAAATCATAATCTAGAACTTGAAATTTCCATAATTCCAACGAATTGCTTAACTAGACATAAAATTCAACACATTCAACAAAATAACTAAACAATTCATAATCATTGAAGGAATAGGCAGGAATCTTATTGTTTTCATGAGAAAGTGAAGCCAAATAGATCATATACATCAATCTTTAACCTTGTTCTTGAACCATCCTTCAAAATCCATCAATAATGCTTCTAAATAATTTTTCTCTTAATTTTCTCCTAATTTTCATAGGTTTCTACTACTGATTTGACGTAATGGGGGGTTGTTTTGGTATTTGTATGGAAAAATTAGTTTTTTGGACTCAAATTATATCTGAACCGTTAGATGATTTAAAATGGATGTGATCCATTATGCCACGTATCCTAGAGAGAGAAAACAAAGGTCAAATGGGTCAAAATGTGTCACAATGCATTCAGAGTGAAAAACCATGCACACAGCATAATAGTGAGAGTCACTTATTGTCTATGCTTGAATGGTATTGCTTGGTGCGCTACACATACACTTTGCTCGAGTCTAGCTTGTGGAATGTGTCTGGCTAGAGCTATGAATGACGGTACATCACGTGGTGCGCTCTCTATAGAACATGTCGCACGAGAGTCTACATAGATGCTGACTGGACTTTTCTTTATATGCTCATCCTTGGGCCTTTCTAAGTTAATTTACCTTATCCAAAAAAAAATCAAAAACATTCATAAAAATCTCAAAAATTCTTAAAACTTATATTTTTATCATAAAATATAAAATAAACAATTGTAGCATATGAAAACAATAAAATAAAGGTAAATATGAAGGAATGAATGACTAAAATATGTATTATCACTTACCAAACCCTTTCTTGCTTGTGGATGTCTCTCTACTAGCTTTCTCCTTCTTTACTTTAGTTCTTCATTACCATTGTTTCTCTTCAATTTGCTTCTTTTCCTCTACATCATTATTTTCCTCTTTCTCATGGTTATCCAAATTAATCCCAACTATAGTGCTACTTGTTAATATGATTGCATTGCATTATTCTTTACTAGGTCGCTTTGGATTCACTTTTGTATCATTTTGGAGGTTATCGTAGAGCTTTTGACTGATAGCTTAACCTAGTTGTCCCATTTGAATCTATAAGTTTTGAATAGATGCTCAATGAGTGGTTTCAAGATGGTTCACCTTGGTGTACATGGATTGAATAAAATATTTCATCATTCCATCAAGGCATATGTGTTATGCTTAATAGTATGTTTTTCTTCTTCTTAATTTTAAGGATTTTGTGGTTATGGAAAACCTACTGGTGGGACAGGCTATCAATTAAATTGATTACCACCTTGATTTTTACAGCATAAAAAATTAGGATGGTTTCTCTAACCTAGATCATAAGTATTTGAATAAGGGTTACCTTATCAATTTGGATTGTTGATATAATGCACATATTTAGAAACATTTTCACACATTTCAATTGAATGGAGTCCATTACAGTAGTCATACAAAATAAATAGGCTTTGCACCATGTTTATCCTACTGACCTAATATCCAATTTCAAATTCATCCCTAACAATAAAGTAGTCTTGAATTGTCCTAATTTTCTCATTTTTCCTTCATTGATGTCATTTCACCTATATTAACATATTTAAACTTAACATATCCTTTTTTAAACAATATTTATCCCAATAAGACAAATAGTTAGAAAAGATATCTTAACATCCATTTCCCAAATATTGTAATCAAGAGCTCAACAATGGATAAGAGTATCCGAATGGAATTGGTTGTGCTTTGAAAGTCAACTCCTTTCTTTTAGGTAAAACCTTATGGAATTGGTTGTGCTTTGAAAATCTTCACCTTAATATCCACTTCATTTTCTCTCTTTTGAAGCCATTTGCATTTAATAGGTGGTACCTCTATCACGTTTCTCTACAAGTTCTTAAGTCGAATTCGAATATATAGATTCCATCTTTAGATTTATATCTTCAATCAATTTGGAAAATTGGCTAGCAATACAACATATATGACAATAAGATACATAGGAGGAAGAGTAACTGGTTCTCTCAGTCCTAGGAGCAATGCGAGAAGAAGCATAATGAAAAGAAAAAGAACTAGCTCTAATTAATACACAATGGTGAATATCCATTCTCTCACTCATGATCTAATATGCATATGATTGCCATATTGGTGGAAAGTTGGAAGAAATCATATAGGCAAAGGAACAAACCATCACTGGTGCATAGAAAGGAAGAAGTATGAGGTGAAACGTTCATTATGCTAGAACAATAGGTTCATGAGTAACTTTATTTTTACCTTTTGAAGTGGTTGTAATAGTCATCATCTTGGGGTGAGGAATAGTTGGCTTGATGAACATAAGAACATCATCATAATATGTTGTACTCTCATCCACATATCCCAAACATGTATTGAATTGGGTCTTGTTATTACTTAGAATGTCATCCATCTTCTTAACAAACTTTACTGAGTGATTCAATTTTTTTTCCATGTCTGACTGTTTAGTACTTAATATTTTAATAAAGACATATTTTTCTCTTGTAGATATCTCAAGAAAAAAAGCAAAGTAACTCAAGTCTTTGAGTTCGGATTGGAGGGTCTTTAACTCTACATATTTTTTAAGGAGAGTACACTTGAAATACTCTCTTTCACTTTCAAGCATTATCTCTTTTTTTTCTAGAATGGTGATCTTATTAACACTATCCTCAATTAAATCAGGATTGTTAGTGCTCTAATTAGCTTTTCTTGACACCAAGTTCTTCAAGTTATCCTCAAGAAATTTTAACATTTCTTTGTTAGACTCATACTCAACAACCATGTTATTGTACCTCTTTAGCACTTTTCTTTGAGAGATTATATTTAATATTGTCAAAAGAGGATTTCTCATCATCAAGAATGGCTCTCATCTCTCTTAACTCCTTATCTTTCTCTTTAAGGCTCTCAACAACGTTTTTCTAGGCTTTTTTTTTTACTTTATATGCTCTCTTAAAAGCTCATTGTAAGTTTAGAGATGCATGTTGTCATCATCATCATTGGTATCAATATATCTAGTGTTCTTCATAGAAACAGTCTTCGTAATAGATGTCAAATCCATAAAGGCAATGAAGTTGCAATAATCTTTTTCAATACTAGTGTACTATTGTCCAAAATAGTAGCCCCAACTTTCATTTCTAGTTCTACTTTTTCTGCTATAGCAATTAGCAATAATGTTATTAGATTTACCACACTCAAAGCATTGAATTTACTACTAATTATTTCTATTCTAACACTTTTCCTTTTCCTTGTTAGAGTCTTCATTTTTATTTTCAAGTCTCCAATCTCTCCTGTTTGAGCTCCCTTTTCTAAAACTACCATAAGAGTTTTTCTTTCTTTTAAAAACTTAATGAATTTCTTGGCAAGTAGTGCCGAATCTTCTTCATTAGGGCTAGTGCTCTCATTATTTGA
Source organism: Hippophae tibetana (assembly GCA_037013495.1). NCBI lineage: Eukaryota > Viridiplantae > Streptophyta > Magnoliopsida > Rosales > Elaeagnaceae > Hippophae > Hippophae tibetana. Next base: position 10,110,188 of record JAZDXN010000016.1, read on the forward strand.
CACAACATTAAGGTTTTTCCTACTCTTGTCCTTAGTTGATATCAAAGCTATGCTTTTTCCCCTAGAAGAAGTAACCTTAACCCTTTCTGGAAGAATGAGGTGGATTTCTTAGGCCTACAAATCACCTATAAGCACATGAATCTTGATAGACTCAATGTCAAAGGAATTTTCACTACATATACCTTGTCTTATAAGTAATTATAAAGGTAAGATAATAATATTTCTACTTTATTTTCTCCACATATTGATCACCAAAGTTGTATGAAGTGTTGACAACATATGTGAATCTAGCATAAAAACTGCTAAATACACTACTACAAAAGGGGTATATAAGTTGATGTGTAAAGTCAGTTTTTGGAAAAAACCGACTTTTAATGAATTTAAAGTCGGTTATCCACGTCAACCGACACTATCCACGTGACGTAGCGTCGGTTATCCACGTAATATATTCCCTTATTTTGTATGCAGATTTCCAGTTTTCTTCCTCTCTCCTTTCCTCACTCGGAACCATTTTCTCCCAAAATCTTAACTGTGTGCCACCTTCGTTCTAGATTTCCGACCACCTCCGACAACCATTTGAACGTCCGTTTGTAAGTTATATTTCTCTTCTCACATTATTTGTCAGTTCTTCTTTTTTTTTAGCAAAATATTAAAATCTGTTTGTGGGTATTTTCTGTAATTGCTTAGCCAAAATCAATCTGAATCTGTGCTAATTTTATTAGCGTGTAATTGCATTTCGTTAATTAAGAACAGCCTCTCAAATTGAGAATTTTTATTCGTTAATTAAAAACCTAACATCTTGATTTGCAAAATGCTTGGGCAGTTTCTTTGTGTGGTTAATTAATAACTTGTTGTTAACCTTTAATTAGTTAAGAAGTTAAGGTTTGACAAAATCCAATTCATATTCACAATCACAGAAGAAAACCTCTTGCATTTTTACATTAAAGAACTTGAATTAACTACTTCAAATGTATTATATATCTTTTGGTTTTATATCCAACGTGTGTGGTTCCACAAGCACTTTTGTTAAAAGTTCATTCAGAGAGCACTTCTGTAAATATATATCAACTTAAGATACATTTACAATTTAGATTGTTGAAAAATAAAAGCAAGTCAATAATCTGTCACTTTATTTGACCACACCTAAAAAATATGTTTGACTTAGTTTATGCAGAATGCATGCAGCTAGCTTATTATTCGATCAATTTGTTTTATATTTTGTATAAATTTTTGATTTAGTTATGTTTTTTTGTTTGCTTGTAATAATAATGTTTGACTTATTAATTGTATGTATTCAATAATATCTGAAATGTTGTGTGGGTTTGCGTGGATAAATTTATTTATACGTATAATTAATATTACTTTTTAATTATGATATAGTAACATGCTTAGAAATTAGAATCAACCGCGTGATTGGTTTTTATATATATATTCATGAAACATGTTGCTTATTTTTTAATTTGTATATAAATGGTTTTGTAAAATGATTAAAATGATAACTGTTTTGCATTATGTATGTTTTGATATATATTCTAATAATTAGGAAATTTATATATAATAATACATAATTAAGTAATATGTTTAATCAATGTCATTAATAGAAAATGAACAAATCTTGGATGTCAAAGTGTAGAATTGAGCAAGACTATATTTCTGGAGTTGAAAGTTTCATGGAATTTGCTTGTAGAACTAGTAATACTGGAAGTAGTATGATTCAATGCCCATGCGTTAAATGTAAAAATGAGTGATTTCATGAATTTGATGAGGTTAAGTATCACCTTATCCGTAATGGTATTCTATTGAGCTATAAATGTTGGTATTATCATGGAGAAAATATTGATAATACTCATGGGGAAAAGTATAATAAGAATGTGGGTGGATTACATACATCATATCATAATGTACAGACAGAAAATATGTTTCGTGGTGTTGAAGATGAATTACGCGAGGATGATCCCGAAACCTTTAATAAACTTATAGAAGATGTCGAAAAACCGTTGTATCCAAAATACAAAAAATACACTAAAATGTCAGGATTGGTTCATTTGTACAATGTCAAGGAAAAACATGGTTTTCTGACAAGGGATTCACAGAATTACTAAATCTACTAGTCGATATGTTTCCTGAGGGTATTGAATTGCCATCTTCAATGTATGAAGTGAAGAAATCTCTTAGTCGATTTGGCATGGAATATCATAAGATTCACGCTTGTCCTAATGATTGCATTCTTTATAGAAAAGAATATGAGACATTACATGATTGTCCTATGTGTAAAGAATCGAGATGGAAGCATGGTACAAATGAGAGTACAAAACATAAGAAAGGCGTGCCTGCAAAGGTTCTTTGGTACTTTCCTCCGATTCCTCGCTTTCAAAGGTTGTTCAATAGTAAATATACATCAAAGATGTTGACTTGGCATTCAGATAATCGATCTGATGATGGGGTGCTACGTCATCCTTGTGATTCTCCAAATTGGAAAGTAGTAGATAATTTATCTCCTCAATTTTCATCAGATCCGTGCAATCTGCGTCTTGCCATTGCTGCTGATGGAATTAATCCACATAGTTCCCTCAGTAGTAGATATAGTTGTTGGCCAGTAATTATGGTAACATACAACCTTCCTCCCTGGTTGTGTATGAAAAGAAAATTCATGATGTTAACATTATTGATCTCGGGACCAAAACAACCCGGTGTTGATATTGATGTATATTTGCAGCCTCTGATAGATGATTTAAAGACGTTGTGGAATGATGGTGTAAATGTTTACGATGCACATAAAGAAGAATACTTTAACTTGAAAGGGGTCGTTTTATGGACAATTAATGATTTTCCTGCCTATGGAAACTTATCAGGAGATGCAACAAAAGGTTACAAGGGATGTCCTATATGTAGTGATGGAACTTCTGCAAAGTATCTTGTTCACGGACAAAAGATGTCTTATAGAAGACATAGGAGATTTTTGCCATATGGACACAAGTTTAGATACCAAAAGAAACCGTTCGATGGTGAAGAAGATCATGATCATCCAACTCGACCTTTGCGAGGTATTGAGATATTAAGGCAATTGAATGGGATGACATTCAAACGATATGGAAAGATGAAAAAAAACTCACCAAGGTAGGGAAACGAAGGAGTTCAACTAATGAAATTGGTGAAAATGAAAAAGATTTTGAACCGAATGGTTGTTGGAAAAAAAATCAATATTTTGGGAATTACCTTATTGGAAAGACCTACACATTCGTCACATCTTAGATGTCATGCACATTGAGAAGAATGTATGTGAAAGCTTGATTGGCACTTTACTTAATATACCTGGAAAAACAAAGGATGGCATTAAAGCAAGATTGGATTTAAAGAAACTAGACATACGACCTGAATTAGAACCAATGGTGGAAAATGATAAGAATCGAACATACTTGCCACCAGCATCATATACAATGTCAACAAAAGAGAAGGATTTGTTTTGTAAATGTTTGGAAGGTGTGAAAGTTCCTGATGGTTACTCATCCAACTTAAGAAATTTTGTGTCTATCACCAATAAGAGACTGTATGGATTGAAATCGCATGACTGTCATATCTTAATGCAACAGTTATTACCAGTTGCTATTAGATCAATTCTTCCAAAATATGTTCGAATATCAATAATTCGGCTTTGTTCATTCTTCAATACAATATGCAAGAAATCTATATCAATTGGCGAGTTAAATTCTTTACAGAAAGAAATTGTAGAAACTTTGTGTCTAATTGAAAAATATTTTCCTCCTTCTTTCTTCGATATAATGATTCACTTATGTGTTCATTTAGTTCAAGAGGTTCAATTATGTGGTTTTACTTACTTAAGGTGGATGTATCATTTTGAGAGATATGTGGAAGTCCTTAAAGGATATGTAAATAATAGATATCGACCTGAAGGATGCATGATGGAATGCTACATTGCTGAAGAGGCCATTGAGTTTTGTTTTGAATACTTTAGTGGTTGCACTGAAATTGGGAATCCTACGCACAAGTTGTTCTTAGAACGTCACATGATCCAAGTAGGTAACCCTATGCTTGGTGGAATTAAGAAATTATTTATTGATCACACTCGATGGGAAAAAGCACACCGAATCATTTTGGTAAATAATAACGAGGCACAACCGTACATAGAGTAAGTGATGTTCATTGTTTCATCTTTTATTTAACTATTAATGATGATATATAACTTAATATATATTTAATAACATTACAGGATGCATTTAAACTTATTGAAGATCGATCCTCATTATAAAAAAAGGAGGAGAAAAATGGTTGTATGATGAACATAAGCGAGAGCTTATTAATTGGTTTCGCAACCACGTAAGTGTCACAAACAAAAAATCATGCATGTATCTTCCTATATATATTCAATGTTTTAAAACTTTGCTCTAAACACATTTCGTGTTTTTGTATACATAGATTCGAGATGAACTCAAGAAACCCAATCATAAAATATCAGAAAGTTTACAATGGCTTGCACATGGCCCAAAATTTGATGTCAAATCATTTCATAGTTTCACAATAAATGGATCGAGGTTTACGACTCAAGCTAGGGACAAAGTCCGAGTAAATCAAAATAGTGGGGTGAAGATGGTTGCACAAACTATGCAATTTTCCAGTTCAAAAGATGCTAATCCTGTACTTTCTGATAGAACATATTATGGTATAATACAAGAGATTTGGGAATTGGATTATGAGGTCTTCCATGAGACAGTATTCTTGTGTGATTGGGTTGAAAATGTTATCAATGTTGGATATAAAATAGATGATTTTGGATTTACCCTTGTAAATTTATCCAGGATAAGTCACACAGATGATCCTTTCACGTTAGCATTTCATGCAAAGCAAGTATTTTACGTGAGCGATCAAATTGATCCAATATGGTTTGTTGTGTTAACGCCTCCACAAAAAGAGTTTTACCATTGTGATGTTGTAGAAGATGATGACTCTATGCTTGATACATTAACCAATATTAGTAATTTCTCAAATAAATTGCCTAATGTACGTGATGATCTAATTGATGATGATGATTCTTCGACATGGACTCGAAGTGATTGTGAAGGAATATATGTATACGATCAACAACCTAATTAAACATGATGTATGTTCTATATTGTTGTAATAACTCTTGTATATATGTGTGTTCCTAAAATTGTAAATTAATTTATATTTCCCCACTTTTTGCAGATATTTCATGGATATTCAGCTTGTAGATCCAAATGATTCATTGGGGTATTTGAAAAGAAGGGGTTGGGCGAATATACCTGATGCTCCACTTAACCCAAATGATAGAATACCCATTATATTTGATGCTACTCGTAATCCACTAGGGGAAAATGGTCAACAATTGAAATCTTCTATTGGTCGATTGGCAAAGTCCAGTATACCAATCAATATAAATCATTGGTCTGAGGTTGCCGATGTAGAAAAGTTCAAAATATGGATAACCATTTATGTAAGTCTCTTATATTTTATAATCAATATATATATATATATATATATATATATATATATTATTAGGTGTATTATATCTAATCTTTTGTACTGTGTTTTTACAGAATCGTTACAAAGTGGATGACAATTGGCAGGGCAAGTGTTATAAGATTGCAAATAAGGCATGGAAGGAATACAAGACTTCCAGATTGGCGAAAAATTATGTGTTTCCATATTTGGAAACACTTGATGAGAATGTGATATACAAAATCTCTAAAGGACACCCCTGGATTACACCTCAAGTTTGGAAAGACTTTGTGGATTATAGACGTTCAGAAGAAATTCAAATTATTAGAGAAGATCATCAGAATGTCCAAATGCATAACATTCTTCCTAACCGTACTGAGAGGTCTTCAAATCTTGAAGTTAGATATAGAATGATATTATTAATTTGTCTTAATTTTATAAATATTTTTATATTAATTTTTCTCAATTTAATTTCATGTCATTGTTAATAAAATTTTCCTAATTTATATAGGAAGCTGAATTGGGTAGACCTGTTACCCGAATTGAATTGTACATAGAAACAAAGACTCCCAAAACTAATAATGCAAGACCGATGAGTCAACGAGGAGAAGAACAATTAAATAAGTTGGTTAGTAATTTCGGTTGATAAAAAGTCTGACTGATACTTAATAATTGATGTAATAATGAATGATATGTTTGTGTGCTTTATTATTTGTAGAGAGTTGTTCAAGAAAAAATATACAGAGGTGAAATAATCGAAGAGCCTGGGAGAGATGCTTTATATCATGCATTTGGACGCGAGCATCCTGGTCATGTTAGGGGAGGTAGCCAATATGATGGTGCTATGGAGTATTTTAAAATTCCAAAACATAAGCCTCAGACGGTAAGTAAGGAGAAATACACTAAAATTGAAGAAGAATTCAACTCCTTTAAGGCCTCCGTGATGAGTGAGATTGCCACTCTAAAAGAACATCAATCACAACAAGTGTCATCCATGGCATCATGCTACAACCAGGGCATGCCATATTGGCCAAGCATGCAACCATCCATGCCAGGCATACCACCTTCCATTCCAGGCATGCCACAACCCATGCTAAGCATGCCACCATCCATGCCAGGCATGCCATCCACACAATCTCATTGTGCTCAAACTACATCCAGTATGGGATATATCCATCCTATTGGTCCTCATTATATGCCAGAAATGCACATGCAATCAAGTAGTGGTTCATTTTCTCCAATGCAATCTGCACATTCTTACCATAAATCAAGCCAAGATGAACATATTGGTGAGAATGTACATCCAATAGCTACCCCACATGAGAGTCCTCCTCTATTTGATGAATCATATGTGGTAAGATTTTAATTTTTAAATTCTTATTATATGTTTTATTTTTTTATATATAACACTTCAATTTTTTACAGAATATGAAATGTTTGTTGAAACATCCTTCGTCAACGGACTATGTTGCTATTGGAACGGTACAACAATTGAGCGATGATCGAATGATTCATAATCAATATTTGCCTAATCATTGGCGAATAGTAATTGATCAATCATTGTTTCATGATTGTCCACTACTTGTGCCTTCTGATGCTACCACAGTCCAAGAGGCGGTTGGACAGTATGTGGCTTGGCCGTCGATTCAAGTTGTTCTAAATTTTGACATGGTACTATTTTTTAACTTAAAAAATAACACATGTTTACTACTATTATTTAATGTGATCTTATATTGTTACTAAAAATACATATATGATACTTTTTTGGTAGTCTATTATACCAGAACTCTTAAATGCGCCACATTTAAGAGATACCAAGCAAGTATCTCGTGCTAAATCTATGACTTGTGGCCAATCATCGTGCACCAAGTCATTCAAGAAGAAGCCTTGGAAAAAGTATAGTCATACTTATGCGTTATAGTTCAGTAGAAATCTTGGCACTTTGATGACTATTGTTGGGAGGGCATCTAGCATAAATGATGGATGGCTTGTGCCACTTCCTATTGAAATTTTTGGCGTAGACATCGGCCAAACTTATATATCGATCAAGTGTTTGTTGTAAATATTTGAATATCAAATGATCGATTTAAGTATAATTCAAGTGTGGACAAGGTGAGTCCTCAATCTAGTTAGTTTTCTTTTATTTATGCAGAACATATATAATTATATTTATATTATCTAATTATATATATACATATATAGGGCTTGCTATTATCGACTTCAACATAATCACTCATCACATTTAGCAATGTTCTATGATTCTTCATATGTCAATCAATATCAAGAGAAGGATGTTAGCATCAGAGCTAAACAATTATGTGATAGAGCATTAACGCTTAGCAGAAATCAAAAGTTGATAATCCCTTGGCTATTAAGGTTTGAACAAGGCCAAGATCATTGGATGTTGGTAATCATTGATATGTTCAATAATCATGCTCGGTACTGTGACTCAGCTTCCATAGAACTGATTAAAGATACAAAAGTAGTTGTTGAAATGTAAGAGTTATATGTAGTTACATATAAGTTTTTTCTATTATTTTTTGTAATATTTAATAAAAACTAATCGTTTTATACCTTGATAGGGCATGGAAGTTGTGGAACAAGTTTAGGGGCATTGTCCTTAAAAAATCTCAAAAGCTTATATGGACAAAAGTTATGGTATGTACAATTCAATATTAATAATTTTATTAATTTTACAATTAAATAATAAGGATGTTCGAATATGAAAATTCATGTATACATGCACTTTTTTTGTAGGTTCCACAACAAAATAATGGAGTCATGTGTGGTTATTATGTCATGAAGTTTATGAGCGAAATCATCACAAATATCAAAATTTCAATTGATGATGTGGTAATATATTTTACCCATATACATACAAGTTTTAACATATTTGAGTTTGTTTTTGTAAATAAATGAAATCATATTCTTATTTTGATTTTGAATACATGTAGTTCTTTGGTTGGAACAAGACGGGTTATGACCAACAAATTTTTGATGATTTACGAGAGGAATGGGCAGAACACATGGTTCAAATTATATCATCACAAGAAGAATCAGGAGAAGATTCTAATGATCTTGAATAGCATATGACAACATAATAGTAAATTTTTTAATGATTTGGCCTTCTCTATCTATTCTTGTGTCTGAAATCACTTGTTTGATGATGATTAATCATATATATGCTCATGTATTTAGGGGAATGCATTGTTTATAAATATGAATTTATCTGGAATCTCTGCTAGTATTTTTAATGATATAATGAGGTCTAAATGTACAAATCAGGTGTACGTCGGTCCGATTTGTTTCTTGGTTTGTATGAGTTTTGGTGCACATGAACGTGTTCCATATGTTTAAGGGCACCAAAACTCACACAAGCTTAGCCAAGTAAGAAATCGAAGTTACATGCAATTGATTTCATATTTAGAGTTCATTATATATAGCATTAAAAAATAGTAGTAGAGATTCCAGATAACTTCATATATATAGACAAATGATTAATAATGCTAATATGAGTTCGTTGAATGTCGTTGTACATGGTAATCTCTTTTTTATGGTAATATTTATAATGATTTAATTTCTTCATTCGTACATCTGAAGTTTAGACTACTTTTTTGATGGATGTTTTACGTGCTCATGTATGTAGGAGAATATTTGTTATATGGATCAGCTTTTTTTTGCCATAATGCTTGTGAAGGCCAATCAAGATTCTAAGCCAACCAAGCTTACTCGATGGCATAATTTGACGACATTATTTTATTTGTAATTTAAGTTATTATATGTATTATTTATGCATTATTTGTTTTTGTAATAAATTTAATTATCAAGTACTTAAATATATTTAAATTGTTAATTATTTGTTGTATTATTATTTATATTTTAGTGTTTTTATGTTATTTATATATACTGTTATACGAAAAATAAAAATAAAAATAAAAACAAATAAAATGTAAAGTCGGTTCAGGGCATGAACCGAATTTACGTGTAGAGTCGGTTCACGGCATGAACCGACCTATTTGCTAAACTGATTTTGGTTTTTTTTTCTGCTCAAATACAGGTTGAAAATGAATAAATTTAAAAAAAAAATTAAGTCGGTTCACCGCGTGAACCGACTTTAAACGTAAAGTCGGTTCATCCCGTGAACCGACTTTAAACGTAAAGTCGGTTCACACCTTGAACCGACTTTAAACTTTAAGTCGGTTCATCCAGTGAACCGACTTTAAACGTAAAGTCGGTTCACACCTTTTAACCGACTTTAATGCCCCTTTTTGTAGTAGTGGTAATAGAAAAATATTCAAAAGAAATAGGTAAAGAACATAATGAAATTGAGGCTTGATCTTCATCATCAATTTTAACACAACCATTTCTCAGATTATGAATAATTTAAATAAATTTATCAAGGTAATCGTACAAAGATATACCTTTTGATATTTCGAATGTGTATAAGTGTTGCTTCAAATATAACTGATTGGTCAAAAACTTGATCATGTACTCTCAAATTTAAGCCACAAAGTAGCAGCAAATTCTCATCACCAACCTCATACAAAACTATTGAGCTTGAGGTTCCAACCCAAAAGATTAACCTATTAGAAGGAGTAGTTCATCCCAATTATATATCCAATTTTTTATTTATATTTTTTAATGTAAGACTCGTTGGTACAACATCTAACAATCTCCCTCAAATGAGAACACATTACACCCTTAGACTCCAACCATGCCTCAATACTAAAGGTCGGTCATTTAATAGCACCCCTCCAAAAAAACATCCATGCTTCATCAAATTCATATGCATGGTAAGAAACTGTCAAAGAATCCACACCAACTTAATCAAACCTTGAGACTCCAAATGACTCTATAATAATAAAGTATAATTGTCAACACAAACCAATAAGAGGTCTACCATTCGTTCATACTTAGGCTACGTGTGATGCCTATATGGGTCCACTTTCACCTTGGGAATCCATCTTGTGTCTGCCCACACAATGCAATTGGACCCTAGCTTTGATACTACTTGTTCAACCTAATTTTCCAACCCAAAAGGTTAACCTATTATGAGGAATAACTCATCCCAACTATATATTCAATTTGTTACTTATATTTTTTCAATATGGGACTTGTTTGCACATCTAACAAAAACTTCATTATACATGAACAACTTAATCAAACTATGAGCATTTTTCATCAAATAATTAATTTTCTTGTTAGACAATTTTGATGATAATTTATCCTTACCTTTTAAGTGCCTAAACAAGCCATTCTTTAACTAATAAAGCATATATCTTTGAATGCCAAACGTTAAAACCATTCCCACCATTTAATTTCTCAATCATATTTTACCACCATGATAAAAAAATAGAGAATTAAATTAACAAAAATACAACCCTAAAATTTAGAAACAAATCAAATGACCAAAAGGTTAACAAAAAAATCACAAGAGCAAACTTGATTAGCCATAAAAAATAACAGATGAACTAGAAGTTCTTATACTATTTTTTTTTTATAAATATGAAAATGTACCATCAAAAGCTAAAAATCAATTTAGATTGCACAAATTAATAATAATAAACTAAGGAAAAATAATAAGTAATAAGAAAATAAATAACACACAGATTTAAATGTTTTGACCTTTTAATACGAAAAGCTAGCCTTCTTCATCGTTGAGTATAATAAAAAAAATCACTAATAATAAAATGGAGTTTACAACTATTGATTAAAAAAAAGAAAAGATCACCTAAAAACCACATCTCCAATTACACCCAAATTCCCTCTATCCTAAAGCAACCACCAAACAGCAAGAATAATTAACAAAATCTCACTAATTTGGCTTCTCAAATTAATCACGATCGTGGCTGATGGTGTCTCTCAAATTCAGGGTAATCATTATGATTCAATTAGAAATCCTACTAATGTATCTCATACTCATAATCTTATTAGAATCCTAATTGTAGTTTGACATTTTTAAAGCCAATTAAATAACATAAACATATAAACATAAATGAAGAGAAAAAGTTTTGCTGTGTTTTTTTTTTTTTTTTAAATGAATAATTAGCATCTAAAATCAGTCTATGCAAGCAAGATGAACTTCAATAAAGGCATGCGGACAATACAATGATTCATTACAATTAAACCATCGAACAACCAAACAACCACACCAATCTAGCCATTTTATCGATGGAAAAATATACATTTTATGTTCATGGATCCGATATTGGCAAAAAGAATTATAAGAAACATATCACAGGCATACATTGAAACAAGTTGCTTTGATACCAATGGTTATAACATTTGATTATAATTAAACAGCCGAAATAACAATCTTGTTTCAATAATGTAACATGCGATTAGAAACATAATACATATTTGCATATGAAAGCTATCCATCTCCATTTATACACCAATTATATATTTGTGAAATTGTTAGAGATTTAGAGCGTAATGTCACGACCTTATTTTTCAAGTAGAGATCGTGCGGCACTTAGCACCGTCCGTTGCACTAAGCCTGCCTTTGAATCTGAATGAAACTCCAAAGAGAATGGAGAGAGAGTTTGCAAAGAATGCTTTGTATTGCTCTAGAGAGAGTTTATCTTACAATTTCCCAAGATTTCCCAAGATGAATACAAATGAAGACCAATGGGTATATTTATAGTGTGGCTCTAAGCTTAAGAGTATGCCACCACTTTCTAGAATCTTCCTAGTCTAGAATGTACAAGAGACTTCTAGATTTATGTACAATATGCCACAAAGGTCTAGGACCTTCTAGCCAACTCTCTAGGTTTGTCTAGTTCCTTCATGCACCTTCCGGGATGTTCCGTAAGCTTCCAGCGACTTCTACATCTTTCATGAACCATCCGGCATGTTCTAGAATATTCCAGCCCATTCTAGCACTCTCCACCGTGCTCTAGAACATTCTAGGGTCTTCTAGCTTGACTTGAGTCCATCCAACTCTAGCTCTTTCTAGACATCTCTAAGCAACTCTAGAACTTTCCTTGTAGAATAGTCTAGATCCTTTAAGCAACCATCATTTGTTTGGATTTTTAGGGACAATTTGAGAGGGACGTGACACCCTCCCCCACTCAAGTTCGCGACGCCCTTGTCGCGCCTTCAAGCTTGAACCTTTCTATGTCATCTTTGAATTGCCACAAAGAGTCCTCAGGTTCCCATCTTGCTTCTACATCCGGAGCGTTCTTCCATTTGACCAAGTATTCCCGATAACTTGGTACACCTTTATGCCGGATCACGCGATCCGCCAAGATTGAGTCCACTTCCCTGTCAAAGGAGGTTACCATTGCGGTAGGCGCCCTCTTGGATTCCCCTCGACTCATGTCTTCCTTGTCTCCATGATAAGGTTTTAGCATGCTTACATGAAAGACCAGATAAATTTTGAGCTTTGGAGGGAGTTGCAGCTTGTACGACACCTTACTGACTTTCTTGAGGACTGGAAATGGTCCTTCATACCTCCGCACTAACCCCTTATGAACCTTCCGCAAGGACTTAAACTGTTGGGGCAATAGTTTTACAAGGACCAAATCACCTTCATGAAATTCCACCATCCTCTTTTTCTTGTCAACCCATTTCTTCATCTTTTTAGACGTCTTATTCAAGTAGGCTCGGGCCAACTCAGCTTGTTCATGCCACGACTTGGAAAATTTGAAGGCAGTAGGAATCTTCCCTTCATAACTCGTGGCCAAGGCATGAGAAGTCATGGGTTTCTGCCCCATGACGATCTCAAAGGGACTCTTCGCGGTAGACTCGCTCCATTGTAAATTGTAAGAGAATTGGGCTACATCCAACAACTTTGCCCAATCGTGTTGGTTGGCACTAACAAAGTGCCTAAGATATAACTCTAGCAATGCATTGGCACACTCTGTTTGTCCATCACTTTGTGGATGAAAGCTTGTAGAGAAGTTCAAGTGTGATCCCAACAGCTTGAACAATTCCGTCCAAAATTTGCCAGCAAATCGTGGGTCTCGGTCACTCACGATATTGGATGGAATCCCCCAATGCTTCACAACATTCTTGAGGAACAAACGTGCCGTCTCATCTACCATGCAGTCCGTTGAGGCAGGTATGAATGTCGCGTATTTTCTGAAGCGGTCGATTACGACAATAATGTTGCCAAAGCCCTCTGATTTTGGCAAGCAAGTAATGAAACCAATTGAGACATTTTCCCATGGTCTCTCTGGAATCGGCAGCGGTTCTAGCAATCCTCCGGGTGCATGCTGCTCTATCTTGTCCTGTTGGCATACAAGACAAGTCTTCACATAAGCTTCTACATCATCCCGCAATTGAGGCCAGTAGTAGATTGACTTGATCAAGGCAAGGGTGCGCCTCATTCCTGGGTGTCCAGCCCATAACGAATCATGGCACTCCTTGATAAGCTCTTTCCTTAAGCTCCCCCACTTTGGCACAAAGACACGATTCTGCTTGGCATAGAGTAGTCCGTCACTCAGCCAAAATCGCCTCGTCTTTCCTTCCTTGATGAGGGCAAGGAGGTTTTGAGCAAGGGTATCATGCTCTTCTTTGATCCTTTCCAATAGAGGACTAATTGGCCTACTCAAGGCTGCTAGCTCCGTATTTCCACTTGGCGGGTCAACCACCACGCTTCCGTTGTGCGCCTCTGATTTTTCCACCTGATCAGGGCTCATTGTTGGTGGTCTTGTGTCGAGCTCTAACTCAACTTCATGGTCCACCTCCCTCCTTGGAGGTAATCGTTTGGGCGAGGCCTCATGCATCACCCTATGGGACTTATCTAGGATAGCTTGCACTTCCATTGGCAAACTTGGCTTTGGTGATGCCTCAAACATCACCTCATGGGACTTATCTGAGACAACTTGCACTTTCGTCAGCAAGCTTGGCTTTGGTGGCTCCTCGTCATTGTACTCTTTTGAGATGGTCAGGTAACTCTCTTTGTCCCTCTTCAATCTCCTTTTGAATTGAAGTGTCGAGAGAGCTTGGGTTGTACGTTTGGTGGTCCTGTCCATCGGTACCACACAAGCCTTCGAACCATCCATAATACACATAGAGTTTGAACATGGCACCAAGAAAGCTCTTACCTGGTCCAAGAACTCCATGCGGAATACCATCGAGTAGTCATCTATAGGCGCCACTGATAAATCCACTTGGCCAGTCCAAGCACCAAGACTGACCTTAACTCCACGAGAAACTCCATGCAATGGTAGTGCTGCCGAGTTAACCGCTTTGAGAGATCCCTCTCCATTGACAACCTTCAGGCTGAGTCTTTTTGCTTCTTCCACTGAAACAAAATTGTGAGATGCACCTGTGTCGACCAAAGCCTTGGCAACCTTCCCGTTGATGGCTGCATCTACATACATCAAGCCTTTGGGGGTCTTTGGGGTGCTTTGCAATGCACCAAGTAGGCGCAAAGAACCCATCTTTGCACCTTTGTCCGACTCACCTCCATCTTGATCATGTGTGGAGGCAACCAAGGCACTCAATGCCTTTCTGTTTGTACATTCACGTGCCCAATGCGGCCCGTCGCATATTAAGCACGTCACACGGGGCTTCAAGGCACCTCGATCCTCCTTCTCCTTCCCCTTATCTCGTGGCTTGAATGAGGAGCTGTCTTTATGGTTTTTGGAACCCTGAATTTTGCCGTGGCTTCCCCCACTCTTTCCTCCAACAAATTTCTTATCTGTGGCTTTGGAGCTCTCTTTGTTTGTAGAGTAATCAATAAAGCTTTCTGCAGTAACAATGGCCAAAGACAAGTCTTGGATACCACGTCGCTTGAGCTCAAGGTTAGCCCATGATTGGAGACCGTCCATGAACAAGAATAGGGCATCCTTGTCAGATGTGTCGGGGAATTCTAGCAACAAGGTTGTGAACTCCTTCACGTAGTCCCTTATGCTACCCATTTGCTTCAATCGTCGCAATCGGCCCCTTGCCTCCTCCTCAGCATTAACGGGGAAGAACTGCATTTTGAACTCCCTTTTGAAATCTTCAAAGGTATCAATTGTGCAAACCCCTCGTTGCACATCTCCATGCCTCCATCTCCACCACAACATCGCAGTTTCGGACAAATACATGGCTGCAGTTCGGATCTTGCTGGCATGGTCTGTTATGTCAGCAGCCTCAAAGTATTGTTCCAGCCCCCATAGGAAGTTCTCCACTTCCCTAGTGTTCCTAACACCATTGAAGGTCTTAGGCTTGGGAACATCCACCCTCTTAGCCTCAATGATGGTGGTTGCGCTAGTCCCCGCGGCCATAGCCTGCTTACATAGAGCTAGATCACCACCCATATCCTCCATTCTAAGCAACATATTAGCAAGTTCTCTTTGGACAAGATCCCTTACCTTGGCAAGTTCCACCTTTAACCCATCAATCTCTTTCCTTAATCCACCATCTAGCTCGTTGAGGGACATCTTAACCGCTGCATGGATCTCCACATCCTCGGCCTCCAAGCCATTACAACGTTCCTCCAAGTTGCCCACCCGATCGAACAGCTCTCCTAAGTTGTCCTGTGCACTCCCAACTCGTGCTTCTAAGCTAGAAAGCATGTCTTTCGACTTGGCTCGAGATTCCTTTAGGACTTTCCGAACTTCCTCACGGCCACGTTCCATTGGTGGAACGTCCATGTTTGGTGTAGCTGGGGCGGTGTTCTTCATTTTTGCCAAAGATAGAGATATTTTAACCCGCTTTGATACCAACTGTCACGACCTTATTTTTCAAGTAGAGATCGTGCGACACTTAGCACCGTCCGTTGCACTAAGCCTGCCTTTGAATCCGAATGAAACTCCAAAGAGAATAGAGAGAGAGTTTGCAAAGAATGCTTTGTATTGCTCTAGAGAGAGTTTATCTTACAATTTCCCAAGATTTCCCAAGATGAATACAAATGAAGACCAATGGGTCTATTTATAGTGTGGCTCTAAGCTTAAGAGTATGCCACCACTTTCTAGAGTCTTCCTAGTCTAGAATGTACAAGAGACTTCTAGATTTATGTACAATATGCCACAAGGGTCTAGGACCTTCTAGCCAACTCTAGAGTCTTCTAGGTTTGTCTAGTTCCTTCATGCACCTTCCGGGATGTTCCGTAAGCTTCCAGCGACTTCTACATCTTTCATGAACCATCCGGCATGTTCTAGAATATTCCAGCCCATTCTAGCACTCTCCAGCGTGCTCTAGAACATTCTAGGGTCTTCTAGCTTGACTTGAGCCCATCCAACTCTAGCTCTTTCTAGACATCTCTAGGCAACTCTAGAACTTTCCTTGTAGAATAGTCTAGATCCTTTAAGCAACCATCATTTGTTTGGATTTTTAGGGACAATTTGAGCGGGACGTGATAGTAAGGCTCATAGGAACGGTCGTACTTAATTATATGCCGTCAGTAGACTTATTGACTCTAGCACCCATGTGTTTTATTTATAATAGAATCAACCATAAAACCCTAAGGCTAATGGGTCAATATAGGTTTTGAGTGCTAAGAACTCATGTACTTATCTAACATTTTAATATGTTTAGTTCATTTCATTTTTATCTAATAAAATACATATTTATTTAAGATTTGGCTAATTACATATATTTTATCCTAATATGCTTTATAAATTATTTAATATAATTTAAAGTTATCAATGATTATATTAATTCGCATAAAATAAGTTGAAACAGATAGTTCCAATGCTTTTATGGTATTCAAATTATAGTTACCAACACAAAAAAAAGTTAGAAACTTAAGGTTTTGGGCAAGGAAGAGAATAAAAAGAAACACCAAAACAATCAACTAGCTAGTATTACATTTTAATCAACATGTAGGAACAGTGAATTCATTGTAGTTTGACATAATTCTTTGAATAATTATATTTTCAATATCTTTGTTTGATTAAGCTAGACTGAACAATTCATTTCTTAACTTCTCTACATGTTGATAAGTTGAAACAACACAGATTGTTTAATTGCAATTTCTAGATAGTAATGATTTCGATTATATATATCATCATTTAATTGTAAAAGGGTAATCAATACGATATTAAATTATTCTTAAGCACCACTCTACAATTTGTTTCAAGTTCTGCACAAATAAAAGTTTTTAAGCCGGTTATTAATTAATTTAATCAAATCGACTTAAAATGAGATAATTTAAAATTTAAAGTCAGTTTTACGTGTTAACCGATTAAATTGTTTAAGTCGATTTTAACCTAGAACCGACTTCCATTTTAAACATATTTTGGTTATTTTCTGCTAATCTCACTGCTTGTTTTTTATTATATAACAGTAGAAAAAACCAAAATATGTTTAAAAAAAGTTTTTAAATACATTCTATTATACAATACATACATACAAATATATATATATATATATATATTTAACTTAATTACAATATCATTATATATTATAATATAAGATACCTCTATTGTTCAATATCATTAGATTCTTGTTTTGATTATTCTCATAAATCATTAAAAATTTGCTTGTCATAGCACGATTTGTTCCAACAAAAGAATTACATGTATTTAAATTCGAAATAAGAATGTAATATCATAAATTCATAAAAAATAACTTATATATGTTAAAAGAGTATATTTGTAAAAGAGATTACCACATCTTTAATTGACATCTTGATATTTGAAATGATTTCGCTCATAAATTTCATGACAAAGTAACCACATATGACTCCATCATTTTGTTGTAGAACCTACAAAAAACAATTATACATGGTTTATCAATTCGAACGTTTTTATTATTCAATAGTAAAATTAATTAAAGTATTAATATTCGCTTGTACATACTATAATTTGTCTCATATAAGCTTATGTGATTTTTTAAGGCAATGCCCTTTCTCTTGTTTAACAACTTTCATGCTCTATCAAAGTTTAAAACAGTTAGTTCTTTATTAAATATTACAAAGAACAATAGAAGAAAAATAGCTAGTTAATTATAACTCTTACATTTCAACAATTGTTTTTGTCTTTATTCAATTCTTTGGAAGCTTAGCCACAGTACCAAATATGATTGTCATATAGATGAAGGATTATCAACATCTAATGATATTGGCCTTGTTCAAACTTTAGTGGCCAAGTGATTATCAACTTTTGATTTCTTTGAAGTGTTAATGTCCTATCACATAAATGTTTAGCTCTCATTCTGATATCATGCTTTTGATATTAATTGAAAAATGATTATTCATAGAACATTACTAAATGTGATAGGTGATTTGCTTGAAATCGATAATAACATGCCATATATGAAAGAAATATATATAAATAATTAGATAATATAAATATAATTATATGCTCTATATAACCAAAAGTTATTTACTCATTAAGGACTCCCTTGTCCACACTTGAATTATACTTAAATCGATCATTTAAAATTCAAATAATTGTAATATGCACTCGATCAATGTATATGATTGTCCAATGTCTATGCCAGATATTTCTCTCGAAAGTGACACAATCCATCCATCATTTATGCTATTTTTACTCGCAACAATAGTCATCAAAGAGCCAAGATTTCTGGTGAAATTTATATACTTTTTCCATGGCTTCTTCTTGAATGACTTAGTGAATGATGATTGTCCACTAGAAATCAATTTTCCAAGAGATACTTGATTTACATCTCTTAAATGTGCCTCATTTATCAAGTCTCGTATAATAGACTAAACAAGAGGTATTATATATGTTAGTAGCAATAAAAGAATAATAATATAATACAAGTAGTAAAAAAAATGTTATCTTAAGTAAAAATAAATAGTACCGTATTAAAAGTACAACTTGATTCAATGGCCAAACCACATATTATCTAACAGCTTCTTGGACTGTGGTATCATCAGATGGCACCGGTAGTGGATAATGATTGATCAATTACTATTTGCTAATGGTTTGGAAAATATTGATTATGATTGTTTCAATCATTGCTCAATTATTGTACTATTTTAATAGCAACATGTCCATAAATGATGGATCTTTCAAAAGACATTTCATATTTTGTAAAAGAGTTAAGCGTTATATATAATAAATAAAAATAATATACTATCTAAATAAGCTTTAAATCTAACCAGGAATGTTTCATCAAATGGAAAAGGACTTCCATGTGGGTAGCTATTGGAAGGACATTCTCGTCAGAGTAATGTGTTGGATGGTAAGAATGCACAGATTACATTGGCGACATTGAACTACTACTTGATTGCATCATAATTCCTAGCATAAGTGTGGGACCAATAGGATGATTATATCACATAAAGGATAGAGGTTAACCATAAGATTGCATGGGTGGCATGTTGATGAGTGCTCAAAAAGCACTAAAATTACTCTGATTTTATGCACGTTAATTGATTATATATATATATATATATTTATATAATTTTATCATATATTTATATAAATCTACCTTTTCGGAATCACCGATATTTTTATTATTTTTCAAGTATTTTCGCTTAAAAAAGTAACTTAAAGACTCAAAGAAAAAATACTGGAGACAATACATCACAAATATTTTCATAAATTAAATGAGGAAAAGTCAAAAAAAATGGAAAAATTCGACAAAATGGGTCCAAAATGTCAAAAAGGAGGAAATCACACACGTAGCTGCCTAACAATGTCGGCCAACGCATGCAGTTGCCCAGTAGCGTCAACCAACGCGCGTAGCCACCAACCAGTGCCCAGCTGCATCGAGCAACGTGTGCGCATCGCCCAAACCACGATGAAGCCGCACACCTCTCCCCTATTTTGGATAATTTGGACACCTTGAATAAAGTTTAAACTATCTAACCCTACCAAATGTGGTATTTAAATAGTTCATTTTCAATCTCTTAGAAAAATGAATTAATTTAATTAACCAAATTAATTATCAACCTTACCCATAGGTGTTAATTGATTTGTTTAGTTAAAAAATAATATATAACCCCACCAAAGGTGGTATTCATATAAAAAAGAGAGAATCAATAAATATCAATTTATATCTTTCATAACCTAAATAATATCACCAAACATAATTAACTTAGTTATTATATCCATAAATACTCTATTATTATAAATGATAAAATTTGCATAAATATTTATTGAATCTGTATCTATATTTATTTTTATGTTATTAGATTAGACACACAAAAAAGTCAAATATCGTGATAGGATGTTTAGGATTTAATTTCATTTTTAAAATTTGAATAATATATTAAAAATCACATATATTCCTTCCTTATATCGACTTTGAGAGTATACTTATCATTTTCTATGAAATGATTTATGTACTTACGAGAGTTTTATAAATATAAAACCAAAGTATTAGTAGGATCAGCGATTCTGGTTCTCCTCATCAAGTTTTTGGCACCATTGTCGAGGAAATAATAGTGTTTTTAAATTATTTATCAAAATTTTAAAAACTTTTTGTGTTTTAAATACTTGTGATTTTTGGTTATTTTCAGTTCAAAATAATAATAATAATAATAATAATAATAAGTAAATAAATAAAAAATTATTGTTCGTGAATAGTTTAAAAAATTAAAATAATTGTTTTTTTCTTTAAAAAAAATAAAAATAAACTTACCGTTCATAAATAGTAAAAAAAATAAAAAAAAATCAAATTTCAAATTTCATAATAAAAAAAATTAATTTCATAAAAAAAATTTATAGCTTGAATAGTAAAATAATTTTGAAATTTGAAATTTGAAGTAAAAAAACACTTTAATAAATTTTAAATAAAAATAAAAATTATGAAATAAATAAATAAATAAATAATTTATTTTATTTAATTATTTTCTTTTAAAAAAAATAATTTACTTTTTACTTTTTTTCAAAAAAAAAAATTATTTTCTATTTTTTTTCTTTTACCTTTTTTCAATTTTTTTTATTTTTGGTTGAATTTTTAATTTAATATTTTCTTTTTTCTTTTTTCTTTTATTTTTTATTTTTCTTTTACCTTTTGCAATTTTCTTTTATTTTATTTTTGGTTTAATTTTTAATTTAAATTTTTTTCCTTTAACTATTTTTTATCTTAATTTTCATTTAACTTAATTAACGTACCTTTTTATTAACTTAATTAACTTAAATTTTTTACTTAACTTAATTTTAATAACATAAAAAGTAAAAATATAAGAGATTTATGTCTAGGAGACTAGTTCTTGAAAGCCTTTGTGCCACTAGTTTTTCCTGGAAATGTTATTCTATCTAGGATGATGGTTTTTAAGGAGTCTTTGCACTACTATTCTTTCCTGGGAGCACTTTTAGTTAATACTGATAATGTTATTTAACTTAAATATTATACTTAAAAAAATATAAAAAATTAAAAAAATTGAAACAATTATTTGATGCCCTAATTATTTGATTTGCACATAGACGTGAGTTATATAAAACCCTCAAACATGCCCTTAGTTTTAAGTATATGAAAATTTGAAAATCCATAGGACATGACTGAAAAAGTATAGGTAGCAACCTTGTCTTACCTCTAGGTTTGATTGACTCAATGATGTGGAAAAATTGAGTTTACTTAAAATGAAATCCCCAAGTTACATCTTGTTAAGACGTTAAACTAAGCGCTGGATGGGAGACAACTCATCATTTAGGTAATTTTCTTTTATTTGTTTTAGTTATTTAATTTCTATTGTTTATTTATTTTTAATTGCATGTGAATAAATTTAAAATTATCAAAACTAAAAATATTTGTTAAGATATTAGAAGTTCATAGTGATATGTCAGTGTGAACTTTAATGATGAATATGATAGATGCACCTGCATTTCTCCATCACTACTTGCACATTCTGAGGCAATAGGTAATATTTCTTCTCTTTTCTCTTTATCTTTCATTTATAGTTGTTACATTGAGGACAATGTAAGTTCTAGGTTGGGGGTGATGAAAAGTTACCATGTGTAATTTAAAAAAAACATTTAAAAATTTTAAAAAATAAAAATAAAAATAATAATATTTTTTTATTTTTTATGTTCACATTTTCATTTTTATTGTGTGTGGTTTTATTTTCTTTGTGTGATTTAGTAATTTTTGGTAATTAGTTAGTTTTTTTCATAACTAGTATTTCTAGATAAGATGTGAAAATTATATTAAACCCAAAATCGGTGTTTATAAATTCTTTTTAATGGAGACTACCTTTGTGAGATATAATTTGACCCTAATTTCCTTTATTCAGAGTGAAACATATATTTTTTCTACTTTAACACATTTCTCATTTCTTCAAATAGTTAGATGATCTCTATAGGTATTAACATTGAATGTATGAATTTTTTTCTCATTTTAATAAATTGTCGTATATTTTTTATTATTATTTTTGCTTAGATTAAATGATTTAAGTAGAAATTGATATTATATGCTTTTATCTTATTCGTGCATGAATGTTACAAAAAAAAGACATATATGGGGTGATCTAAACCAAAATCAAACAGAAAAGGCCACAAAATTAACCACTTACCAAAATCCTAAAAAACTGTACAATCTGTACATGGGTTGACTCTCATTCGTGCATGGGTTCACAAAATATATATATTTTTTAGAGAGTCAACACATATACATATTGTGCATTTTTTTAGGATTTTGGTGAGTGGTTAATTTTGTGGCCTTTTCTGTTTGATTTTGGTTTAGGTCACCCCATATATGTCTTTTTTTTTGTAACAATCATGCACGAATGAGATAAAAGCATATAATATCAATTTCTACTTAAATAACTTAATCTAAGCAAAAATAATAATAATAAATATACGACACTCTATTAAGATGAGAAAAAATTTATACATTCAATGCTAATGCCTATAGAGATCATCTAAAAAATTGAAGAAATAAGAAATGTGTTTGGAGTAAAAAAAATATATATTTCACTCTGAATAAAGGAAATTAGGCTCAAATTATATCTCACAAAGGTAGTCTCCACTAAAACAAAATTCATAAACACCAATTTTGGGTTTAATATAATTTCCACATCTTATTAAGAAATACTAGTTATGATAAAAACTAACTAATTACCAAAAACAATTACAAAATATTTCATGATATGTTTTCAAAAATTAATCTAACAGTACAAAAGACTTAATTATTTACTTAAATTTGATTTAAAGAAATGATAAATTTTTGTGAGAATTTTTAAAGTTAATTCTAAAATTCCAAAAATTACTAAATCACACAAAGAAAATAAAACCAAACACAATGAAAATGAAAATGTAAACATAGAAAAGAAAAAATTATTTTTTTTTGTTTTTTTTAAATTGTTAAATCTTTTTTTTATTTTATTTTTTGAAATTAAGGATGGTAACTTTTTACCACGCCCAACCTAGAACTTACATTCTCCTTAATGTAACAACTGTAAATTAAAGATAAAGAGAAAAGAGAAGAAAAATTATCTATTTCCTGAGAATATGCAAGTAGTAATGGAGAAATGCAGGTGCATCCAACATATTCATCAATAAAGTTCACACAGACAGATCGATGTGAGCTTCTAAAATAATGGGTTACCTCACATCCAACGCTTAGTTTAACGTCTTAGCAAGACGTAAATTCTCTCACCTATCACTTCTTCTTCCACTGAGTCAATGTATGTCAATTTACCAAACACTTCTTGCACTCCACAAGTTATTTATAACTCCTTTTAATCACATGAGATTACATATGTCATATCACCAACCAATACATTGATTCCTTCCTCACCTTTGTCTCATGCTACTATATCTTCCAGTGCAATTATTGCCTATCCCAATATATCTTATGTTACACCAGTAGCTCATGCTACCAATATTCAATTTCTACCACCTTTCTCCAATCTTGGTCATAAACTCATTGATGCATCTAATACATATTCCATGACCACAAGATCAAAAACTAGGGTTTTCAACCTAAGATTTATATGGCTATTACTCTACTAGAATCCTTCACTATCAAAGAATCTCTTGACACAATTAAATGGTTTATAATTATGAAGGTTGAATTTGATGATCTTGCTCACCACAGAACTTAGGAGTTGGTTCCACCTTCTAGAGATGGAAAATAAATTGGAAATAAATAGGTATATAGAACCAAGTTAAGGGCAGACTGCGCTTTAGAAAAAATTCAAAAGTAGGCTTGTTACCAAAGACTTCTTGCAAATTGAGGTTATAGACTACACTAAAACTTTCAATCTAGTAGTAAAACCTACTACAATACACATTGTCCTTACCAAATCTTTATAATTTGATTGGTCAATCAGAAGAAGATGTGTACATAGAATAACCTGAGGGCTTTTTTAATCCTCAATTTCCTAATTATGTGTGCAAGTTATGAAAACACTTTTTGGACTAAAACATGCTCTACAAACCTTGATTAAGAAATCAATCAATTACTTTGTAAAATCCTAAAAACTCATCATAAATAATCAAAGTATCTAAAAAGGAATTTTGAATAATTCTTAAAGTGTAGGGACATATCGGGAAATTTTCATGTAAAAAATAGGATCCAATAGGAAAAAATTGGAAAACATTTATGATACTCATTTGAACCTCGTCGTAGCCTCGCTAGACCCTTCACTGTGGTCTTTCTAACCAAACATCAGTATGATCTCGTCAAGAAATCGACTTGGTGGTCGATGAGGTTTAGTTTGGCTTATAAATATGGTCAGAAAATCCCCATTTTTTTCATACAAAAATTCCCTTCCCTCCTTTTGTATAAACTTTTCTATCTCTAAAATTATTTGGGTTTTCTGATACATTTTAGCGTGCATTTTGGGGATAAATATCCAAGAGTTTGGGATAAGTTTTTAGGTTCTTCAGGCAGAGGTTTCTACTCTAAACTTTTTATCCATGCATTTGTTTTCATAAAATTGTCATGCATCATATATTATGAATAAAAAGGATAACCATATCCATGATTTTTATAATAAATGTTATAAATATTGTTAAAATGAGAAACTCATTATAAATATTTTATTATTCAGACATTCAAAAAATTTATATAGAAAACGAGTATTAATTTTTGATATGTACAAGCATTAAAAATATTACCTAACATCTGAGATCTTTACAATGCATCCTGAAAATGATTTTATTCATGGGGAATATGCATGCATATGAGTCTTACAAAGCATAGTACCCATGGAATGCTAATTGCAATAGACTATTTTAGATGGACTACAAGTATATATTTGTTTCACATGTATTCTTGGAGTTTTTTTTTCCTACGGTGCTTTGGATTGTTGATCGTACATAGCCCTTAAAGTTAGACCCCTCTTTGTGTTTTAGAGTTTACCATATATTAGGTCTTGGATTTTGACCATATGTAGGCATATGTATTATGATCATACATGGGGTCGGAGGTGCACCCACTTGCATCTTGTATGCTAAGCGTGCATGTACTTATGTATTTTGGTGACCAATACATGTATGGTTATATATCATGCATTGGATTTATATTTACATAAGGATACCTATAATGTATACTCTCCCAATCTTTTGAAGCAAAGAAGTACATGTATACCTAGATTTTATTAATAAATCTTCCCATATTGTATGCTGATTATGATTTCTTTCTTTCATTTATGAAATTTATTAATAAATAACATGCATCATGAATACTTGTTTCTTATAATAATATTTTAGAGTAGACTTCTACTAAGGCTAAGATCACTCTAACTTACTTTACATCAAACATGTTTTGAATTTAATCTTATGAATTTATATTGAATTTTTCATTTTAATAAAAAATCTTTAAGGATACTCGAATTGTTACACAGACCCCTATTTTAGGGCGTGACATACTTGCTTCAGTGGGATTCAAGCCATCCAACTCTAATGCATCAATAATGCTCCATATACAGGATGGTAAAATTGTCATTATACTAATCTATGTTGATGGCAATTTAGTGACAATGAACAACATTTCATTGATGGAACAAATTATTTTGAAACTAAATTATGTTTTCTCATTAAAGGATTGAGGGGATTGAAGGAATTTTATTTTACATTCAAGAAGTAAACATATTGGCATAGATTTTCATTTCATAATAGAAAAGGTTAACAATAGTGAGCTTTATGTTGAATTGATATATACTCAAGATCAAATAGCTAATGTAATGGCTAAACCTCAAGGAACTACAAAAATCGTAGAATTAAGGAATACACTCACAATGCTTTATAAGGCTTGAGTTTTAGGGAGGATATTAGCATAATTCTATTATACACATCAACATATTGTTATGAGCTCACATACTCACACTTGAGTGATGCATTCTGGCTTTACACATGCACACAATTGTAACATAAATGTAAGGAATGTAATCATCATTTTTCTCTCTCTTTCCTTCATGTCTTCTCTACCTTCTCTACTCCACTTTCTAATTTCTATTTTCTTCATTATGTAAACAAAGAATCTAAATTTTTTTGTTGATATTTTTAAAATATTTATACTAATTTTTAAATCTAAAATAATATAAATTAACTTTAAAAAAATATATAAATGGTAGGTAAAACTATAGCTTCATATCTTGAGTGTGTGAATCACATGAAAGTGAATAAATCAGCAACGTTTTGAAAAAATTAATTTTTTTAATAAATTAAATATTAAAGTTATATTTAGAGTAAATTGGTTATTGGATTATTAGATTTGAGTGTTGATTGGACTACTTGATCGATAGAGGTCTTTCCTCGATCGATCTAACCCAAGTGATTTTAAACTTGAGAACTCTCGATTGTAGCTCGATTGATCAACCTATGTGTTGATTGATCGAGATCAAGTCTTACTTTCTGTTTCTTCCCCTAACTTCTCGATCGATCTCAATTGAAACTAAATCAATCAAGTATCTTATTTTTGCCTAAATACACACTTTTGTCTATTTTTGCTCATTTTGTCCCTAAATAGTTGTATAGCACATAAAATACACATAAAATATATAAGTAACAATAATTTATTGAAAATATGTTGAAATTTTTGCACTAATATATGTATAAAATGGTCATGATAAGTTAAGGTTTTGATAATATATACTAGGACTAAATTCAATATGTGTAAGAGTATGAAAATAAATGAATACTAGTAGTACGAGAACTAATTGTAATATGGTACATTTAATCCATGCACCTATTATATTTTTATAATAAATTATAATTAAAAAGAAAAATGTACTCATTAAATCTGGTGCCCTTTTTTGATAAAGAATGGTAGCCTTTTCATGTAATTTCGGCCGAAGAGTCAAAAAAACACAAATATAAGTTACCTTTTGCAATAATCTAAGATATAGGTTTTGTTAACGTCCTTCCTAAAATATGAAATGTGTGTCGGCTTAAATCAAGCTATAGTATAACTCAAAATCCATATTCATTATTAATTATTATTATTGGCGTATATTTTGAAAATTTTAAAAATTTCATATATAATAACTTAGTTTTTTTACAATAATAATAATACATGTAATTCTCCTAATGATTTAGCACTAGGAATCACCTCTCACTCCACCCCTATATATTTCAAGTCTAATATTCAAACTATATTAAGTATTGTTTCATCTTAAAAGTTAATATAAATGTAATGGCAGAATTGAATACCATTCTTCCCTACTCTTAAAAAGGCAAATTAAGATAGATAAAAATCTGAATTAATGTTTTTACTAATTTTTACCATTTAATTTAAAAATACGACAGAGAAATTCACAAGTATATATAGTATATATATTAAAGAGTTAGTTAGGCTAATTTATCATAACAATTTAATTAAACGTAGAGCCAATAAGAGAATGACGACCAAGATGATATTAATGATCATGATGTTGATTATAATTACCACTTTTGTGATAGATGTGTTGTGGGCGAAAGCAATAAATATCGGTATGTGAATATATCAAAGCGATAAAATGAACACACAGAATTTATGTGGATCGGCAATTCGCCTAGGTCCATGGGAGGTAGCAGATATTATTTGAACTGAGTAGAAAATATACAGAATACATATACAGATTTCCTCAATAATAATATCTCTCAAGTGTTTCCCTAAACTTATAGAAAACTCTCAAACTCACAAGTATTTTCTCTCTTTGAGTTTGCTTATGCTCTCTTTGATATTTCTTATTTTTGCCTTGTTCTTCAATGCATGAACTCTTCCCTATTTATAGATGAAGCAAGGCTCCCTTTTCTTAAATCATGCCACAAATCATGCCACAAATTAGGCCACTAATTTCCCTAAATTATGCCACTAATTTGTTACTTTTAGAGCCAATATTCAACAATCTCCACCTTGGCAAAAAAGTTCATAACGTTGCCTCCAAATGCGCCCTAGGCGCTCTAAGCTCAAGAGATGTTGATCAAGTTCAAGCAGTGTTGAAACTTGATCCCTGTAACCACCTTTGTAAGCATATCTGCAAGGTTATCTGTAGTTCCGACTTTCTGGAGTATAACATTCCCTTCATCGACGATTTCTCGAACAAAATGAAATCGAACATCGATGTGCTTGGTGCGACCATGATGAATTTGGTTCTTTGCCAAACAAATGGCACTCTGGTTGTTGCAGAAATCCTCCACGTTCTTCTGAACAATACCTAAATCCTTAGTCAACCCGAGAAGCCATATAGCTTCTTTGAATGCTTCTGTTACAGCCATATACTCTGCCTCTGTAGTAGAAAAAGCTACAGTTGACTACAATGTTGATCTCCAACAAACTGGTCCTCCTTCCATTGTGAACACATAACCAGTTGTAGATCGACGCTTATCCAGATCTCTAGTATAGTCAGAATCCACATATCCAACTAGGTGTTTGCCTTCAATCTTGTCTCTTTCAAACTTCAAACCAATATCCACAGTACCATATATGTACCATAGAATCCACTTCACTGCTTGCTAGTGTCCTTTACCGGGATTATGCATGTACTGACTCACCATACTAACAGCATGGGAAATATAAGGTCTGGTGCAAACCATTGCATACATCAAGGCACCAACAGAATTTGCATATGGAACACGTTCCATTTGGTTCTTCTCATCGGTGGTGCTAGGTGACATCAATGCATTCAACTGAAAGTGAGGAGCAAGCGGTGTACTTACTGGTTTAGTTTTTTCATCAATGTCAAACCTTTGTAGTACTTTCTTCAAATACTGAGTTTGTGTCAGACAGACTGTGCTTGCAACTCTATCTCTTGTGATTTCCATCCCAAGAATTTTCTTAGCTTCTCTAAGATCTTTCATTTCATATTCTGAACTCAATAGAGCCTTCAATCTATCGATCTCCACGTTGCTCTTAGATGCAATCAACATATCATCAATATATAAGAGCAAATAAATGAAGGTACCGTCTTGGAGTTTTCAAAAGTATACACAGTGATCAAACTGACTGCGTGTGTACTTATGCTCTCTAATGAAGCTATCAAAGCGTTTGTACCATTGTCGCGGTGATTGCTTCAAACCATAAATTGACTTGCTCAGCTTGTAAGCCCAATTCTCTCGTCCTAGAATTTTGAAGCCATCCGGTTGAGACATGTAGATTTCTTTGTTCAAAGTACCAGGAGAAAAGCTGTTTTGACATCGAGTTGAGCTAACTCGAGATCAAACTATGCTACCAAAGCCAATAGTATCCGAATAGATGAATGCTTAACAATAGGTGAGAATACCTCATTGTAGTCTATTCCTTCTTTCTGAGCATAGCCTTTTGCTACCAGTCTGGCTTTGTATTTGATGTTGTCTTTACCAGGAACACCTTCCTCCTTGGCATAGACCCATTTGCAGCCAATAGTTTTCTTTCCTTTGGGAAGTTGAACCAACTCCCAAGTCTGATTCTGGTGTAGAGACTTCATCTCTTCATCCATTGCCATCTTCCACTTCATACTATCAACTCTCTGCACGGCTTCTCTATAAGTGCATGGGACATCATCATCAATTACTGGAAGTGCGAATGCTACCATGTCTGTGTATCTGGTAGGCTTTCTAATCTCCCTTCTCGGTCGAGTAGTGGCAATAGATTCTGGTTGTTGATTGATCGGTGGTGATGGTGAGAGAACCTCCACCTCAACTGAGATCTCTTCTTGATCATCAATTTAATCTTCACCACAATCGGTAATCGGTGCAATCTTTTCTGGATCTTCCGGAGTCTCAAGCATCAGCTTAGAAAGAGTATTTAGACTTTCATTCTCTTTCTCTGAATTTTTATGTCTCAGCATAACAGACTCATCGAATGTAACATCTCGGCTTAAGACGATCTTCTTTATTTACCACACCAAAGTCGAAATCCTTTAACTCCTTCCTTAAAGCCCAAGAAAACAGCTTTCTTTGCTCTAGGATCCAGTTTGGATTCACTAACATGAAAATATGCTGGACATCTAAATATTCGCAATGAATCATAATCAGTAGCAGGTTGTCCAGACCATACCTCTTTAGGAGTTTTCCCATCTAATGCAGTCGTAGGAAGTCTGTTGACTATATGAGTTGCATATGATAAAGCCTCAACCCAAAATGCCTTGCTCAATTTGGATTGAGATAGCATACATCAAACTTTCTCAACCAAAGTATGATTCATTCTTTCTGCAACTCCATTCTGTTGTGGTGTACGAGGAACAGAAAAATGTCTGATTATCCCTTCATCTTGACAAACTTTGAAGAAGGGATCTGATTTGTACTCGCCACCATTATCAGATCTGAGCCTCTTAATTTTCCTGCCTGTCTGAGTCTCAATCATTTTCTTCCATTTAAGAAAGATATCCATAACTTCATCTTTGTGACTCATGGTGTATATCCAGACATATCTAGAGAAATCATCAATAAAAGTCACAAACCAACGTTTACCTCCAAGTGAAGCATTCTTTGAAGGTCCCCAGACATCCGTGTGAATATAATCAAGAGATCACTTAGTACGATGAATGGTAGTGCCAAACTTGACTCTTGTTTGTTTTCCCATTACACAATGCTCACAGAAATCAAAAGACCTTGCTTCATTAAGCCTAGAAAAGCCTTTTTATTGACATGCCTTAAGCGCATGTGCCACAGGCTGGAAGAATCATTTGTCTTTTCTTCAGAACTACTTGAGACAACTGTTCTTCTTGTAACTGTAGTCCCATCTAGGAAATACAAGTTCACCTTTCGAGTACCCTTCATCGCTACAAATGCACCTCGTACAACTTTTAAGACTCCATTTTCCAATGTTACCTTTTAACCATCAGAATCTAGAACACCTAAAGAAATAAGGTTTTTCTTTAGGTCAGGAATATACCTTACATTTGTAAGTCGTCTGATTGTACCGTCGTGCATCTTTAGTCATACTGTTCCGATCCCTTTTGTTTGACAGACATTGTTGTTGCCCATAAGCACAACTCCTCCATCGAGCTCTTCAAAACTTGAAAACCAATGTCTGTTTGGACACATATGATAAGAACATCCAGAATCAAGGATCCACTTATCTGAGTAGGTTTTTGATGATGAAACTGAAAAGGATGATTCTTCATCTTCATCGGTCTTCTGTGCAACATTTGCATTTGACTTGTCCTTGTTTGGACAATCTTTCTTCCAGTGCCCTTTCTGGTGACAATAGGCACACTCGTCCTTTGCAGGACGTCTTCTAGATGAATCTCCTCTAGACTTTGATCTGGATTGCCCCCTATTATTTGATCTGCCAGATTTTTTGTTGTTAGTCCTACCTATGGATGCCGTCAATGCTTCTGATATTGAGTCTCTGTGATAATGTTGATCCTTCTTCCGGTACTCGTTATTTACCAAAGCATTTGAAACATCTACGAACTTAACCTCATCCTTTCCATATAACAAGGTTGTGGTTAAATGCTCATAGCTCTCAGGTAATGAATTCAGCAACAACAAAGCTTTATCTTCATCGATAATTTCAACATCTAAATTTTGCAGATCGGCCAAAATTTTATTGAAATTATCTAAGTGCTCAATCATAGGGGCACCTTTCTTGTATTGGAAATGGAAAAGTCTCTTCTTCAAGTAGAGTCTATTCTCAATACTTTTCGTCATGTACTTGTCCTCTAGTTTCTTCTAGAGAACTGCGGCTACATTCTCTTTCATGACAAAGTACTTCTGATCTTTTCCTAAGCACAATCGAATTGTGCCACAAACTTGTCGGTTTACATAATTCCAATCTTCATTTGAATAATCTCCTGGACTGGTCTCCAAGGCTATATTAGATCCTTCTCGAAACAATAGATCTAATACCTCACATTGCCAATGCCAAAGTTATTGGTGCCATCGAATTTCTGCACCTCAAACTTTGCGTTGGACAACATAGTTCTTCGAGTACAACAACTTGGCTTGCCATAAATTCTATGATCAACTTGTTCACCTTCTTCGATCTCTCTTTTATCAGCCATAAGTACAAGCAGATAACAAAAACTTTATACTTACAACTTAAAATAGTGTTTTTCCAAATTTTATACTTTATTTGAAAAAATGGAGTCCGTAGTTGAATCCGGAATGGTCCAATTAGCTAGGAATAGATCCAACTCAGCTGAAAATGGATGAAAAACGGACCAACTCGGTCCAAATATCACTAGTGACTGAGTTGACTCGGTCCAACTCGGTGAGTTGACTCAGTGCTGGCAACAACACTCCGGTAGCTTCTGGCGGCGATTCTAACTTCCGATTTGAGCGATTCTTTCACCGTTGTGTTCATCTTGTCGAGAGCTTCAATTTGATATATAATAATGCTATATTTGGCTCTGATACCAATTATTTGTGGCCGAAAGCAATAAATATCGGTATGTGAATATATCAAAGCGATAAAATGAACACACAGAATTTACGTGGTTCGGAAATTCGCCTAGGTCCACAGGAGGCAGCATATATTATTTGAACTGAGTAGGAAATATATAGAATACAGATACAGATTTCCTCAATAATAATATCTCTCAAGTATTTTCTCTCTTTGAGTTTGCTTATGCTCTCTTTGATTTTTCTTATTTTTGCCTTGTTCTTCAATGCATGAACTCTTCCCTATTTATAGATGAAGCAAGACTCCCTTTTCCTAAATTGTGCCATAATTTAAGCCTTAAATTAGGCCACTAATTTCCTTAAATCATGCCACTAATTTCCTTAAATCATGCCACTAATTTCTTTAAATCATGCCACAAATCATGCCACAAATTAGGCCACTAATTTACCTAAATTATGCTACTAATTTGTTACTTTTAGAGCCAATATTCAACAAGATGTTAAGGCTAGCCACATTAATATCCACTCTTTTCCAATCATCATTATAAGGAGCTGAAAGTTCCTTTTTCATTAGACATGAGGATAATACAATGGTATCGTGAAGCATTAAGTGGTTTGGAAAAATTAGTGGATAAGAATCCCATTTTAACAATACTTTCACTGAATGGGCCAAGAAAATTTGCTATAATTTCAAGGATCTTCCCAACTACAAAGATGTCCTTTATTATCACAAAAGAAAATGCATCCAGCGTGCAGGCCCGCCTTAAAATTTTGAATGGTAAAATGCATGCTGGAGTAGTCTGTTGTTCGCGTTTTGTTTGTTTGTTTTTTTAAGGACAGTTTAATTAAATAGTTTTAAAAAGGAGACTAATTTTAGATGTTAAATTTTATGTATTAAATACAAATTATCTTTTCATTTGTATTTGTAAAAAAAAAAGACTTGACATAAATAAGTGATGAATCATTTTTTCAAACAAAATTTTGAAAAATAGAAAAAAAATAATAATTGATTATTTATCGATGTCATTTTTCAAAACTAGCTAGTTGATTAAACTGTAACAAAAAAATAAATCTATGCGGTAGTCGGAGAGATTTTTCGTTGCATAATAATCTATCTTTGTTAGATTTGTTCCATTTTATTTCTCTATCAACGTGTTAAATTGTTTTTTGGTTTAGTTTTGAATAAAGGCAAAACATGCACTAATCAAATTTGGCTTATATTGTGAGAAATTACGTAAATTCCCGATAAGCCAGATTTATGAGAAAACAAGAATAAAAATAACACACAAATTTGATAACGGAGTTCGGCCAATCTTGCTTACGTCTCCGGACCTGCTGCAAATCTTTTTACTGAAATAGGAGAAATTACACAAGGTGTTTACAACACTCATAACTCATAACCCAATTGCACCTAAGAAAATTACTCTCAATTTTCTCTCACAAAAGCTTTTCTCTCTAAGTTTTTCTCTCAATTGGAATGAACACTTTGGATGATTAATTTATTACAATTACACATCTATTTATAGGAAAATTCACTCCTTGAATTACTCCTTAAATTAATGGTTCCTTGAATTGCTCCTTGAATTAAGCTCCATGTTTTGCTCCATGATTTACTCCTTGTTTTGCTCCATGTTTTGCTCCTTAGTTTGCTCCTTAAATTAAGGAGCTTTATAACAATCTCCCACTTGAAGACTGATTTCAATCTGTCTTCACACCTTAATCAATGCAGCAACTTTTCTAGTCTTTGTTACTTTAGAAGACCAACTGAAGTTGAGCATAACTTCAGTTTGTCAATAGTCACCACCTTTGTTAACATATCTGCTGGATTTTTGCTTCCTTGAATCTTCTCCAGTATTAACACATCATCTTCTAATATAGATCTGATGAAGTGATAACGAAGTCCAATATGCTTGGTTCTAGAATGAAATGCTGAATTCTTCGCAAAGTGTATTGCACTTTGACTATCACTATACAGAACATTCTTCTCCTGTTTGAATCCCAGCTTAGTTAACAAACCTTGAAGCCATATAATCTCTTTACTAGCTTCAGTTACTGCTACAT
This sequence comes from Hippophae tibetana, assembly GCA_037013495.1. NCBI lineage: Eukaryota > Viridiplantae > Streptophyta > Magnoliopsida > Rosales > Elaeagnaceae > Hippophae > Hippophae tibetana. The sequence goes on from JAZDXN010000016.1 coordinate 10,145,275, forward strand.
ACTCAGCCTCTGTAGTGGATAGAGTGACAATTTTCTATATTTGTGACATCCAACTAACAGCTGTAGTTCCAATAATAAATATATAACCGGTGGTGCTTCTTCGGTGATCAACTTCACCTCCAAATTCTGCGTCTACGTACCCTTGTACTTTTAACTCTCCTTTACTAAAGTACAAGAACTTTTCTGTGGTGCCTCTCAGATACCTCAAAATCCACTTGACTGCTTCCCAATGAGTTTTCCCTAGATTTGACATAAATCTGCTAACAACTCCCATTGCATGGCCAATGTCTGGTCTCGTACAGACCATTGCGTACATCAAACTTCCAATGGCTGAGGCATAAGGAACCTTAGCCATGAATTCTCTCTCTTCCTTTGTTTGAGGGGACTGATCCTTAGATAGGCGAAAATGACTGGCCAAGGGTGTGCTAACTGGCTTGGCATCGCCCATGTTGAATCTTTGCAAAACACGATTGATGTACTCTGCCTGAGATAACTGCAAGGATCCTTTCTTCTTATTTCTTGTGATTTGCATTCCAAGAATCTTCTTTGTTGGACCCAAGTCTTTCATGTCAAACTCCTTTGACAATTGCTGCTTCAACCTTTTAATATCATCCATATCTGAACCTGCTACTAACATATCATCAATATAAAGTAGTAAAATGATATAACTGGACCTATATCTCTTGAAGTAACAACAATGGTCAGCATTGCACTTCTGGAAACCTTCCTTGTGCATGAAGCTGTCAAACGTTTTGTACCATTGTCTCGAGGCTTGTTTCAGGCCATACAAACTCTTCTTAAGTCTACACATCATGTTCTTCTTCCCTCTTTCTGAGAAACCTTCTGGCTGGTACATGTATATCTCTTCATCTAAATCTCCATGAAGGAATGCAGTCTTCACATCCAACTGTTCAAGATGAAGATCTTCAATGGCTACAATACTCAATACTGATCTGATAGTATTGAGCTTCACAACGGGAGCGAAAATTTCAGTGTAGTCAACTCCTTCCTTCTGTTGAAACCCTTTGACAACTAGACGGGTTTTGTATCTCTGGGAACCATCATGCTCCTCTTTCACCCGGTACACCCATTTGTTGTGAAATACATTCTTTCCCATAGGTAACTCACCTAGTTCCCATATCTGGTTGGAGATGAGAGATTTCATTTCTTCTTTCATGGAAAGCTCTCACTTGCTAGAATCTCCAGTCTGGAAAACTTCATCATAACATTCAGGCTCCTCCATCAATCAGTAACATATAGTTCATATATCTCCTGTTAGGCACATGAGGTCGAGAAGACCTTCTCAATACAGGAGCTGGAGTAGGAGGCTGTGGTGTTTCGGACTGCTGCGTACTACTTTGTCCAACAAGTTCCTCTGGTTGAGGACTTGTTACAATTTGGTCCATTGTGGAACTATCTGGGACATCATTTGCATCTGCAAATACTAACTCATTCTGCTCTGAGTCATTGGCGTCTATTTTTTGCATGTCCTTATATATCACCCTTTCGTTGAAAATCACATCTCTACTATGGATAACTTTCTTGTTTTCGTCATCCCAAATACGGTAGCCATCACCATAGCCGATAAATGTGCATTTCTTGGATTTGGGATCAAGCTTATTCCTGCCTTGATCACTGATATGCACAAATGCTACACAACCGAAAACTTTAAGATGTGATAGTTTCACTTCTCTTTTCTGCTCCATACCTCCTCTGGTATTCTATGCTCCAATGGAACAGATGGGCCTCGGTTAATCAAGTAAGCTGCCATGTTGACTGCTTCTACCCAGAACTGCTTCGGTAGACCTAACTATATACGAATACTTCTGGCTCTTTCTATCAACATTCGGTTCATACGCTCAGCTACACCATTGTGTTGAGGCGTGCCTGGCACAGTTCTTTCCATTCTGATCCCATGCTCATAGCAAAAAAATTTGAATCTGGTGTCTTCATATTCACCACCATTATCGGTTCTGAGCTTTCTAATCTTTAAACCCGTCTCATTTTCCACCATAGTTTTCCATCTTCTGAAAACCTCAAATACTTCAGACTTATGCTTTAGAAAGTAAACTCATACCTTCCGAGAGTGATCATCGATGAAAGTCACGAAGTAGTGTTTCACACCAATAGATGAGACGGTCATTGGTCCCCAAACGTCAGAGTGAATAAGCTCTAGCCTTTCCTTCTTTGGGGTTCTACAACTTGTCTGAAAGCTGACTCTCTTTTTCTTTCCAAGTATGCAATCTTCGCACATGTCTATCTCCGCAGACTATAGACCTGGAAGTTTTACCTTTGAGTGCTTTATCCCCCATGTGGCCTAGTCTCTGGTGCGACAAATTTGGTGTTTCATTGCCTGCTACAACTGTGATTGAACAACATGCCTCTGATGTCATGTAAAGACTGCCACTTTTCTTGCCTCGAGCAACTGTCATTGCACCCTTTGAAATCTTCCAATCATCACTATGGAAGATCATAGTGTAGCCTTCACTATCCAACTACCCTACTGAGATTAAGTTCTTTCTTAGGTCAGGAATATGCCTGACATCCTTTAGCTCCCAAATAGACTCGTTCAACTTAATCTTCACTACACCTTTGTCAATAATAGCACATGGTTGATCATCACCAAGATATACCTTTCCAAGGTTTTCGAGGACATATCTCTCGAAGAATTCTTTCTGTGAAGTAGCATGGAACGATGCTCCAGAGTCTAACACCCAAGATTCTTCCTTGCTCTCCAAAGAGCATATCAATGCATCATCCCCTCCTGCGGTGGAAGTAACATTTGCCTCTGCCTTCACTTGTTTTTCCTTCGGTGCACTCTTGCACTGATTTTTGTAGTGCCCGGTTCTTCCACAATTCCAACACTCGATAGTCTTCGAGCTCTGGGAATTATTAGGATTCCTAGATTTGGACCTCCTGTCCTTTGATCTACCTCGGTAGTCTGTTCTACCACATCCATTCCCTTTGGTTGAATTTCTTCCTCTTGACTCTGTATGCAAAATTGAAGAAGTTGACGATTCACCTGACTCTCTACGTCGGATCTCTTCACTAAGAACCAAATCACGATCATCATCAAATTTCAACTTATTGCTTCCTGATGAGCTACTCACAGCCGTGACAGTAGCATTCCAGCTTTCTGGTAGAGAAGACAAAAGTACCAATCGTACTTCTTCATCGAATTCAATTTCCACTGAACTCAACTGGGTTGTGACTGTGTTGAGTTCATTGAGATGTTGAGCTACCGATGCGCCTTCCGTCATCCGCAAATTGAACAAATGCCTCATCAAATGCACTTTGTTTGAGGCTGATGGCTTCTCATACATATTGGAGAGAGCTGTCATAGGACCCCCCGTGGTCTTTTCCTTTGCTATGTTGAAAGAAACATTACGGGATAGCGTCAATCGAATAACTCCGAGGGCTTGTCTGTCTAGAAGATTCCAATATTCTTCCTTCATAGCTTCTGGCTTCTTTCCTGAGAGAGGTTGATATATATTTCTTTGATATAGATAATCCTCTATCTGCATTTTCCAAAACCCAAAATCTGTGCCATCAAATTTCTCGAGTTTCACCCTTCCTTCATATGTGGCCATTGATGCACTCAAATCTGATTTTTTCCAGATTGTTTCTGACTATTTTTGTAAACCACTGTGTATTAGAACACCTCCGTCAATGAACAAATATCGTTGACAAAATTTCACTATTCACGTAATTCACTATTCACGTAAATAGTAACCTTGTAGAAAATTGAAAGAAATCACCACCAATAGCTTTGATACCAGTTGTTGGGAAATTATGTAAATTTCCGATAAGTCAGATTTATGAGAAAGCAAGAATAAAAATAACACACAAATTTGATAACGGAGTTCGACCAATCTAGCAATACTCCTAGCACGATCTATAAACCAAACACAACAATTTTTCTCCCTAACAATCAATCTATGTAATTTAAGAAAAAGTACTCAAGTTTAAAAAATTAACAAAAACAACGAAAAAGAAAAGATAAAATCATACTCATTAAATCAAAGTCTTCAAGGACAATATTAGACACCTTCTTAAACTGTAACATAAGAAAATAACTAAGGAAATATAACCTAAAACAAACAATAGCACTCTATAGAGCATACAACTAAACAAAACAACAAAGCACACTACAACATCAAAATCCAAGCAAAAAAAAAGCAAAAACAAACCATAAGAAACCAAAACCATATATCCAAAATAGTAAACAGGTGGAATACATGCTCACCCATCCAAGTTTACTTGGATTCCAAATCAACCATTTATTGTCAAAAGAACCAAGATTCAACACTACCTTACTAGCTATAAAACTAGCTATAAAAGTAGCACTCACAAATTAGGCTTACCCGTATTCCAAACCAATCTCTTAGTGCAAATAATTTGCAATACTGTAACTGCTACCAAAATTTTCAAAACCTCACTGGAGAAGGACGTAATCATAATCCAAAACCTCTTATCCACATATAGCTTGAGTATGATGCAGAGATAAAAATACTTCATGTAAATTATAGCTTCACCAAAATTTACAGAAGTGAGTTTAACCAGCATAAAAATGCTAGAAGAGGACCAAGAGATAAAACAGATCAAAACTCATAAGCATCAGTTAGTATCAAGATCCTTCAAATTAAACCAAGCAACAAGCATATAACATATCCACCATAGAAGCAACAGATAGAAAACACAAAACTAGTTCTGAAAAAGCAACAAGGAAATAGGCAAGGCAATGAACAGATGAAACAAGTTTTTTTTAAAATGGCTTTACCATAGGAAGCAATTTGAATTCGTGATTCTCTGATTCTCGTGATTAGGCAATGATTGTGATTAAGCGATTCTCTGAAATTTCTTGCTCGCAATCTATGGACTGACCAGCGCCTTTACAAGACCAAAGCTCTAGTGATGATGCTAGTGTGATCTCCGGTCAAGACTTGTTAGGGTTTGATACCCTCAATTGTAGAGGTTCTTCGATAACTAAGAGAATAGGGAGGCATTCATGAAGTTGGAGTCTCAGAACTCTTCAGGACGATGGTGAAAATGAACCATAGGCAAATGGAATTTTTTTGTAATTTGATTACTGTATTTTTGTAAGAGTTATTGATATTGTTTTTTTGTCAAAAAGAATTATTAATATTTTAATATATAGTTAATTATTTATCATTCTCAATAAAAATGTGTTTATAATAGATATGTAACTTCATCATATCAAATATGTTGTCATCATAGCAAATATATTTTCAACCAAAACTTACTCAGGTTCACTTCCTACGTATACATATTACTACTAGACTTGGATACACCTACATATACATATTACTATAACTAGACTTGGATACGCATCTTTATGTAAAGTTTTAAGAAAATAAATAACGATGGTATGCAATTCTGAAAATACAAACAAAGTTAAGCAAAAGAGTAAATTTCAACCAATGTAAGTTAATTATGGGTGGTAAAAAATCACAACTTAAGCACTATATTATTAAATATCGAACTAATTCTACATCTAATTTAAGAATTAACATACTTTGAAATATAAACATGAAATTAAATACATCATGAATAAATTAAAAATTAAAACTTTAATCTATTTATAACATAATTTAAATTAAATTATAACTTGACTTGTAATTATCTATAATCAAAATGAATTATTTAATTACACATAATATTCAATACATTCATAAAAATAACTAAATAATTCATAATTAATATAAGATAGAAGAGACAAAAAATTGACTATTTTGATAAAAAGTTGAAGCCAAATAGATAGATACACCAATCTTTAACATCTTTTTTGAATCAACCTTCAAAAATATTTTAAGAATACTCCAAAATAATTCCATTGATTATCTCAAATTGGGTTTAGTTGGGTATTTAACTTGTATAATTTAGGATTTATACTCAAATTGATTAGGAGCTATTTGATGATACAATTTGAAGCACATCCTTTGTGTCCACATGGCAAATAAGGCGATTTGTATGTGAATAGTGGATTGGGTAGGGAAAGCACGAGGTGCTAAGGATTTTCGAACGAACGACATGTTGTATCTAAGAGGGGGAAACAAGTAAGTGTTAGGCCAAACGAAGTGTAGTACAGTGGGGAAACAAAGCAAATGACGCATGTGAGACCTATCATTTGGAACTTATGGCTCAAAATGATGTTTAAGTGTCTATTTGCTAAGTTAATCGATGGCTTTTCTAAGTAGTTTCTTTTGTCCAAATTATTTTCAAAAAATAAAAATAAATTTTTTACAAAAATCCCAAAAACTTTAGAAATTTTGATTTTCTTATAAAATGTAAAATAAACTATTTTAGTACATGAGAAAAATAAAATAAGAGTAAATATGGATGAATTAATAACTAAAAATATGTATAAATTATCACTTATCATTAGACTATATAAATAGTCCCCTCAAGATAGTCATTCAAGAGTGACGTCTTGACATCTATTTTCCAAATCTCATAATTGAGAGCTACCACAATCGAAGAGAGTATCCAAATAGATTTAAGCATTTCTATCGTCAATAAGGTTTCCCCAATAGTCAACCCCGGGTAAAATCCTATGCCACTAGTATAGTTTTAAAAGTCTTCAATTTCCTATCCACTCCCTATTTTCTCTTGTAGAGTCATTTACATCCAATAGGTTTGACCTTATTGGGTTTGTCTACAAGCTCCCAGAAAAAGTTGGAATACATCAATTCAATCTCAAGGTTCATGGTTGTAATTTATTTATCTTTATTAATATCCTCTATTGCTTGTTTATAATAAAATGGGTCATCGATACTATCAGGCACAACAAATTGTACCTCACTAATTCTCATGTATTGGTCAGGTAATTTAATTATTCTTCCACTACAACGAAGCTATAATAGATCTTGACTATGAATCATGGTTTCCTAGTGTGATTCATTGTCAACATTAACAGGGAGAGGTTTCTTGATCCCATTAGATTCTAATTCCTCGAGCAACATTTTGTTATAAGGTTTATTGTTGTTTATATAATGATATTCAAGAAATATGGCATTCATTGACATAAACATCTTATTCTCTTCACTATAATAGAATAAGCCATCTTTTTTTCCTTACAATATCCAACAAACATGCATACATCTGACCCTTACTTCAACTTTCCAATCTTCCATTGGCGCATGTGTGTTGGACATACCCATATACAAATATAGCACAAACTAGGTTTTCATCCCATACACAGTTCCATTAGAATCTAAGGATAGACTTGGAAGGAACCACATTTAGTATATATGTGGCTATTTGTAGGGTATATCCCTAACACGATGTAGGCAAGGATGTATAACTCATAATTGATCTGACCATCTTATGCAGGGTTCCATTTCTCCTTTCTACAACACCATTTTGATATGGTGTACTAGGGGATGTAAGCTACAAGACTACCCCTTACATCAACAAGTGGTTCTTGATCTCTATGTCAAGGTATTCCCTACCATGATCCATCATAATGTCTTTAATGACTTGCCTAATTTATTTTCAATGTAATGAATTACTCATAACCACCTATTTCTTGAACATTTATTGGTCCACAGACATCAAAGTGTACTAGTTTAAATGGTTTCATTGGTCTTTGATGCTTCTCTAAAAAGGGCCTTTGGATCATCTTACCTTCTAAACAAGATTCATAGATTGGAAAATTACTAACACATAGTTCTCTCTAAGGACAATCATTTACAAGTCTTGGAATCTAGTCAAGGCTAATATCTTAGCCTTAGATGTCACAAATGGTATCATCACAAGAAGAATGTTTTTGATTTTAGGATTAGGTTGTTATACTTTCAATATTTTAGAGTTTTGAGCATTATTTCAGGTTTAGTATATAAATGCCACTTTATAAAAGTGTAGTACAAACATGTCTTTCATTTCTGAAAAATAATCATTTAGTATTCTAGAAAGAAATCTTATATTCTTATTTGTATAACCTTGAAATAGAAATGAACAATCTAGTAAACCTATAAATATAGAACTTATTGTTCAAACTAATGCATTTATTTTCCTTAAATAGGAGCCTAACTTTTCCCACTACATTAGTTGAAACAATATCTACATTCCCCAATCATATTGTGAGTTGTTGATCCTTTTTGTTCAACTATTGAACTAATTAACGGTAGAGAAAAACATACATGATTAGACACACTTGAATCAACTATCTAAAATGATATATGTTGTTTCTTTTGGAGAACATAAAACGTGCAAGCATACACAGTCATAAGTAATAATATGTTGTCTCTCTGATTTTATCCAAAACGATCGTTGATTTGTAAAAAGTTTAAGAAAAAAGTTTAATAACAAAATAAAATAAATCTAGGATTGCAGTTTTTCACCAAATTAATCAACTCAAATCATATTATTTTCTCTTGATTTATATTTTTATAGTACATTTAATTTGTCAACGGAAAACTTTTAATTTTATCCATACCTCTCTTCCGAGCTCCGTATAAACACACCTTGCTAAATTAATTCACTATATTCCTATGAGAATTAAATTCACCAAGATTCATTACGTTCAAAGTTTTTCAATAATTGCACATACAATAAAGAAAGTTTCTCTCCTTTAATCATACATGTTACCCTAAATACGAGCAATATACACAAAAATGTCTCTTATAAGTTTATTTAAGTGCCATTTATCATTTGATAAAATTCGTAAATAGTCAAAAGCATTAAGAACAAATAGAATAAACAAATTAAACGCCTTATAAATCGTTCAAAAATAATTAAAATCAAAGCTTCATAAATTTAGATAAAATGCAACCCTAGAAAAATTAAATTACTTCATAAATTTAAAATTAAAATTAAAGCAGTTTAAGGAAAATAAGATGAAGAACGAAAAAAATTAAATCATTTTGGATTGTAAATATTTGGCACACGCAGAACACAACAGAAGCCAAAAATGGCTTCTGCGTGTTACACAGTCTAGCCCCAAACACTACTAAAAATCCCAAACTCTAAAACTCCAAAAAAAAACTCTATACTCTATCATAATATCCCCTATTTATAGCTAAAAAAATACATTTTTTAAACACGCATAAAAAATTTACGTCGAAAATAAAACCCCAGCATTTTCCTTAAATTCTGCATCCATGCGTACGAAAGAGAATATTAATTTTTTTACGCGTGGACGACAGAAACACAAGGTGCCGTTTCTGATTTTTTTTTAATCCAATCTGCATGCCACGTGTCAATCTATGATTGGATGAAAATTTACTATAGACACGTGGCAACATTTCATTCGGTGAGGAAACTGGCTACACGTAGAGCTCATCCCACGGGATAAGGGCATTAGGAACGTGGGGAATAGCGGTTGGGATATGTGTGTGATCCTGCGTTTTCGTGCTCATCGAACCTTGCCACGTGTCACAATATGATTGGTTGAAAGATAAAGTGCGACGCATGGCAGCTTTCTATTCGTTGTATAACCAGGCTCATATGAATCGGCCGCATGGAATCATGCCTTGAAAACGTGTCAAACACATTGGTCCCACCCTACACGCCATCCTACGCGGAAGGTGGGCCCCACTCGGGCACCGAGCCGCGTGACTTCGGGAATAATGGGTCCACTCGCTTTTGTTGGGTTTGAAACACACGCGCCAATCCTGACCATTTTTGGTGTGATCTGATGACTCACGTAGCACGCGTGGATTATGGCGCATGGGATTCTTCTCTCTGCGCAGAAAATTCAAATTTAATTAATTTCTTTTTGACCCATAAATTTAATTCAAATTATATTTTAAATTTTCTTTAATTACAATTAAGCTCTTTTCTAATTTAAATTAAATTTTAAACTTTTAATAATTAAAATTAAGCCCAATTTTAATTTAAATTATATTTTAGACTTTTATAAATTGCAATTAAGAACTCTTTTATTTGAAATTATATTTGTGGACATAAATTCACAATTAAATACGATTTCGATTCAAATTATTTAATTTTGTTAAAAATGTATTCCTTAACACATAAAATGTAAATATTAATTTATTTAACTAAAATTAACGAAAAATGTCAAGAACATAGCAATTATAATTAATAAAATATATGAAAATAACTATATAAAATACAGTTATCAATATATCATTTTAATAAAAAAAAAGTTCCAACGATTAGTAAATCATACTTATTGTCCACATAATCTCTTATTTATGGGTTATGGGAAATGACGAGAATTTCTTCTCACATTATTCCAACTTCGTTTCAATAGAAATCAATTTCATGTGCACATTTCTTCTCTTTCCATTCATATTTTTTTATCTCATCCTCTATGAGAAAACCATTTTTTCTCCCTTCAGCATTCACAAAAAACTTTTACAAATTCAAATTGTGACAAGTTAGAGGTTTTTCTAAAGAAACATTGAGATTGCAATATCTCATGTGTGATCATTTTATTTTCTTGGATGGATTCAAACGTATCATCCATGCCAAATATCATATAGCTACTGGCAATGTCATTGGATCCAATTTAATGATAATCAATCATTTGAGTACAACATTTTATATTTCTAGCATTCTATCTAGCTAGTAACTGTGAGCAATTTTATTTGATCCAATCCAACAACCATATACGTTTTGAACACTACAACTAACAATTTTGAGGAGAGTTGGAGGACATTCCTTCGTAAGTCTACTAAGAACACTTATGGTTACAAAAGGAGGTTCATGATGCTTTTATACATGTTAAAGTAGTCAATTTCTCATTTTCGAGTAGGGTTAAAATAGGATGATTTATTTCATGAAGAAATTATAAATAAAGGCAATTCAATTATATGTTTATCCTAGCTATTAATTCATACTTAGTAAATTATGTATATATGCATGGAATATAATTTTATCAGTTACTAAGATAGTGATTATTCAACTCCTAAAAAATTTATATGATAGTTATGTTTCAGTCATTAAATCCCCTAATGAGACTTTCTCAATTAACAAAAATATCAAATATTAACATATTAGTAAATTATTTATAACCACTATGTTTGGTCCAAACATAATTAGCTCCTCAATTGCGGTTTTTAGTGCAACCTATCATTATGGGTCCTTGTACTTACTCCAAGAAATGCTCCCACTAGGAGTCAATTCTTGGCTTCCGCAATGTTAATGTATCCAACTTTCAAGTCATAGCTGCTACTAACATTAATTTAACACCATCCTTTCTAGAAGGTTTCTCTATGATGTCATAAGCCCCCAAGTAATTTTTTACAAGTGTGCACTAAAGGAAGAGACTGTAAGAAATGGTTTGAATTAATTTGGATAATGGAAATCTTTTTAAATTCTAATAACTTCCAATTTAAATTAATTTTCCTATTTATCGCAAACCATTTTAAATTATAACTTTTGTAATTTTAGTTTAATCATGCAAAATTGTTCATGTATTCTATTTTTGTCAATTTAATCACATTAAATCAATTTACGGCATGTTAACAAACTTCCTATAAAACTCCTTTCACAAAATTTGAACAATGCACTTACATACATGTGATACATATATTTAATTCAATAATTAAATTAAATCCTATAAATAAGTACTTTAAATATATGGCATGACATATGGATTTCAATGTTATCCATGTTATGAACAATTCACACATTAAAAAAATAACATACGAGTGATAAAATAAATGCACCATGTTATCTATGATTGGGATCCTTTGGGTTAAAAAATAAATAGAAGAAAATGTCTTAATTATTCTATATAAACATTACATAATTAATAAAATTGTGACATATCCCAACCCTTCTATCTTATTGCAAAAATTGGGCCTATTTCACTTTGTATCCTTGTTATTTTTAAATTATTCTTTATAAATGTTAGATATTATCTATAATTATCTCTTTGCTCTTACTACTGTACAATAATCATGCTAAAAAATGTGTGATGTAGCATCCATTGGAAATAGTAAAATTATGTAACATAAATAAGTTAGAACATCATTCCTCCCTATAAAATATCACTACTCTTTTTAGAAATGAATTGGACATCATAAGTTTTTCTTTAAAATTGTATCTTCATTCAACAAAATTACTTCCTAAAATTATAAGTCCTTTCATTTTCTTGTAATGTTGCTAGGTTTAAAAGAAAAATAAAAGAAAAATAAAAGGTTATGAGTCTATGAAGTAAGAGAATGAGACATATAAATAAACTATATATCATAAGCCCACTTATGTCAACAAAATAAGGTCAAATTTCTTTATTTTGGACACAAAAGTCATTTTTAATTTATTTTCTTCTATTTTTTCATTCTTTTTCATCACTAACCCTTTTTTATATATTTTTTAAGCTTATCCCTATATTATTATTTTAATTCATTTTTATTTTATATGGAATACATAATATAACAAGGGCTATTTTGTATGTTTTAGGCATTTATTCATTTATATCATGGTTGATACTCTTAAATCTTATTATAGTACAAACAATTAGCGTAAGTAGGCTCAAATTGGTTCACTAAAAAGTAAGTTTCCCTTATAAAAACAACAATATTAGGAATATAAGAATATAGCCAAAAGTTAATCTTATTTCATTATTTTTTAAGAAATACATTTAGAATTTACCTTAATAAACTTAAAGAAAAGTTCTAGCATCATATTTTTATTCATTAAAATCATAGCAACGTTTCAAGGAATTTATAACATCATCCACAAGTTTAAGCACATAAATTTTCATATCACTAACTAAGTTATCATGCATACAAGGTTTTAGAACAATTATCATAAAGTTGTGTTAGAAACAATGTCAAGACTCTATCAACATTCATCATCTTTTTTAACTTTACATTGTTTAGCTAATTTTATCATAGATGCTATAAAATAAGGAGAGGACATGGGATTGCTTCCAAGCCCATCCATTATTTCTATCTACCTAAGGAATGTAGTAAATAGCTACTAAAACTAATTGTACTACCTAGAGTATACTAATCCTAAAACATGCTAACTAATAAAGTATAAGAAAATAAAGATAGAGACATGACACTTCTCTATACATAATTCTTACATTGTCCTCAATGTAATCACATACATATATGTAATATAAAAGTAAGTAAAAAGGGAGTAGAAAATAAATCTGATGGGTTGCCTCCCACATCCTCTTAGTTAACCTTATCAACCTGAAGCTACCATTTTTTTCATCTGCCATCATTAATGATCTTGAAGTGTGTTATGTCAAATTGTCGAGCTAGCAGCCCATTAAGCACTTCCTTTCACCTGGTAGTAGTCTTCTTTGATACACACTAGACACACTCATGATGCTATTTCGTTAAATTATCGAACCTATTGAAAAAAGATAAAGTAGACTTACTAGTAGAAAAGAAAGGTTCGGGTACTATCTTTAGTGCCACATTGGATTCTTGAGGATGCTAGTCGTCTTTTCCTCACTAGTTCCTTCTTTGGATATCTCATTCTTATGAACTCCTCTAGTTGCTTACCTTTCTCCAAAATAGTGGCATTAACAGTCTCCATAGGATTGGTAGCTATTTGAGAAGGGAGATCACTAACTACGTGTGCTTCTAGTCTTTCTATAGTTATGACCAGTTAGCCAAGTTATGTCTTTAAGTTTTTGATAGGTGCTAGGGTTTCCTTGAAAGTAGCTTTGGTATCCAGCTAAAATTTAATATTGTTAGTAGCAGTAGTTACAAAGTTCTCTAAGGACTTATCTTGAGAGGTGTAGTGAGTTGTGGCATTGGAAATAGGAAGCCAAGTGTGATATTGAAATCAATTGGTGGATTTCTATATAAGTGGATTGGGTATTGATAATCTCACCAATCTATGTTGTACATGTTACAATATAGATCATACATAGGCCTCTGGTTTTCAAATCTACCTAGAGCATTAACGTGCTTCTAATTTCCTTATTGATACTCAAATTATGGAGCAAGAAACTCATTATATGTAGGGTATGTTGGATCCATATATATATTTATTTTCTCTTGGCATTCAACACTTTATGAAAATAACTTTATAGCAAATGTGACTAAAAAATTAAATTAAATAAACATAAACCTAATAATAAAAATAATAAACAAAAAGTTAAAAATAAAACTAGAAATTACTAGAAGATTTGGTGAAACAATCCCCATTGACATGACTCTAAAAGTTTTGACACACTTTAAAAAAGCACGTTAAAAGTTAAACCTTACTTTTATTAAAAATGTGTCACTGATAGTATAGCTGAAGTAAAGGTTAAACTTATAGAGAATTAGTAACAATTCTACTTCTAATTACTAATTTGTTAGGGAATTAATTTAAGTTAACAATTGGGGGATTTGAGTTTAAGTTAAACAAAGATAAAAATAACATAAAATCAAACAAATAGAAAATACACGAGTTTTGGGAATAAATAATGAGATATATGTGATCATAGGACTACCCTCACTACTAGCCTACAATTTAATTAAACCTGTTACAAATCAAAGTTAAATTTATTAAGTTTTAAATCATTTTTATAATTTAAAACCTTTTTTATCTTCTTAACATTAGCTTTAAAAATCTAATTCCACTTAAGAATTCTTACTTTTCTTATTATGTAATTAATTAATAATAAAATTATCAATCAACCTAAATCTTGAACAACTTAGAGATATATGTACTAGATTTAATTCATTCATTACATTAAGATCTAAAACAGTAATAACTAATCTAGGCTAGATTAAAAAAATTAATAATTTTTAACCTAAGCATTCCATCCTATTTGTAACAAAAGGCACAAGATGCTATTTTGAATAAGAATATGGGTTAACTACATTTCATACCAACAATGTATGGGATTGGTTACAAATATGTCCAGAATATTTACTTAGTTGCAATTATGTCAACAATACATGAGTAACGATAAAAATATGTCCTAAGTCATGCCCAAAGTTTTGCATGTTTTTATCATTATTTATACGTTGTGGGCATAATTGTAACTTAGTAAGTATTTTGAGCATATTTGTAACTAATCCCATATATTGTTGGCATAAAACATAATCAACCCTAAGAGTATTAGTAATTACAAACAAATACTTTAGACTAACAATAAATATATCTATGCAACAAACTAGATGTACATCGAAGTTCATAATATGCATAGTTTTGACATTCAAACATAAAATTGAACACATCCATAATCAAGAATTAAAACTTAAATAATTTCTAGCATTAAATTAATTAAACTATAGTTAATGGCTTGAAATTACCCCCAATCACAATAAATTATTTAGTAGCCATGGGATTCACAAAATTGAATAAAATAAATAAATATTTCATCATAAATAAAGAAAGACTAGAGAAAAGAATCTGATTTGGATGATTTATTAAAGCCAAAGAATCTTCCTTCAAGAATCTTTAAGAATCACACATAGATTTTTTTTTCCAAATTGTCATCTCAAATTTTGTGTATTTTTGCTATGATGTGTGTTTAATGCGGTGTTCTTGGGTTTTTATACAAGGAAAATTAGGTTGTTGAGCTCGAATTAAATATGGACCGTTGAATGATGAAAAATAGATGTAGATTCACTATGCCATATGTTATGGAGAGAGAAAAAGCTAGTCAAGAGGTCAAAATGCATTTAGAAAGAGTTCAGATGCAAAACCCACATATATTGGAATGAGGTGTTGCATATGCATGGCTAAAGGATATAGGATGTTGCGCTATATACGTGTTTTGCACGAATTAGAGAAGACCTGGAACACTATTTAACACATGCTATAGCAAGATGGATAACATGTGGCACATGTGAATGTAGGACACATGCCAAACATGGAGCGAGATGTGGTCAATGATTGGGCTCCACGTGCTTTCTAAGTACATCCAATTGATCTAAAAAATTCTTAAAATATCTATAAAAATTCTAGAAAATTTATATTTTTTTCCACAAATTACAAAATAAATATTTTTATTATACTATAATAATAAAATATGTGTAAAATAAATGAATTAATATCTAAAAATACTTATAAAATAGCATTTATCAGTTAATCGAGTGTATGGGCCATTAATGATGGTGAATAAGGAATGTGTGTGGTCCAGAATTTCCAAGCAAGTAGAGGTTACATGTGCTTCATTCCTTGATGACTACTCTATATTTAGTTGTATATATTTGATACATGATAAGTTTGACGTCTTTGATAATTTCAAAGAGTACAATGTTGAGGTGGAGATTCAATTACGTAGATAGATCATTGGATTGAGGTGGTGAGTATATGTCGACAAAATTCTTGGATTATCTAAAAGAACATAGGATCGTGTCTTATTTATCTACACCCAATAAACCTTAATGGAATAGGGTTATAGAAAGATGAAACAAAACTTTGTTAGATATGGTAAGGTTTTTGTTGAGTTACTCAACATTACCTACCTCTTTTTGGGGATTGTCTATAGAAGTAGTTGTGTGCATTCTAAACTTGGTTCCTTCCAAATATGTCCCTAAGACTCCATTATAATTTTGAAATGGTCAGAAGCCTATCTTGAATAGGTTGTCTAGCATATATGCTGAAAGGAAAATTGGGAGGAAAGATGAAATATCTTATGAAAGTATGCATCTTTGGGGGATATCCCAAAGAAATAAGAGGTGGTTTTCTTAATGATCATGATGACAATAAAGTGTTTGTGGAAACACATATAAAATTTCTTGAATATGATTATATAAATAATTATAAACCCAAGAGAAAGTTAGCTTTAGAAGAACTATCAAGAAATTCCTATCTTGTGCATGTATAAGAGATTGAACCTATACATGTTAAAGTATATGATGAATAGAAAAATTTACAGATTGCTCCTATAGCACAAGAGTCGACACCTTGTCTTAGTGGAAGGGTTGTTAGAGACCCATATGTTACATGTTTTTAGGAGAAACAATTCAAGTTGTGCTAATGGAACATGATAAGAACTTCACAAGTTACTTTCAACGAGGCACTAGAGGCTATTAATGTACCTTAATAGATGATTGCCATGGAATGAGAAATGGTCTATATGATGGCATCTAGAAACATATGGAAGACCCCAAAGAGGTCAAACCTATTGGATGCAGATGGATCCATAAGAGAACAAAAGAAGTGGATCGGAAGGTGGAAACCTTCAAGGCTAGGCTAGTGGCACAAGGATTTATCCAGAAAGATGGTATAGACTATGAGGAGACATTCTCATCTATGGCTATGCTAAAATCATAAGAATCCTTTTAAGCATAGCTACTTATAATGATTATGAGATTTCACAGATGGATATCAAGATAGCCATCCCAAATGACTATTTTGAATAAAATATCTTTATGAAAGAACCAAATGGTTTCATAGTGAAAGGGAAAGAGCATAAGTTTCATAAGATTAAAAGGTATATTTATAGACTTAAGCAAACATCTCAATTATGGAATCAAATATTTGAATAGGTGATCAAGTCTTTTGGATTTGAACAAAACATAAATGAACCTTGTGTATAAAACAAAATAGAGGAATGCCATTGCTTTCCTAATTCTCTTTTTGGATGATATTATTTTCATCATAAATGATGTAGCATTGTTATCAGGCATAAAAAGCTAGTTAGCAAAGTAGTTTGAGATGAACAACATCAATACAACTAGTTATATTCTTGAAATCAAGTTAGTGAGAGATTGCAAGAATAGAATGATAGCATTTTCGAAGGCCACATACATCAACAAAGTCCTCAACCATTTTAACATGGAAAACTAAAAGTTTCTTACATTTTAGACATGGAGTAGAACTTTCCAAAGAGTAGTCATTGAAGACTTTTAAAAAAATGAAAAGAATGCAAAAGATTTCCTAAGCTAGCATAGGGGTAGTATGTTGTTCACAAGGCCATATATCTACTTTGTGGTGGCATAGTTAGCATATACCTTCCGAATCTTGATGAGTAACACTGTGTTACTATGAAGCATATACTCAAGTATCATTGGAAACTAATGGATTATATACTAATATACTCAATTGTTGACCTAGATCTCGTTAGTTACATATGGATTCATACATGTGGAAAATACATATTCTAGAAAGTCAATCTCTGGGTATGTGTTCACTTTAGGTGGAATAACTGTCAATTTGAGGAGTGTGAAACAATCTTATATTACTGACTCTACTACTAAGGCATAATGTTCTTGATGCAGAGTTGTCCATTATTCTCTATATAATAATAATGGTCCATAAAATAGTCAAAATAACCAAGAAACCACATGAAGTAAAAACATATAGATAGAGTACCATCTAATTAGATAAATCATATAGAATAGGGATGTTGAAGTCACTAAAATTTCATCATCAAACAATTTAGCATATTGATTAACCAAGTCCTTAAATTCTAAGGTATTTGAGGGATAAGTGGTGAGGATAAAGATCCATAGTATGGGACATTACTTTAAATAATAAAATGGTAGTTTATTGGGATGTGATTCCTATTTAAAGTTGTATGTTAGTTGATTAGAAATTAGTGAATGTTATGACACTACATTGGTTAAATGAATTATAATTTTATACACTTATCCTTTATTCTAGCAATATTATACCCAATAATTTTCATGATGTGTGTTGTTTGTGTGTGAGACTCTCACTAAAGACAAGGACATTGTACCATTAGTCATTCGATAAACTAGCCCCAGTTGATAAACAAAGTTGGATAGTTTATTTGGTTATTATACTAAGGTTATATGATGTGATTGGACTTTCTTAGTCAAAAGCTGATAACATAAGAAAATAAAATGAATGTTGGAACTCAATCAAATTAAATGATTGTGCTTTATTAAATACCATAAGGCACTATGAATACTATTAATATTGATTCTACTATAGTTTCAGATGAAGGGATTCGGTGTTAACTATATTCCTAGGGGTGCGATCCTAGAATTCCTCAAGATCTGTAACCCACAATTTTGACATACTTGTCATAAAGACAAGTGGAACCTAGGATAGAAAAAACAAAATTCATGGCTTTGTGTATAAAAGTCAAGATACTCTTCTATGAGATGCTTCGATACTTGATTACTTAAATCTATAGTCATAGTAATTCTTTAGAATTCAATGTTGTTTGTGTAACATTAGAAATGCCCAATTGCAAATTGAAGGTGTTGAGGGTAATCATTAGAAGGATAAGAGACTCAAGTGCACAAGAAGCTTACAAATGGTTTATAGTGTTAACTAGCATATTCAAGTATCACATGAATATGATAAATATATGAAGAGTTAAACAAACATTGTCTTAGTGTGGTGTGAGAAATAATTTACTATTAAATGATTATATTACCGTGACTTGTAGTTTGGGGATTTTAATAGAATAGCACCAAGATTAATATTTAGATTATCGGATTCAAAGAAAGGGAGCCCTAGAAGAACTAAATATTATAAGAATCATAATTCTCATTATTTTCCCAAGGTCATTGAGATTATCTGAGCACTTATTATGGAGAATGGGATTGTTTGATCAAATAATAGCATATTGGACTTCAGGCTTAAGATATATATGAAGAATGATAAAATAATCAATGAGAAAAATGGGGAGGCACCAGAGCATTTGCTTGTTTCATAACAAGATGGACTATGCCAAGTGCTTGGGCAGCCCAATGCATTGCCTCGTAGTATGGCCAGTTTTACCAAAAGGTATACATTTTCACTCATTTGTGACTTGGGACTCAATCCTATTTCATGTGGAACTTAAGGAATATGAATCTTAAGTTGTCTATGGTAATATATACATGTATAGTAGCTCTTAAAACCTAACATTTTCCTCCATATTTTGTGTAGCTCATGAATTGAGCAATTGAGAGAAAAAAACACTTTGTGAGTTGTACCATCTCCCATACACAAAGGCCATTTGATCGATCTCCTTGATTAGAGATTGTTGATCTTTTCTTTACTTAGTGCCACACATATATATATATTGATGGAATTTGAACACACCTTATTTCAATGACCATAATGAACATATACTATTATATTATAAAACAATCGGTCAATATTACAATAATGTTAACCAACATAGCAATGAAACAATTCATTAAGTCAATCACATAGGTAAATAAAATTTATTTTTCTCTTTTAGAAAACCTAATCATCTTTCTAGGGATAGCATGTCAATGAAGAGAATGTCTCCTATTATGGAAGTTTTCTCTCTCCAATGGATTGTTTTTTTCTTGTTCATTCAATTCAATAAACAAATTATTGCTAGATTTTGATCAAGTGTGATTTTTTCACCTACATTTACATCTAAGGATGATTTTTCATATGCATTTTTGTTTTATTTTTTCTTGTTTTTTCTTTCTATATTTGATGTTTTTGGCTGGTATTACTGCAATTCAAATCTTGAAGGTTTCAAGTCATAAAATGTAAAAACAATTTGAAGATCTAATATCCTATCAACTTGAAGAATCATACATTGAGGTTAGAGCACTCAAATATCTTAGGAAGAATGCTCGAAGGATGATTTTTGTACAAATAATTTTTGAGGATTCTCACAATGTTTGATATATTTTTAATTACTTGATTTGTTTTTTTAATTATGTAACTTGATTAAATAAAAATATATATTTTCTAAATAAAAAGAGGAAAGAGAAAATTGATGGGAATAAGTCATTATCCTTTAACTTATTGGTATTGATAATATAACATTGGACTTCTGATGTTATTGTACCAATACCATTTTCATCAACTACAACATAATTTAACAAAAAATACTTTTAAACTATTGCAACATACTATCTAATTTTATCAAGTGAAAAAAAATAGAACTCACGTACAATTAATAGTACAGTATAACACTATATTATATTTTTAGTGGTAGATTTGTATAACTAATAAGGAGTTTATAGTATATTTGTAATACTAATAAAAAGTTTGGTGATACATTTGTCACAATATTGATATATTTATATCGTTGATTACATTTGAGTGTTATTTTGTCACTCGATAAAGTTAAATGATATATTTACAACTTTTACGATAATTTGATTTTATATTTGTTAATTTATCCTGTAATTTTTTACTATCCTTTGAACTACTGTATTTTTAAAGAAATAAAATAAAAACATGAAGCAAGGGAAAATAGCTACACTGGTATTTAATTTTACATAAGCCACATTATAGTACACAAATTATTTACTTAAGTAAACATGGTAGGCTAATTTAATTAAAGTCCTATACAATTATAAAATACATCTATATTTACGATGTACAAGATAATTTTTGGAATATTAAAAAGATAACTAACTAACTTTTTTACCTGAATAAATGAATTAAAAAACTAACAACCAAAATGCTCAGAATCTCAAATCCCTCGCACATTACACGAAATCGACCCCAAATCTCTTGCCCAAATCCTTCGCAAAAATTCTTCACCCACTTTTGAAAAATTAAAACCTTAAATGTTTCTTAAGCCAATCTTATAACCTTACCCTTAAACAAAATTACATTTGTTCCATTTGTTCATATTTGAGATTCTTAAGAGGTTCGACAAAATGTGTTATTGGAGATGAATGTGAATTTGATTTGAGCTATTCGAGATTTTTTTGATAATAATGTGGATATGGAAGATAATGAAGAAGATTTAAATTCAAAAACTTATTCCCTAATGATCTTGTTTATTTCTTCAAAACTAAGATTTTGAAGCTCAAATAAAATGGATAAGAACAAGATAGATAATGAGAAGAAAAAAAAATCGATAGAGGAGATGAGAGAAAGACAATAGATGGAGAAAATGATAAAGATGAAAAGAAATGGTGGATATGAGAAGAAAATGAGAGTGGGTGGTTGGCAAGTAGAAATGGAAGAGAGAAGGATTTGGAGGGAAATATACATATTATGTGATATTTTAAAAATAATCTCATCTAAATTTGTCAATTTCAAAAATAATTCTATCAAAACATGTCATATAATCAACATATGGCAAAAAATTACAATTTTTAGGATATTTTGTACTTATGTATAATTTTATTATAATTAATGTACTTATTCTACTTATGTCAAAAATTTATGTACTTAAATGTATATTTTTTAAAGATACTATATCTTTTTGAAAGATATAATACATACCAGTACACCTTCAAACCCTTAAGACATATATATGAGTAAGCTTGAATTTTAGTATAAAAATAATCATCTTTGTCTTAAAAATGACATATCAAAAATTGATTGATGGCGTGTACTCTAGGTAATAATATAAGAAAAATAACAAAAATAGTATATTTAAAACTTGTAATAATAAAATAGTATTATTTATGTCTACCTCATATATTTTTACTATTAAAATAAATCTAAAACATCATTATTTTTTTAAAACCATCTAATTAAAAATTGTTCAAATTATACTACGATATTTAAGCATGTTTGATGTTGAATGTCATCCAATCGGACATAGTTTAATATAATTGAGAATCCATTTTTGTTGTTGTGTTTTAAGGATATTGTTTTTAGTAATTTTCCTAATATATTTACTCGTATAAATTAATTCCACTATATATTTTTAAACATATCATATCCTTTTGCATTCTCAATGCTTAATTAATTGTAAAAGAAATTAGCAAAAAAAACTAATTATTTATAATCAGGATGGGCTCAAGGCTAATAATGCCTTCTAAGCTGACCTAATGCCTCAATTAAATGAGAGCACCAATTATATTGATTTTCTTTTATATTTTTAAAGTATATTAAAAAAATTGAAATTTATCTTTTTCTATTATATTGTAGGAGTGAAATCTTGACACGACATACAATTATTATATAACTAAAATACAATTGTATTACAACTTATTATCATTGCTTTATAAATTAAAATTTATATTATTATTTTTACTATTATAAATAATTTACTTAAAAAATATCTAAATTTATAATTATGTCGGACAATATATGAACACTAACACGACTAGTCACAAACCTAATAGACAATTTTATATATGCTTAATGAAAAAAAATTGTTTCCCCATAAGCCCAAATCCTCATCCCTTTAGATACGAGACACTAACTTATATTAATTAATTTGATATCTATCAAATTAATTATACATTGTTATTCTTTTTTTCCAATAATTTTTAAATTAATGAATTCGATTTAATTATTTTTCATAATAATTTCAGTTATAATTATTTATCATTATATATATACAATAAAATATATACATAATGTCATGTGTAAAATGGATTATCTCATCCATTTAAACATAATAAAAAAAATGTTAATTCTACTATAGTTTGTGGAACCATTTTATATATAAAAATAAATACACCCTTAATAAATACTTTATTTTCTGTCATTTTTTTTAAGTACTTAAAATTATTAAATCTTAAAAATATATTAAATATTCAAAATATATATAATTATTCGCGATAATAAAATATTATTTCTAAAGTAAATGACTTCAAATTCTGAACATCATTTCCATAAAATTTACAATTTAAATTAAGTTTTTTTTTCGTATTATATATGAAACATTATTTATTCTTATAATATTTTTATAAATAAAATATTTTTAAATAATTTTAAAAAAATTAATATATATATATATATGTTTGTATTTTTATATTCAATATTATATATTTATATTTTAAATTAATAAATATAGTATATGTAAAATAAAAAAATTTAAATAATATGAGTCATGTATTGAGTCTCGCCTAGGGCCCAACTATTGTCAACCTTGGTTCTTATATCAGGATGAAAGAAAAGGAAGAGGAATGATCTTTACTCTTTACCATATACCATCTTTTAATATTCATAATTTGATAGTAATCTCAGGAAAACAATAATCTTTACCATATACCATCTAAGATATTTAATACATGTAGCTATAACTAATTATTTTTACAATTAATTAAAAAGTTAAAGAATACTAAAAGTACGAAATATATAATACACATATAATCATATTAATTGTCTACTTCGTATTTCACCCTTTAAAAATCTGAGAACATTTAAATCTATTTTGAAAGAAAAAAAATCAAAATTCATTTAATGAATTTCTATTATAGTTATCTTTTTCTTTTTTAATCGTATATATTTGGAGTGTGCACACACTAATTAATTAGTTTCCAATGATTTTATTTGCAATAAAGTATAATAATTTTACATAGAATGAATCTATTAGATTAGATTATTTATATTGTCTAGTTTATTAGATTAGAAATGGTATCATTTAGTTAAAAAAAAATTAACTTATTAAAAAAATTATATTATTTTAATAATTTTTCGATTAAAATTTATTATTTTCTATTAAATGATTAAAATACGAGTATTTAACAATAATAAAGTGAAAATTAATATAAAAAAATAATAATATTTTAATAGAAAATCATTAAAATAATATAACTATGTCCTTAATTAACTTTTTTTTATAATTAAAAGACTAAATAATATCATTTTTAATTTTAAAAACTAAATAACACAAATGACTTAATCTAAATAACTTTCTCACATCTCACCATTTTTCATAATAGTAAGTCATGTAAATTAAGCCAAAAATATATTGTTTTAGGAAATTTAATCCATTTGGTCATAACTAATAATATTTTTGTAATTAATTAAAAATTTAAATAATATCAAAAGAGATGATGTATTTAATATATTGATAGTTGAATTAAATTATATAAAAAAATATTGATTTTCGGAATAAAATTGGTTAGTAATTATCTTATAATTAATCAATACATTTGAATACTTATTGATTTAAACTTTTCATTTAACATTTCATAAATTTAAAGTTTTAAATTTTCATTCTTTATATTTAAGTTATCATTTATATGTATATATTTTGTGAAAAATATTATATAGACAATAATTTTCTTGTACAATAAAAATAAAAAAATATTTTATTCTACAATAAATTATCATCATCATCTTCGTCAAAATGCAATAACATATTATATTTAATTTATAGTTTATGAAACATTAAAATATTTGTTTCTCTGTTGATAGGAATAAATAAGATAGTTGCATGATAATTAAGCTTGAATATATAAATTTATTATTTAATATTAAAATGTATTAATTATAAAACAGATTTGATGTAATTTAAATTTATGATAAATCATGTTAAAAATGAATTAAATTTAATATTAACAGTTAATTTATTTTAATTTATGAACTACAAAGATAAATTTACATAGGGGCTCTTACAGCACATTTAAAAAAAATTAATATATGATAATTATTGTTTTTTGTAAATATATAATTTTTTATTTGATGTACCATCCTAAACTTTTAGAAACAATAGAAGTCCTAACAAAAAAAAAAAAAAAAAAGCTGTGACACATATTTAAAGCGTAATAACTTTATTCTATTCTTAAAAGCAATAGTTTGCTTTTTCTCAAGTTTATTAAATTGAAGTTTGAAAAAATCAATTAATAAATTCGAATAGTTTTAGTTTGATTTTCTTATTTCATTTTATTTTATACTTTTTAGGGGCGTTGGTATTTAATGTACGTCCTTTTTTGACTAGGTGTAATATTTTATTAATTAAAAAATTATTATACTATTGAGGTTTATATAAAAAAACACATATATATGTTTAGTGTTCCCAATTCATCAATTTTTTAAGTTCATTAAGGAAATATTTATGTTGAAGTTATTATTAATATTTATATTATTATAAAAAAATAATACATATCTTAATATTTAAAATTAAGATATATGCATACTATTACTGCATTTTTATAACATATTTTTTTTTAAATTAAACAATACCTACTTATATTTATATATTTTTTTATTTTTACCATATCTATCTTTTTTGCCTAATTTTTGATATAAAAAAATAAAAACTATAAATAAATGATAGAATAACTTAAGAGCTGAGGATAAATTTTTCTTGGAAGATAACGAAAAAAGTATAATTTCAATAACCTGGTCAGCTTGGGAATTTGATAAGTTTTGTTATAAAAATATTTAAAATGTTTATTTTGTCGTAAATATACTTAAACATAAATTATAAAAATATACTCAATAACGTGTACTTTTAAGGTTCTAATAATGTTCAAAACGCATTATTATTAATAATGTAATTATGTGTAAATTATTTAACTTATTTTTTATGTTACTCATGCTTATCGATAAATAAAATATTTTAGATAATTTTTCAAATTATCCTTCCCTTTGGGGAAATTCATCCAACCAAGATTGCAATTCTCTGAGTGAAACTGAACACCAACTACATTTTGATTACTTTCCGAAAATTTTGTGGTTTGTCCCTCATACTCGATTGATGCAGAAGATGTTTTAAAAGACCGATATTCGAGTAGTTGAGAAATCAACCTTTGGATGAGAGTACGCTTCATAGATGCCTCAGAAGGAGGAAAACAGTTCGCATTAAGCTGGTCAAAGACAATACGTTTAATCAATGTAAGAAACCTATTAGCAAAAAAAAAAAAAAAATGTAAGAAACTATATTAGCAAAAAATAAAATCCATGCAAGAATCTATAATAGAAAGGCTCAAAGAATGCAGATTATGATTCAGAAAAGGCAGAATACTGGGAAAATTTGAGTTTTTTTTTTTTGGCTAAACAGAAAAATGTAGTTAATAACACGTTGAACCTTCAAATAACAGAATGTTTGTCTGAGCTTATATGAGTCATGCACACAAAAGGTAGAAATCAAACTACTAACAAATGTAACCCTCTAAAATGTGTCGGAGGCACTGTAAGGTTCAATTTCTTTGCAATTCGTGAAGTTCATTAAGTTAGAGTAGATCAATCTCTATTCAACGTCCACCCTGATAGGTCCTAGCCAAAGCTCCTAAAATGTAATACAAACTGCTCTATTTGGGTGTGAGCAAACCGCAATTGTAATGTAAGTTAGTTTTTCTCTGATTTTCTCATTCATTGAAGGGTTATAAATACATGATTTGTGGCCATCACTTTCTAAGGTGCTCTTCCTGATTTTATGGCCATCATCCCTAAGCACAAACCACAATCCACAATCTTAAGGCCACTAACTCCCAGGCACAAACCACCACTACTTCTAAGCACAATAACCATGGTGCATAAAAACTAGGACATCACATTAGCAATGAAAACATAAACAGCTAACCATAAAAACAAATGGTGCATGAATTACAACTAGAAATTAAAACATTATTACAAATTTAATCTAAGTATCTCTGATTGGGCCTAGAAGCTCGCTGACATCTTCTTGGTTTATCAATACCCCCTTTGGTAACTGGAACCTTGTCCTCAAGGTTCAAGGCAGAGAATTGTTCTTGTAGTTCAGCTTTATTCTCCCAAGTGGCATCTTCTTTGGGAAGGTTCTTCCACTTGACCAAGCTTTCCTCAAAAACTTTCCCCCCTTTTTTTATCTAACAAGTATCTATGATATCTTCAAGTTTTATAATAATGGCACCGTCATCGTTGAGTGGTGAGAAGGTAGGATAACATGCTTGTGAATCTCCAATCTTCTTTTTGAACAAGGAAACATGGAATAATAATGGATGCGAGAGCCTTCAGGAGGTTGGAGTTGATATGCTAGCTTGCCGATATGTCATATGATTATAAAGGGCCCATAAAACTTATGAGCTAGTTTATGAGATGCTCGCTTGAATATGATTTGTTGTCGATAAGGGTGTAGTTTAAGGTAGACAAGATCACCTTCCTTGAACTCTATGTCATGTCGACTCGAATCAGCCATTTGTTTCATCCGGTTGGCGACTGCATGTTAATGGAGCTTGAGTTGAGTGATAAGTTCATTGTGGGAAGACAAGTTTTGTTCCACCTCATGAACATGAGTGGATCCTAGTTGATAGTGTGGAATCATGGGAGGAGGGCGCCCATACAGATCTTGAAAAGGTGTCATGCCCGTAGAGGCATGGTAGGTTGTATTATACCAAAACTTTGCCCAGGGAAGAAGAAAGTACCATTTTTTTGGCTGTTGGTGAACCAAGAAACATAGGTATTTCTTAACATATCGATTGGAAAATTCTAACTATCCATCAATTTGTGGATGGTATGTTGACCTCATCTTCAATTGTGTGCCAAAAAACTTAAAGAGTTTACGCCAAAAAGTGGATGATGAAAATGGGATCACTCTCATTGATGATTGATCTGGGTAGGCCATGTGTTGCGTGTTTTTCAACACACGAACTCGTGCAAGCATACACGGTCACAAGTAATAACATTTATAAGTAAAGATCGATCCCACGAGGATTTGTAACTATAGTTTGTTAATTACTAAAATTATATCAATCTGATTTTATTCAAAACGTACGTTGGATGTAGCAAAAATGTAAGAAAATAGTTAAAACAAAATAAAAGAAATCTAGGATTGCAATGTTTCACCAAATTAATCAACTCAAATCATTTTATTTTCTTTTGATTTATATTTTTTTTAGTACATTTAATTTGTCAACCGAAAACTTCTATTTTTATTCATACATCTCTTCCGAGCTCCGTACAAACACACCTCGTCAAATTAATTCACTATATCTCTATGAGAATTAAATTCACCGAAATTCATTACGTTTTAAGTTTTCAAATGGCCACACATACAATTAGGGTATATTCCTATCCTTCATCATACATGTCATTCTATTTACGAGCAATATACACACGAATGCCTCTTCCAAGTTTATTCATGTGCCACGGATCGTTTCGATAAGATTCGTAAATAATCAAAAAGCATTAAACACAAAATAGAACGAACAAATCGAACGTCTTATAAATCTATCAAAAATAATTAAAATAAAAGCATCATAAATTTAGATCAAATGCAACCCTAGAAAAATTAAATTACTTCATAAAATTAAAATAAAAATTACAACACCTACAGAAAATTAAGATGAAGAAGAAGGCAAATTAAAACAACACTTAGAACAAATTTTTGGCACACGCAGAACACAACAAAAGCCAAAAAATGGCTTCTGCGTATTCTGCTGTCCAAAACCGAGCACCCCAAAAATTACAAACTTACCAAAAACTTCATAAAACTATCATCTTATCTCCTATTTATACCCAAAATTAATACATCTAAAATATTACATTTTTTATTTTATTTTTTTATAAAACGCGTAATAATATTTTTATCGAAAAATGAAATTACGCGTATCGAAAATCGAATCGAAAATATTAAATAATTTCACGCGTGAGACAGGGGCGCCGATCTGTATTTTTTTTAATTCATTATGCGTGCCACGTGTCAGCGTCTGATTCGCTGAAAGGAATTAACGCGGACACGTGGCAGCTTCTCATTGGGCGCTGGAAACGGCGCCGGCGACTAAAAGGAACGGACGAAAACGGCCACATACGGGCGCGATCCTGCGCTTTCGCGCTCATCGTAATATGCCACGTGTCGTTACATGATTGGCTGAAAAATAGAGTGGGACACGTGGCAGCTTCTGATTTGAGGAATGGATTCAAAAGGAACACGTGGCAGAGTCTGATTGGAGGAAAATTCGGGCGCACGCTGAGTTCAGCGCACGGGATTAGAGGCGCGCGTACGTGGGGGACAGCGGCTGACGCGTCAGAAAAGTGGGTCCCACCTGCACGCCGGCCTGCGCGGCTGGTGGGCCCCACTCGGGCGCCGAGCCGCGTAAACAATTCTGCACCCACGCGTTCTGGTCGGGCGTGAATGGCACGCGCGGATCTCAACCGTTTCTTCTTTGATCGGACGGCCACGTGTCGCGCGTGCATGTTGGCGCGTGGTCTTCTCACCTGCGCAGAAATTTAAACTTTAATTAATTGGATTTTGGCCCACAAATCTATTTCAAATTACATTTTCAACTTTCTTTAATTACAGTTTAGCCCTTTTCTAATTTAAATTAAATTTTTAAACTTTTAATAATTAAAATTAAGCCCGAATTTAATTTAAATTATATTTTTGACTTTTATAAATTGCAATTAAATACTATTTTATTTGAAATTATATTTTTGGACTCAAATTTGCAATTAATTAAGTTTTCGATACAAATTATTTAATTTTATTAAAATATATAAAAAACCGTAAATACTAATTTATTAAACTAAAATTAACTAAAAGATTGAAAACATAGCAATTATAATTAATAAAATAGGTCAAAATAACTATATAAAATACAGTTATCAACACCCCCAAACTTAAGTTTTTGCTAGTCCTCGAGCAAAAGAAAAGAAATAAAACAAAGATAACTGCATTTAAAATAGTGATTTTCAAAACATTTTTTTTTTAGTCATTCCAATTTTCATAACTCAAAGAAATAAAGGAATTTTATCTAAGTATCAAAATCAATTTAAAAATATATTCCATTTTGACAATGAATTGTAGTGTGTGTGTGAAGTCTTTTCATTTTTATCACATGGAATCCGGATCAGTTTATGCAAATATAAAATAAAACAGATTTTAATGAAATCACAAATCTCATACGTTTATTTTTCATCTCTCTCTCTACTAATGTAGACAAAACACAACCAAAAATCAATAGGACTTAAATAAGCTTGTAATGTATGGCTTAGGTAAAGGTAGGATAAAAGATATATTTAGCTCAATTTTGCCCAAACAACATTTTAGGATTGAAACAAGAGATATTCTATCATCACAATAAATACTTCCCAATTTGGGATTTAACATCACATACAATAACCCTTTTATTTTTCTTTTTCTTTTTCTTTTCTGTTTTTTTTTTCTTTCTTTCTTTTTTTTTCAGAATATTTCTCTTTTTTTTTCTTTTCAGAATATGTTTTTTTTTCTTTCAAGTATCCTCTTTTTTTTTCGATATATCATTAAATATTTACTAACAATTGTCACATGTTAGTTCGATAAGAACAATAGACATATCTCCATATATATATATATATTTTGTTTAGTAGGCTTTGAAATGAAATAAAAATATATATAGAACTTTAAAGCTCAAAGGGGTATACTATGGATAAAGCATGTGAAGGTAGATAGAAAGGCTCAAACGATCCAAAAGATGGCCTAAATCATTTTCTTAGTTAAATGTTATCTATAATTTCGCCTCGAGAGAAATCAAATAAATTCTAAAAGTTATGACACCACAAATATCAATCGCATTCCATACTCACATAAACATTTTCTAAATTACCATAGCAATTCAAAATTCAAGACAAGTGATCATAAATATTTTAATCTTGTAAAAATGAAACATACGTAAAAATTATTCATCGCTTAGACAATATTCAACTTTTCAAGGCGCTATGCATCATTTAAAACAAAGAAATAACATTAAAATTACTATTCATCGCATATTATCTTCAATCAACCAAACAAACAAAAAACAATTTCACAAGCAATGACATCTAGAAAATATTTCAATTAAGTTTAATATATCTACCACCCCCAAACTTAATATACACATTGTCCTCAATGTGTGAAAGTTAAACAACATATGAGAATGGTTTAAAGAAACTTCCTGGTTTGTTTGAATGGTTAATTCAAAAGGGCTTCATTTCTCCCAAATTGCACCTACGAGAGAAAATAAATTAACATAACAAAAAATAAAAAAATAAAAAAAACTAATAAATGCGAAAAATAAAATAAAATAAAACACATGGGTTGCCTCCCAAGAAGCGCTTGATTTATAGTCGTCAGCTTGACTTCTCAATTATTTTTCTTTTTGTTAGTTAAGATTTGTGTGTCAACAAAATCTCAACTTACGAGAAAATTGAAAAATAAATTAAGCCAACAACAACTATAATAAAAAAAATTGTGTTTTTTTTTCTTTATGTGAATTAAGATTTGTGTGTTAAACAAACTCTCAACTCACGAGAAAATTGAAGAATAAACTAAACAAACAAAAATAAAAGAAAAAATGATTTTTTTTTCTTTTTGTAAGTTAAGATTTGTGTGTTAAACAAAATCTCAACTTACTTGAAAAATACAGAAAATAAGAAACAATAAACAACAAACAAAAAATTATTTTTCTTGTTGTAAGGTAAGATTTGTGTGTTAAACAATATCTCAACTTACGAGAAAATTGAAAAGTAAATGAAACAAACAAAAATAAAAATGTTGTTTTTTTTTCTTTTTGTAAGTTAAGATTTGTGTGTTAAACAAAATCTCAACTTACGCGAAAATTGAAAAATAAACAAAACAAACATAAACAACAATAATAATAATAAATTTTTTTTTTTTGAATTAAAATCAGATTACTTGGTATTAATATCAACAATGAAAATAGTTAAAACAAATCCCCGGCAACGGCGCCAAAAACTTGTTGCATGTTGGCGCGTGGTCTTCTCACCTGCGCAGAAATTTAAACTTTAATTAATTGGATTTTGGCCCACAAATCTATTTCAAATTACATTTTCAACTTTCTTTAATTACAGTTTAGCCCTTTTCTAATTTAAATTAAATTTTTAAACTTTTAATAATTAAAATTAAGCCCGAATTTAATTTAAATTATATTTTTGACTTTTATAAATTGCAATTAAATACTATTTTATTTGAAATTATATTTTTGGACTCAAATTTGCAATTAATTAAGTTTTTCGATACAAATTATTTAATTTTATTAAAATATATAAAAAACCGTAAATACTAATTTATTAAACTAAAATTAACTAAAAGATTGAAAACATAGCAATTATAATTAATAAAATAGGTCAAAATAACTATATAAAATACAGTTATCACCATGCAGTTTGACTATGCCCTTCACAAATGTTTCAGCTACCATATTGGCAGAATGAGGGTGGGTTAATGCCAAGAAGTGAACTAATTTGCTGAGGCGATCGACCAATACAAGGATGGTGTCTTTGCCTTGTGATGGGGGCAATTCTTCTGTGAAATCCATTGTGATGTCGTCCCATACTTAGCAAGGGATGGGTAGTGGTTGTAGGAGTCCTACAGAGGAAAATGTGGAAGCCTTAGCTCCTTGATATACTTCAGAGGAGGAGACATACATATCCACCATTTGATACATAGATGGCCAATAGAACTGTTGAGAAAGGGGTTTATAGGTGTGCAACACTCTATAGTGTCCACCAATAGGAGAGTCATGGAACTCACACAGTAGCTTGTCTGGAATTTGAGACTTGGGAGGCACTACCACCTAGTTCTTCTATAGGATTATCCCATTATGTTTGGTGTAGGGCAGGCTCGGCTTGGCAGTAACTAGCTTGCTTATGGAGTCCATGTAAGTATCGCCTATAGCTACTATTTTGATGTCCTCCCAGATGTGAACATGTGGAATAAATAAGGTGTTAAGGGTTAGAGAACCTATCACACAGGAAAGGGCATCAATGACTGAATTGTGCTTGCGTGGCTAATAAATTATCTCATAATCATAGCCGAGTAATTTTGCAACCCATTTTTACTATTATGATGTTACGATATGTTGCTTAAGTAAGTATTTTAGGCTTTGTTGTTTAGTTTGGATGTAGAACTTCTGCCCAAGGAGATAAGGGCGCCAAGTGCGTATGGCATAAATGATTTCAAGAATTTCCTTGGCGTATATGGACCAAGATAGCTTCGATACTCCCAAGACTCAACTCATGAAGGCAATGGGTTTCCCTTGTTGAGTAAGTATAGCTCCAATCCCTACCCTTGAAGCATCAAATTCGATAGTGAATGGTTGCTAAAAAATAGGCCTGGCAAGGGTATGGGTGGTAGTTATAGCTGGCTTAAGGAGTGTAAATGAGTTCTCAACATCTTTAGTCCACCCAAATAGGCCTTTCTTCAGTAAATTAGTGAGTGGTCGTGATTGGATGTCATAGTTGCAAAATAATTTGTGATAGTAACCTATAAGACCTAAGAATCCACATAATTCTGAAACATTAGTAGGCTGAGGCCACTCAAGCATGACCTTGATTTTTTATTGGTCCATCTTGACCCCTTGGGCAGTGATAATATGCCCCAAGTATTCAAGCTCTTACTGACCAAATGCACATTTTTGCAGCTTTAAAAAGAATGTGTGCTACTTCAAAGTTAAATTTCAAAAGCCTTTTTGACATGTTCAAGATGCATGTCCCAATTGGGGCTATAGATTAAGATGTCATCAAAGAATACTAGGATGAATTTATGGAGGTAAGGACGAACTAGAATTAATTATAGCTTGAAAAGTGGATGGGGAATTACATAGACCAAGTGGTATAGCAAGATATTCATAATGCCTATTATGTGTACGAAAGGCAATTTTTTGTATGTCAACTGGAGCCACATGTACTTGCTGATAGCCAGCCCGGAGGTCTAGTTTGGTGAAATAGGATGCTCCATGGAGTTCATCAAGCATGTCCTCAATAATAGGAATGGGGAAGTGATCTTTGATGGTAGCAGCATTAAAGGTGAGGTAATAAGTACAAAAATTCCATGTATCATCCTTTTTTTACAAGCAAGATAGGTGATGAAAAGGGACTAGTACTTGGTCAAATTAGCCCCAATTTTAACATGTTTAGAACTTGTTTTTCAATTTCATCTTTTTGACAATAAGCATACCTTTAAGGACATGAATTGATTGGCTCAGCTCCTTTTTTAATGGGAATAAAGTGGTTGATATCTCGAATTGGTGGTAATTGTTATGGTTCTTTAAAATTTTTAGCATAGGCCTCAATCAACACTCACATTGTAAATAGATTGCAAAAATAGATTCGTTGGACCTATCTCATTCGAAATAGTTTCTAGAGATGCTTGCCATAGGATTTAAGTGTTAGTCCCTTGTAAGAACCATGGTTTGGTACCCCATTGAAACTCCATAGTCATCCTCTTCCAATCACACACAACTAATCCTAGTTTCTCCAACCATTGAACTCTCAATACTATGTCTAAACCAATTATTGGTATAGAGTACAAAGTAATGGAAAAAGGGAATACCTTGGATACTGATGTGGATATTTTCAAATATTCCTTGGCATTTCAATGGTTGTCCATTTGCAACCCGTACATTGAAGTGCTCTTGATCGTAAGTCGCATGGTCTTTACCGCTGTCCATCCTGTAAATGCGTGCAAGGAAATTTTTGGATCAAAAGGAATGACAATGTGGGCTTCGTTATTATCTCTTTTGAGTTCATAAATCCCATCCCCTTATAGTAGGAGCAGTTGATGGCCCTTGCACTTATGACCCGAAGAGAATTTCTCATCATAGTTAAAGAAAATCCCTTGTGTTTGCCGTCTTTGCATCTTGTCCCAAGTTAGCCTTTTAAGAGATGAGAATTTTGTGGTTGTAGGTGGATCCAATGGTGTGTGAATAGGTAATGGTGGGCATAACAGCCTCCTTTGTCTCTACAATTTTTCATCCTTTATGCGAGCCAAGCTCATTGCTTCCTTCAATGTTTTGGGTTTGAACATGTGGATTGATTCATAGATTTATGCTCACAATCCACCCATGAACAAGCCTACCAATGCTATTTACGACCACCCGTAAACCCGATTACCCAATCTCTCAAATTCCTTTTGGTAATCATGAAGGGATCCAGTCTATTGCATCTTAGATAAAGCTTCATTGTAGTCTTCACACTCTGTTGGCCCAAAATGAGCTACCATTTCTTCCACAAATAATTCCTAAGTCACTCGGAGGCCATCCTTTTGATGAGCATGGCACAACCACTCCCACCATTGATTAGTTTCCCCTTTTAGGTAGTAG
This sequence comes from Hippophae tibetana, assembly GCA_037013495.1. Lineage (NCBI taxonomy): Eukaryota > Viridiplantae > Streptophyta > Magnoliopsida > Rosales > Elaeagnaceae > Hippophae > Hippophae tibetana. Next base: position 10,180,767 of record JAZDXN010000016.1, read on the forward strand.
AACGCGAGAGAGACCTTTTAGTCATCTATCGTTCCTTGATATTCAAAGAATTGGGTCACTCTATTGAACCATTCTATTGGATCATCTCTACTATATTTAAGGAATTCCAATTTTTCCATTTTGGAAGAAAATATTTGTTTGTTGCCATCACTCTCTTCTCGACGTGTCAGGCCAAACTCTTCTCGACCAGTGTTGTGGCTGCTCGAATGGTCCTTTGTTGCAAGAAGCAGTTCGGATAGCTTGTGGATGGTTTCCTCAAGGAACTACATTCCATCTGAATGCCATTGAGTCCAGCCTCTAAGGATTCAATTCTCTCTTTATTTGTTGCCGTTGTAACGAAGCTCTGATACCAATAATAGCTCCCAACCAAAGCTCTTAAAATGTAATACAAACTGCTCTCTTTAGGTGTGAGCAAACCACAATTCTAATATAAGTTTTTCTTTAATTTTCTCATTCATTGAAGGGTTATAAATCCATGGTTTATGGTCACCACTTTCTAAGTGATCTTCCTGATTTTATGGCCATCATCTCTAAGCACAAACCACCACTACTTCTAAGCACAATCAACATGGTGCAAAAAACTAGGACCTCACACTAGCAATGAAAACATAAACAGCTAACCATAAAAACTAATGGTGTAGAAATTACAATAAGAAATTAAAAAATTATTACAAACTCAATCCAAGTATCTTTGATTGGGCCTAGAAGCTCATTGAGATCTTCTTGGTTTATCAATCATCGATCGACACATTTCACATAACATGTAAACCTATTTGCTAAAAAACTTAAAATGGACTTCTTCAATGTCTTTACCAGCCAACTCTCCACCCAACCCATCTCTTCCACCCACACCCACAGGTCACAACGACCAAATTTGTTGTAGCCTTTTCCAAATTTTCTGCTCCTGCGGCAACCCAACTTCACCACTGCCAAACCATCATCAAATTCTATAAAATCTTCTCTAAGAGTTTTTTCTCTTTAGAGATACCCTTCTCTCTAAAGTGATCTAGTGTATTTTAGTAGTTTTGATCTGTTTGATTTTGTTCTTTGAAAAGCTCAACTAGGAGGACGATGACGATCCTTACTAGATTCTAGTCAATCTTTGAAAGATGTGTCTCTAATTTTCTTTTTTAATTTTATCTCTTTGTTACATTGAGTGGATCAAATGAATGTATTTTTTTATTTTCTTGTCAATTTTGATGATAGGTGATGACTTTCACATGATATCGAGATTACAATTGTCATAAATTATATAGACCTATAATTTTACTTTAAGGATATTATGCTTGATTTGGTGGTTCTTTTATGAACTTTACAAGATATTTTGATGTATAGATCTAGGTTTTAATTGAGAAAACAATTATATATATATATATATATGATTGTTGTGTTTGTTCTGATTTAAAAATTGTCTAAAAAAAGTGATTATATATATATATATATATATATATATATGATTTTTGTTTTTTTTTTCTAATTTAAAAATAGTATAAAAAAAGTTATATATTGTTCATCTTTTAAGTTTGTAATTTTGTTAAATATTAATAAAAATCTCTCTTTTGGAAAAAATAAATAAATTCTAACTAATAAGAGATAAAGTATAACGCTTTATTATGTCACATATGCATAAATTTTGCAAGCCAACATTCACAAAATTAAAGGAAATAAAGATACAAAATGAATTTAGAATTAAGAAAACATGAAAGTTCATTTATTTAATTATAGATATATTTATTTAATTAATGAAATATTAATAGAAGTATGATAAATTAAAATTTTACAAGTAGCCAAGCATACAACCACGTATAAATAAAATAATATGAAAAATAAAAAACAACATGTGAGATTTGAAGTGTAAACAACTTAGGCCATACTAATAACCTAAGAAAAAAACCATCATTCTATTGTAATACCTAACTATCCATTATGAAAAATAAGTATTATTTTAAGGCTAGAATTCAAGCTACCCACCCAAATAATTCCCCCAAATAATCCATTTAAAAGACGCTTCTTTCATCAATCTCCACAAGAAAAAACATTTAGATTCAAACCAATGTTCTAACAAACTTGAGTCCTATGAGTGAATCGAACCCTCATCCCTATCATTTAAAAAATTAGTACATAAACACAAGTGCAAGTGTGTATCCTAGAGTAGATTCAATAATGAATAACCCTAACCAGTTCATTTAAACAATATATTGTATAAATAAAAACAACTAGCCACTATATAATAATCAATTAAAAGCATAATAACACAATTAATATTGCAAGCTTGTTAATCTATCAAACACAACCATAACCCAGGTCACACCAATGAGCTAATAGGAAAATCATCGATCTATCGGACCACCTAACTATCCACTATGTAAAATAACTATCGTTTGGATCTAGAAAAGCATTCTGAAAAACTTGAATCATACGAGTTAATTGAACCCATACCGTTGTCACCTGAAAAGTTAGTACTTAAACACAAGTATAGGTGTGTATCCTAGAAAAGATTCAATAAAACAACTTGCAACTCTTAAACTATTAGTTAAAAGCACAATAACACAATTATTATTGTAGGCTTATTAATTCATCAAACAAAACCACAAATATTTGTTAAATTAACTTAATGAAAAAGTCAAATTTTAGCAAAACAAGAGAGAAAATAAAAGATTAAGAGAATAAGAAAAATTAAGCTTTTGTGGGATTAGTTTCAATTGTGTACTTAGGTTTATATTTATAGAATATTTTGAAGTATTTTAGGTCAAAGTAAAATTACCATCCTGTCCATAAAATCAGTTAAATGAGTATTAAGAAATAAGAACAATATAGTAAAAGGTGAATCCAATTTGTATTAAAAATAGGTTTTAAAATCAAAGCCTTGACTTCTCAATCGATTTAATCTAGTGCTCGATCAATAGAGTACATAGTTCGATTGATCGAATGTCCCCTCGATCAATCCAGCGTATCAATTAAAAAATTCTAAAAAAAATGGATTGGTCTAGTCATTAATCTCAATTGATCTAATGCTTGATCAATCGAGTATTAATCCCTAGATCGATACATCCTTATAAATAATTAATTCAACAAGTAATATAACTCAATCAATCTAGTCACTACTTAATTAATTGAGGAGCCTATTTTCACATTATTCCTATGGGTCTATGATGAGACAACATAAAGTCTCAAGTAACGGTGCCAAAAACCTGATAATTAAACACAAGACTGACATAAGGTTAGCAATACCGATCTGACAGATAGTTTTGTTTTATATTTGTAAAACTCTCACAAATGCATGAATCATTTTATAAAAAATGACAAGTATACTCTCAAGGTAGATCTAAGAAAAGAATATATGTAGTTTTTAATTTATTATTCAAAGTCTTAAAAATGAAATTAAATCCTAAACATCCTATCATGATATTTTGGCTTTTGTGTTTCCTAATGTAATAACATAAAAAAATAAACATAGATTTGGATTCAATAAATAATTATGCCATTTTTATCATTTATAATAGTGGAGTATTTATGAATATAATAATTAAGTTCATTATGCTTGCTCATATTATTTAGGTTATCAAATAAATAAATTGATATTTATTGATTTTTTTTACATGAATATCACCTTTGGTAGGGTTAGATATTCTTTGTTAATTAAACAAATCATTTAATACCTATGGGTGAGGTCAATAATTAATTTGGTTAATTAAATTAATTCTTTTTTTCTAAGAGATTGAAAATGAACTATTTAAATGCCACCTTTGGTGGGGTTAGATATTTTAAACTTTATTCAAAGTATCCAAATTAAACCTAAGAATTTAATTATCTAAGTACTAACTTTCAAGTTTTAAAACCATTATTGAAAATATGTTGTTATTGCATTTTCAAATAATAGTTCTTATAAAACTTTTGAAATAGAGTTTCACTCTAACTACCGGGCGATTATACCTACAAATAAAAGATCACTACTTTAAATCAGACCAAATAATTAAACCTTAAAATATAATTTTTAGATTTAAATTTGTAATAAAAAATAATATATTTCTCTCTAACATCCTTAATATAAAATCTTGAATAAAAACGAAATCAATTTATTTTATAGAAATGTTTTACCTATTTAATATTTTACAAGCATAACAACGTTATTATTATATCATATTTACAAACAGTCAGTCATGTTAAATTTAATCACACACAAATTAAACATAACATATAAGAATAAAACATAAAAGATAAAACCTCTCTCTCACTAACACTCATATATATCATACAATCTTCCCTTTTAGCATATTCATGTAATAAAACCTCTCTCTCACTATACAACCTTCAAAGGAAAATTAAATTAAATTACATAATGGTACTATCCTATGATCCGGTGGAACCATCTTCATTTGAATCTCGAAAGCTCATCTTTACATTGAAAAATAAAAACATAAACAACTTGTCCCGAAATACTCATTATTCACTAGTTTAATGTAGGTAACAATGGGAAAGCAAAGAATATTTATAAGAATGAGTAATCAATAGATACAAATTAAGAACACAACTCCCCATATGTGTAGTATTTGCAAAAAGGATTTTCAAATTAATTCTCCCCGTAAGTTAGCTCTCCTTTTTTATAGATTTTTAATTAAATTTTCAATTTTTTTCCTCTTTTTTGTCATAGGAATAAATAATATAATCATGAAACAAAGACAACAGACTGAGCGAACAAGTAGTGTATTTAATGAGTGCCACAACAGAGAACTAAAAATAATATGTTCCCCAAAAATGAATAAATTCCCCTAAGTTCTACAACTCCTTTAAAATTATAAAAATTGATATATATAATTTTTTTTAATTGAGGGTAGTAGACTTAACTTAACATGACTACAACAATACACAAAAATGATGAAATCAATTTTGTTCAAAGTGTTACTATTTGTTGACAACATAAATATATGTAGACAAGTCATACAAACATACTAACACATATAGTTATATATCGACATTTACCAAAAGTGAGATGAAAATCAAAGCTACAACAATATATCAATTAATCCATTTATTATTAATTATGAAGGATTTAAAGGAAGAAGTATCACCTATCATAAAAAAATGCAATTGAATTTATAATTGCCCAAAATAAAATTTACTTATCAAGAAAAACATTACTCTCTCTCTTTCTCACACACACACACACACTCTCTCTTTCTATATATATATATATGTATTGTATTTTCCTCTTGTATTAATTTTTTTTTGTGAGGGATTGGTTATTTATTTTCTTTTTGTATAACTAATTGTGACTCTTTCTTTTTGTGTATGCAAAAACTTATTTATTTTTCTTTTTTCCTTTATTATTATTATTATTATTATTATTATTATTATTAAGGAAATATGCACAAGATACTATACCTAGTATGATGAATATCACACTAGTTGTGAGGTATCATTCTCTGTTCACTACGGTAGCTTTCACACATCATAGTAAGTAGCTCTCTCAAAACTAGGTGTCTCTTTATAGCATAATTTTATATAGTAAAAGACAAAGTTCAACCATAATTTTCATAATCAAGGTGATCTCATTCTCTAAAATCTCACATAATTAATTATAAACTTCTAGCATGACATACTTATGTGTTTAGTGAGTGTGTGAATATGTTCATATTGACATCGATAATCAGATGTGAGAAATATATAAATGTAAAAGTCACAATATCTATTTTCATAATGCATAGTAAAAAAATATAAATATAAATGGAGTATATAATGATATATCATGTTTACTTCTTTCCTTTTTTATTTTTTATTTTTATCCCTTTTTTGAAACTAAAGAAATATCAATAAAAAAAACAAAAAAAAACTAAAGATGCTGACCTAGGGTCAACTTAACTACTCTAGTTTTCATTAGTATGTTCTTGATCTTACCTTTATATTTTTCATTCATCCTAAATGAAGATACACCATCTATGGTAGGATTATGATAATTACTCCCATAATTAAATGCATTGAATTTGACTTGCCTCTTTGAGCCAACAACTTCATCCTTTCTAGTAGGATTTTTGAACATGTTACCATAAATTACATTAATCCTTGAATATGATGCAACATGCATAGATGGATAATGGTTATGATTCATACTAAGTGAAGAATGGAAAGAATTATTACATTTAGGAGCATTTATCAGAAATCTACACTTAGGCCTAATATGATCTTTCCTACCACAATGATGATAAATAAGCACAAACTTAACAGATTTTTCAATCATATGTGCAATTGTTCTTTGTGTATAATGGGTAACACAAAGAGTAGGGTTAGAAAGCCTTATAGATGTATTTTTGATGTTAAAGGAGTGGAGCTCTCATCCTTTCAACCAATATCATGTGTATCATCTAGGGAGGACATATTTAAAGGTTTGACAAATTTAGTTGATTTTAAAGAAGATGGCATAATGTGCTCGTATACATATCCTAGCCCTCTCTTGTCTCTAGTTGGCGCTCCATAATCTAAAAGTTTGTTCAACCTTTTAGCTCTGATTTTTAATCTTCTTACTACTTCCTTTGATTTTTTAAGTTTGTGCATAAGATTCTTGTTTTCCTATTTAACATATGTAAGACTTGAATTCAAAATATTAGCACATTCAAACATTTCAATTTTTTATTTTCTATAATTAAGGAATTTATTTTAATGGATTTAACTTTGTCATTTAGTTTAGCTACTTTCCTTTTGCATCAAGCATAATCTACAAACACTTAATACTAGTGACATTAAATTTTTTGAGTAGAAATTCAGCATCACTTTCCTCATCATCTTAATCAATGTCAAACTTACTAGATTGTCCATCAGCAGCTGTAGTAAATGACAAGTAGTTAATGCTAGATTCAATTGGATTGTCATTACCACGTTCAAAGTCAGCAAGTATAGCATTGAAATCTCTTCCAGTTTGGTTCTTTTTGTTTGCATAGTTAGCTCGAAAGTGACCAAAACCCATACATTCAAAACATTAAAGTCAAATGGGTTTAGATTTCGTACCATCAGAACTTACAGATTCTAATCGTTTTGACAACTTGATTGCCCTGTGTGTTGATGATTCTTTTTGTTGAGGACTTTGTTCACTCTTCTAATGAAGAGTACTAATTCTTTATCATCATTGTCACTATCTTCCATCATAGCAGCTTTGAAAGCAATACCTTTGTTCTTTGGAGGTTATCAAAATCTTATCTCAAAGATTTGAAGTGAGCCAACGAGTTCCTCAATTTTGATGGTGTTTACATTCTTGCTTTCATCAATGGCAGTGACCTTTGCATAGAAGAGATCTGGTAATGAGTAGAGAATCTTTCAAACTATCCTAAAATCATCAATTTTCTCTCCAACATTGGAAAAGGTCTTAATAATGTCACATAATCTAGCATAGAACTTAGAAAAAGTCACATCTTCTTTCATTATAATATTATCAAATTGAGTATCAAGCATGCAAAGTTTTATTCATTTAACCTGTGAGGTACCCTCATGAGCAGCCTCCAAAATATCCTAAGCATGCTTAGCAGTATCAACATGAGAAATAGGATAAAACTCATATAGTAGATACATCACTGAAAATAACATTAATACCCTTTTGATTCTAGTTACTACCAACTTTATCTTTAATGGTCTAGTATTTCTTATATTTATGAGTAACATATTATCTTTGGTGATAGGTGGTTCCCAACCATATAGCATAGAGTTCCCAACACTTTAATTTATAGACCATAGAAAGGTTCTCATATGAACCTCCAATAGGGGTAATTGGATCCATCAAAGTAAGTGCATGGGTTGTAGACAAACCCTATTTGAAATTATCTATAACAAGGTCCAAGGCATACTAAGTATATTTAGTGATAACACTGATACCAAATAAAAGTTCATTTATTTACTAATGGATCTAATTATCCAATTAGCGGAATATCTACGGAAGCATGACAAATTAAATTTTTTAAGTGGTTAAGCATGCAACCACTTGTAAATAAAGTAATGCGAAAAATAACCTAGGCCACACAAATAACCTAATAGAAAAATCATCGATCCACTGTATCACCTAACAATTCAATATGAAAAGTAAGTATCCAGTTACAAGGCTAGGTCTCAAATTACCCACCCAAGTAACCTACTTACAAGCAGCTTCTTTCATCATAATCTCCACAAAAGGGCGTTCAGATCAAGACTAGCATCACGACAAACTCAAATCCCATGATTTATTTAAATATGTACCGCTATCACTTGAAAAGTTATCACATAAATACAAATGCAAGTTTGTGTCCTAGAGCAGATTCAATAATGACCAATCCTAACTAGTTGATTTAAACAATATATTAGATATATCACAAACAAGTAACAACTCAAGAATAATCAGTTGAAAGCATAACAACACAATTATTATTGTAGACTTATTAATCCATCAAATACAACCACAAATATTTGATAAATTAACTTAATGAAAAATCTTACTTGAAATATTTTAGCAAAACAAGATAGATAATAAACACAATTAAGCTCTTGTGTGCTTAGGTTTATATTTATAGAATATTTTATAGTACTTTAGGTCAAAGTAAAATTATCATCATGTTCATAAAATTAGTTAAATGAGGTTTAAGGAATAAAGACAATATAGTAAAAAGCCAATCTAATTCGTATTAAAAATAGGCTTTAAAATCAAAGTTGCAACCACTTGATCGATTTAATCTAGTGCTCGATCGATCAAGTACATAGTTTGATCGATTGAATGTCCTCTCGATATGTCCAACATATAAATTAATTAATTCTAAAAAAAATGGATCGTTCAAGTGCTTGATCAATCGAGTGTTAATCCCTCGATCAATCTAGTCATATAAATAATCAATTCAACAAGTAATATAGCTGGATCGATCTAGTCACTACTCTATCAATCGAGTAATCTATTTTCATATTGTTCATATATGTCTAATATGTAATCTAACATGCATGAGAACAAAAATATACCTAAGATGTGATTATTAAGGCTCGATAGTTTTTTTAACTTGAAAATATTCTTCTAAGACATACCTATAAACTAAAATTACAATTATATATTTTGTTCACAAATATCGTCAATATTCACTTAAACCTTACATAATGAAAACTAAACAAGCTTAGTTATAAAATAAAATCTAAAAAGCAATAAGATCAAATGAAGGTTAAATCAAAGTCAAAACTGATTGGAATACTCACAAATCTACAAGACTTGGTTATCTTGAACGAATTGAAGTTATAGATAATGTGTTGAGAATAATGTCCTATATTGATCAAGTATAATATTATGATAGAGTTTATAAGTAGTATGGGTGTCTTCACCCATTGGGTTTAAAATTTTTTGGATTGAAAAGTCCATAATTTTTATGAACCCCTAATCGATTTGGCCAAAACATTTGGGCCTTATCTCACATAAAAAAAAGAAATAGCCTTTACAAAAATAAAAAAGAGACAATTGACTCAAATAGAATATAGTATAATAAAATAGTTTACAATACAATGTGATGGGCTTTGAAAGAGACAAATACCTACACTTTGACGGGATGTTAGGATTAATGTCCCACGCTGATTAAGTATAATACATGGTACACTTCGAGAGAATGTTAGGAGTAGTGTCCTATATTAATTAAGTATAATATATGGTAGAGTTTATAAGGTGTGTGAGTGAAGACATGCATTGGATTAATCTTTTGGGTGAAGAAACATAATGATATATTACACTGGAAAAATATAACATAATAAGATCTGTCATATTCTATTTAACTATTCTTTTTTATTATGTATTAATTCTCCGTTTTAATTGTTATATAAATTTATTTGATTATTTAAGTATATAATTAAATAATCAAATTAATTTATAATTAATCAACTAGTTGATTGGATACATAATTGCTTAATTAGTAATAAATTACTTGCAATAAGAATTAATACTCAAGAAAATTAAACCAAGCTTATGTGTTTAAAGCTAATCCAATTTTATTTTTTTAAAACTAATGATTTTGATAGATTAAATTTAGAGAGCTTATTCTAGGTTGTCTATTAAAAAGAATTAGATTAAGAGCTTGTTTAATTCAACATAAGAAGAAGTGAATATTTTTACTTTTGTAAATTTATTTAAGTAATAAAAGAATAAGGATTTTCAATACATGTAGACAATGATCCTGCAATCGTTCTTTTATTCGAATATTTATAATAATTTTATATTTTATTTTTATCTTTATTAATCATTAGTTGTTAGATTTAATTTTAAGTTTACAAAATAAAACCTTTTTTTTATAAATAAGAGTTAGTTTTCAAAATCTTCTACAAGAAAAACGCTTACTTTCTATATACTAAATAATGACATCTTATGCAATTTAAAATAAGGTTGAAATTGACTATTCATTTGAACATGTATCAGTATCAAAGTTGGGAATTGTAATATTATGATGCAAATCTATGAGGATGCTTGGAAACCATTGTAGGTGATCAAGCATCAAAGATTGGACTATAAGCATTGCAAGGAATAAAGAAAATTGGTTTATTGGGATCTTGATTGATCGAGAAGGGAGTCGATTGAAGAACAAGATCGGTAATGCCGATCTTGCAAATACTTTGGTTTTTTATTTGTAAAACTTTCACAAGTGCATGAATCATTTTATAGAAAATGACAAGTATACTCCGAAGGTTGATCTAAGGAAGGAATGTATGTGGTTTTTAATTTATTATTCAAAATATTAAAAATGAAATTAAATCCTAAACATCCTATTACGATATTTTAATTTGTTTGTTTCCTAATCTATTAACATAAAAAATAAACATAGATATAGATTCAATAAACAATTATGAAAAAATTTATCATTCATAATAGTGGAGTATTTGAGGATATAATAATTAAGTTAATTATTTTTACCATATTATTTAGGGTATTAAATATATAAATTAATATTTATTGATTCTTTTTTTATATGAATACCACCTTTGGTGGGGTTAGATATTGTTTTTAATTAAACAAATCAATTAACAACATAGGTGGGATCAATAATTAATTTGGTTAATTAAATTAATTCTTTTTTTCAAAGAGATTGAAAATAAACCATTTAAATGTCACCTTTGTTAGGGTTAGACATTTTACTTTATTCAATATGTCCAAATTAAACCTAAGAATTTAATTATTCAAATACCAACTTTCAAGTTTTAAAGTCATTACTAAAATTATGTTGTCAATATATTTTCTAATAATAATTCTTACAAAAACTTTTAAAACAGAGCTTCACTCTAACTACCAAGCGATTATATCAACAAATAAAAGAGCACTACTCCAAATCAGACGGGATAATGAAACTTTAAAATCTAATTTTCAGATTTAAGTTTGTAATAAAAAATAATATATTTTTCTCTAACATTCTTAATATAAAATCTTGAAAAAAAAACAAAATCAATTTATTTTATAGAAATATTTTACCAATAAAATTTTTGGTAAGAATAACAACGTTGTTATTATATCATATTTATAAATAGTCAGTCATGTTAAATTCAATCACAGACAAATTAAACATAACATATAAGAATAAAACATAAAAAAATAACTGTAAAGAAGTCATTTTAAAATTATACCTAAAAAGAATCCTTACAAAACTGTGATGCTAATTCAGTTGCTAGAAAACCTCCAAACGAATTTGCATTTCCGTTTATTGAATCCAAAACTAAAAATCTATAAAAGCCTAGCTAGTTCTTCTCAAAAAGAGAAGAACTTTAAAACTAAAACCTAAAAAAACTAAGAAAACTTTCTAGAGAGAGAAAGAGTTGAAAATATTATTGTATTTTTTACAATGGGGGAGAGGGTCCTTTTGTAGGTGAGAAAAAATCCAAAAAAATGTGGCAAAATATTTCAAAAATTGATATTGGATGTGTTTAGACAGGCTGGCACGCGTGTGGGGCACGTGATTTGTGGTAGACAGGCACTCGGTATAGGCGTGTGCTAGTGCATGGGTATATGCAAGACACGACGCAAGCATGTGCTAGTACGCTCGGGACACAACACAGGTGTGTGCTCGCGTGGGTAGGACACAGAGTCGATGTGTGTTGGCATGCATGGAAATCAGTGTGGTGTGTGTTGGCTACGCTAGCGAGTGTATGTTAGGCGTGTGCACATGTGCTGGTGTGCTCGAGACTTGGCGTGGGTATGTGCTGGCGCATGTATGACTTCAACATGAATGGGTTATTGCCTACAGAATTGCGACATTTTTGACATTTTTTATTCATTTGTTTTCCATTTTTTTCATATTTTTGAGTTTTCTTTTCTTTTTCAACATATTTGTGATGTATTGTCTCCAATATTTTTCTTCAAGTCTTTAAGTTATTTTAAACGAAAATACCTAAAAAACAATAAAAATATCTGTGATTTCAAAATGACAAATTTATATAAAAATATGATAAAATTATACATATATAAATCTATTTAATTAATTAAAATATATTAAATCATGATAATTTTAGTGTTTTTTAAGCACTCATCATCAATCGATCGAGCATGTTTAATCGATCGAGCTTTACTTAAGAAGTTTCTTCCCAAATTCTAATACTCTATTTTAATAACTTGATCGATTGATCGAGCCCATAAAATTTACAAAGAAAATGACGAAAAATGGCATAAGATTTAGCTAATGGGGCTTGAAAATTTTTGGTCATTTTTGTAATTTTCTATTAGGAGGTGTATAAGCACATATTGTGTGTCCTAGAAGTTTCAAGAGAGCATTTAGAGTTAGAGAGTAAAGGGTTATAGAAGAGAGGAAAAGGTTTCGACCATTGTTGAGCGTGAGAGCTTTCAAGGGTCTCTTTGAGTGTGTTTTCTCTAAAATGAGTATTTTTCTCATCAAGATTTCCCCGTTGTATTTATAATCTTCCTATTTGAAACTAGTGCATTGGAAGGGTGAAGAAGTGGATTAGACTCACTACATTGGTTGAGTTGAACTACTATAATTCTTAATTGGTGCATTCTTTATTTTATTTTCCTTGCTTATTATTTTCATTATCTTTGATATCAATTTCTAGTATTTGTTAGGTGATTGTTGAAATATCTTCATTGGGTATTTTACTTTGGATATTTGTATTGTGCTTGAATTAGTTAATATTGGTATGACTAGTAATGTTATTTTCTTGAGTAGCTGGATTGGTTTTCTTTGATAGAAATTCTTGAATTAAAAATTAAATTTCAGTTTCATTTCATTTTATTTAATTTTCAATTTTTTTCCTCCTCTACTATTGTCTCTTTCGTTAATGTTTTTCTCTCCTCCATTATTCTCTTCCATTACTAGTTTTCTCTTAATATATAAAGTAAGAAAAGAAAAGAAGAACGCTGATAAGAAACAAAAGGAAAAAGAGAGAGGAATAAAAGAGAAGAGAAATAGAGTAGAGAAAAAGAAAAGAAAAGGAAAAGAAAAAGAAGAGAAGAGAAGAGAAAAGATGAAAAGTAAAAAAAAAAGATGAAAAAAAAGGAGAGACAATATTGAAAAGGTAGGAAAAAAATTGTATATTTTATACCTAGAATTAGGTTCTTTTAATAGAATTCAAACACTTTATATTTCGTGAAATAATAAATTATGGTGTAAATTTATTATTGTTTAATCGTTGTATAATGGGAGATAAGTTTCTATCATTTTTAAATACTCACGGTGAGCGAAAAAATTATCTTAAAAACATTGTGTGATACATACCCCTCGATTATTATTTATTTAAATTATATATATATATATATTTCTAATTTTAATAAAATAATTTTATTTTTAAATTGTTTCTCCGTGTATTATTTCCTACGATTTTAAGATAATTTATTCGTTATAAATTTTTTTGAGATTTTGTTTCAACTCTTGTCATTTTCTATACAATTAATTTTTGATATTTCATTTGAACTTTTCCATTTCCCAGATTTTTTTCGAGGATCATTTTCAAAGTGAGAAATTAAAAATGGTTAAAATGACAAGAAGCGTATCATATTTCTTGAAAAATTATTAGATTGAGTATTTTGTATTATTATTTATTTTTATTTTATGCTTTTATTTGAGATTTTGATAATTCTCTTTCTTTTTATTTTTATTAATTCAGATAAAGCTTTTGGGTTTATCTTCCTGCTTTATATTTATTACATGATTTTTCTCATTACAATAATTTCTTATTTTAATTGTTTTTACAATTGATATTGCTATTACTTGTTTATTGCTTAGTACTATTATCTCCCCTAGAAATTATATATATATAATATTTGTGAATTAATATTTGAAATGACATTTGGCTCTTTGTTTAACATTTATATTGTTAGATCAATTTTGTACTTGCTGAACAATGTTTATTTATATATGTTAATTAAATCATTAAATGTGTGGTTGAACATGATTAATATTTATCTGTAACTTGTTCCATGTTTTGGAGTTTTTTTTTTTGGAGCTGTTTAACAGTTTTGAAATTTCACTTTAAATTCTATAGGATTTGATTTAATATTTATTGTTATCAGAAATAATAACTTTACGGTAAGTTGTGTTTAACTAGTTTACTATTGATAAATACATCTCTTAGTATTTATTTTATTTAATGATCGACAAGTGCAAGTTTTCGTTTACTTTGTGAGTATTTATCACTCTTCGTTAGCTACTAAAGCTTAATAATTTACTTAATTAACGCTTTCATAGAAGTTGTTGATTGAAATTAGGAATTAATTATAAGTGGACTAACCATTTGAGAATTAAAATTACAGATGCTGACTAAAAAAAATTTCTATTGAGATATCAAAATTTTAAAACATATGAAATATCAATTCATATGTTTTGAATTATGGTTCACAAGTTACAAAATATTATAATTTTATAATTGATTAAATAATGTGAATTCATAATTTAGGAATTTAATATTTTATAAATAATAAATTATATCATTTTGATATACGAAATAAATAAATTCGTATTTGTAAAATGGTCTCTTTGCATTTGATAAATTACTTGATTTTATGTTTTGAAATAAGTAAATTTTATACTTGTAAAAATTTGTAAAAAAAAATTTCACTAAAGATGGATATATCGTTTTTAAGAAATAGCGAATTTTGTATTTGCTAGTTTTCATTGTTTATAAAATAAATAGATTTTGTATTTATGAAATTCTTAATTTTTGAACTAGTAAAAGTGGTGAATTTTTTTTATATACGTTTAATTATGAATCAGAATTTGGTTCCAAGGAAATTAAATTTTTCATTGTGAGAAAATTAATTTTTAAGGCAAATTAATTAAAGTAAATTATTAGATTTATTATTATATTATGAAATTTAATTTTGATTCTTTTTGAATATCAATGCATCTATAAGCATTCATTTATTTTGTGATTATAACAAATGTGATGGATGCCATTGTTATGTTGATAATTGTTTTCTGATGTGAATTCATAAGTCTAACTCAAAAAAGTGATGAATAGACAATAGTGCTATTAGACACGTATGCTCAAATAATGATTTATTTACTTTCTTTAAACCATTTGAGAATGAGAGAAGTTGTGAATGAGGAACTTTCCAACTTCTATTATTGACGGTGAGACAAAGTGATCCTAAAGATCTCCTCTGCAAAAGAGATTCGGAAGAACCTTGAGAGGTTCGTTGCTTAAGAAGTATGGATTCTAGATGGATGTAAAAATCGTACCTTGAAAGAAATGATGATTGCAATGCTATTAAGTTCTGGGTTGCCATATAACTTGTGAAGGAAGCTATTTTGTTAGCTAACTACTTTTTAAATAAGGTACCCCAAAAAAAGACACATAAGATATTGTATGAATTATTTAAAGAAATGATACCTTTCTATAAATATTTACGAGTGTGGAGGTGTCTTCCAAAAGTGGTTATACCTATACCTAAGAAGGTGAAGATAGGTCCAAAAACAATAGATTGTATTTTCATTGGAAATGCATATAATAGTAGTGCTTATCGATTTCTTGTCTTTGAGTCAAAGATCCCAAACATACACAAGAACACGATTTTGGAATCAAGGAATGCATCGTTCTTTGAACATATATTTTCAGGTAAATCTCAAAGAGAATCAAGTTCGTCTAAACTAATGTATGAGACTATAAATGAAGATAGCCGAAACAAAGAACTTGAACAAGAGGTTGAAGATGAGGTTGAAGATGAGGTTGAGGTTGAGGTTGAGCTTAGACGTAGCAAAAGGGCTAGGACAGAATCATTTTATGGTCCAAATTTTTTGACCTATTTATTAGAAAGTGAACCTCAAACCTATAAAGAGGTTGTGAATTCTTTTGAATGAGCTTAATGGAAAGAAGTCATTAATAGTAACATTGAGTCCATTATGCATAATCACACTTGGAAACTAGTTGATTTACCTCCAAGTAGTAAAATACTAGGATCTAAATGGATTTTCATAAGAAAACTTAAATCAGATGGATCAACTGATAAGTACAAGGCCATGCTTGTAAACGACATGACCTTGATTACTTTGTTAATTAATATCTTGTGATGAGAATAACATTTATAAGGATGATAATTGCTATCGCAACTCTATGAAATCTTGAAATACATCAAATGGATGTAAATATAACCTTTCTAAATGGAGAGTTAGATGAAGAAATCTACATGGACTAACCCAAAGGTTTTTCATGCCTACTAAAAGAAAGAAATGTCTGTAAATTGATGAAGTCTTTATATGGCTTGAAACAAGCACCAAAATAATGGCATAAAAAGTTTGATAATGTCATGAGGACAAATGGCTTTAAAATCAACAAATGTGAAAAATGTGTATATTTTAAGGATAAAGAAGATTGTTATGTTATCTTATGTCTTTACGTTAATGACATGTTAATTATGGGTAGTAATGATCAAATGATCAAATCTACTAAGTTTATGTTGAATTCAAGATTTGATATGAAAGACATAGGGCTTGTTACTGTAATTCTAGGAATTATGATATCAAGGATATCAAGCGGTCTCATTCTAAGTCAATGTCATTATGTTGACAAAATACTTGAGAAATTCAAAAAGGGTGATTTTGGAATTGTGAGAACACTAGTAGATGTAAATCTACACCTATCCAATAATAAAAGTGAAAGTGTGTCTCAACTAGAATATTCTAGAGTGATAAGAAGTCTTATGTACTTGATGAGTTGTATAAGACCAGGCATAGCTTACACTGTAAGCAAACTAAGTAGATATACTAATAATCCAGTATCTGATCACTGGAAAGGTATTACAAGACTACTTAGATACTTAAGATATACATGTAGCTATGGACTTTACTACACAAGATATCCAGTTCTATTAGAAGGATACAACAATGTAAATTGGATATATGATACAAAAGACTCCAAATCTACCAGTGGATATGTATTTATATTGGGTGGTGTAGTTGTTTCATGGAAGTCCTTTAAACAGACATGCATTACTAGATCTTGCAATATGTATAATAGTAAGTGGGTGAAGCCTATACCTGCAATATGCATTAATTGTGATAATCAATATGTTATTGGCATGGCACAGAGCAATATGTATAATAGTAAGTCTTGACATATATGTTGTAGACATAATATCATTAGACAACTACTCTCAACTGGGGTTATCTCTATTGGCTATGTGAAGTCAAAAGATAACATAGTTGATCCCTTAACAAAATGGTTAAATTGAGAGTTAGTTGATAAGCCATCGAGAGGAATGAGACTGAAGCCCATATATGAATAAGGATTTGCAAAGGAAACCCAACCTATTTGACTGGAGATCCCAAGATCTAGGTTCAAAGTGACAACCTAATTGTAAAGACTTAGTGAGATCACTGTGGGGGTTTACCCTCGAGTCCATTCCTATGATGAAAATAGTGATACCCATAAGATACAGGATTAGCTAAGGCTTTTAATGATTCTTATGAAGAGAATACCGAACAGAGTATACATATTACTCTTTGTGGATTACTTTTAAAGATAAGATATCACCTATGTGAGGGAGGAGTGGGGCCGTTTCAAAAGATAATTGTCTAGGGCTCAATTCTTTAGAGACTATCACAGAACCAAACGTATGTTCATGGCCAAAATAAACATAAAAGTGAGAACTGAATTGTGTTAGGAAAGATTCTTGTGTGAAGTATGTCATCGTTTACACAAATGAAAGAAAAATTCAAGGATATCGTGTCTACTGGTTAGTCAGTAAGATAAATATACTTTCACAAGGGAAGGTTCAAAAGGTAACACCTATCTATCCTATCCAAGTTTCGATCCGTTGAATTATATTTCCGTGTCAAAATTTGATTTAAAATCAATGTTAATTTTTATTCGTGTGGAATATTGTTAGAAATTCTTGAATTAAAAATTAATTTTTAGTTTCATTTCATTTTTAGTTTTTCCCCCCTCTATTATTGTCTCTTCCATTACTGTTTTTCTCTCCTCCATTATTCTCTTCTATTACTAGTTTTCTCTTACTATATAAAGTAAGAAAAGAAAAGAAGAATGTGAGAAGAAACAAAAGGAAAAATAGAGAGGAAGAAAAGAGAAGATAAACAAAGTGGAGAAAAAGGAAAGAGAAGAGAAGAGAAAAGAAAAAGGAAGAAAGAGAAAGGAAAAAAAAGGGAGAGATAGTACAAAAAAGGTAGGATAGAGTTAGGTTATTTTAATAGAGTTCGAACACTTTAAAATTCGTGAAATAATAGTAAGTTTATTATTTTTTAATCGTTGTATCTTAAGAGATAAGTTTCCGTCGTTCGCAAACACACACGGTGAGCGAAAAAATTATCTTAAGGACAATGTGTGATACACATAACTCGATTATTATTTATTTAAATTTTATATATTGTTTAAATTTTGTATTTATATATATATATATATATATATATATATATTTCTAATTTTAATAAAATAATTTTATTCTTAAATTATTTATATGTGTATTATTTCTTACATCCTCTAGGTTATTTAGGGTTCGCCAACACTTTTTGGTCTATATGGGCTGACTTTTGGGGATTTTGTCTATAGAAAGCATATTTTATATCATAGTTTAAAAAAGAGTTAAATTATGTTTTAGTTTAAAAATGGACAAAATTTAACCTTAAACTTAGAAGCCCATTTTTTAGTCAATTCTATTTTTAAGAAAAATAAAAAAGAGTCTCATTTTACAAAACATAATTATTATAAACATAAAAAAATATTAATATTTTATAAATTTATAATTAATTTTAAATACACAAATCTTTTTTATCATATCATATATTAAAATTTTATTTTAAAAAATAAAAAATAATTTATTTTATTTTATAATAAAATAAATATAAATTTATATATACTAAGCATTTTGATAATTCATAAATAATATAATACATCATTATTATTATTAATAAATATAATTATAATTATATTTAATAAATAATTATAATATAAAAAATAATATTCATCAAATAATTAAATTATTAAAAACAATTATGAAGCCTCTGTATCCAACTTTCTACAAGATATAATACAAACATAGAACATTATATTACAAATTTTGTATGAAAATATTATCTAATATAATATTATTATAATTATTTTATTATTAATATAATAAAATATATAAATTATATCTAATTAATTATATTTTAATACTTAAATAAAATTATTATTAATAAATATTTGTTATCTTAATAATAATTAAAATTATAATAATATTAGAGATATGTGTTATAATGTAATCTATTTTCTAATTTTTTAATCTTAAATAATTTATTTTTTTAAAATGATAATAATTTTTCATAAAAGTTATTTTAACTATTTAGTAAAATTTTTAATAATTTAAAATTTTATAATTGTTTTATAATAAAATTTTAATAAGTTATTTGTTATAAAAAATTATATATTTTTCATTTATAATAAAAATAAATTATTATTTATTAAAAAATGATGGACGAAGATATTTTATATTTGGTTTCTTTTAAAAATTATGAAGATAGAAAAAAAAATGGAACTGAGAATTAGGAAAGGAGAGAGAAGAAGAAGAAAGTGGGACGGTGAGTTAGGAAAAAACAATTGACCAATAAATTGTTAAATAAATTTTAATTTACTTATTTTTAAACTAAAACAGACTGCTGTTCTTTTTAAACTATGATATGGGATATACCTTCTACAGACAAAATCCCCTGACTTTTCTGTTTTTCTATGCCATGGATGACCTTTTTTACGGGTTGGTTTCATGATGATGCTCACATAAATGAAGCTACTATGGTTTGATGCTTTGGATAGTGGGGTCTGGCTCAATCCAACGTTTCAATGATGTGTGTAAGGTTTGAAGCTTTCTGCAATTGGGGTTTGGATTTGGTATTGTTTTCTTTTCTAGATCGTACGTAGTTTGTTTTCTTATTGTTACTTGATCTAGCTTCACCCATACAAAGTGTCCTGTGTAGTTACTTGCTCTAAGAGGTTCTCAAACCATTTCTAATTGCATTTCAAATCAATCAATGGAATTCTTAGTTCTTTTGGGGGTGTCATGATTAGTTTTACTAGTAATCTGTAATGATTGGTTCCTATTAATGCTGTTCCAACAGCTGAAGATGGAACCTATGGTGGGATTGTTTAGTGTTTCTTATGTTGGTTATGCTTACTTTTTTTTTCTGTAAGGTGCTCAATACATTCATTCAATTGATGATGTATCAATACAAAAATATTATTATTAAAAGACAGGCAGATGCAATTAAATCCAGCGAAACTATTGCCACTGCACAACGAAGAAAATCTTTGACATATTTACAAAAAATTTATAAAGACCAATCTGCTTATGTCTTGAATTGATGCTTCAATCCAACACTTATATATCCTATATCTTTGAAGCATAAAACCTCCTTCTTAAAGACTTGTAGCATTACCAGTTTATATTTGTGAGGAGATTTATATTTATAATCAAACTAAAGGGGAAGAAACCAATAAAAATATTTAAAGTTTTCCCTTAAAATGTGTACTATATAAACATGAGAGAGTCGGACTCCACTTTGATGTGAATGACTAGGTTATAGTACAGATTAAACATCTATGCCCAAAAAAATATCTACAATTAAAAATACAAATGTAGGTATAAAGTAGTAGTAGTAGTAGTCTACATTTGAGAGCAGTGTAAGAATATAAATATGAGATTAATGCTCCAATGATTGTGGATGACTCTAAAATAGAGTTATAGATATCATGGTCATCATACCATTGACCATTCTTAGTGATAACATATTGGAATAATTAAGTAGAGATGTTATTTTGTTTCGTAAAAATCAAAATTTGTGAAAAAAATCTAGATTTTAACCTTCCCCTCCCCACCTATTCCTCAATCCTCATTTTCATATAATTTTTTTAAAAATATATTATATTTTTATAAAATTTTAGAGTTGATGATTAAAAATAATACTTTCATCAATAAATTAATACTTTAATTATGAGAATTTAATATATAAAAGAATAATTATTACAAATGATAGTTAAAATAACAAAATAAAAAATTTATTATAGTTATGAGTATTAGTTTAAATTTAAATTTATTAGATTTAATTATATAACAAATTAATAAATATATTTGAGATTTATGCATAGGTATACCAGTTAAGTTATTAAAACTTCAATACATGGTAATTTATTTGTTAGTGAAGAATCTATCGTCTGCGTAGAATACGAATCTTTTATGTGACAATCCCCACCTCATCCTCTGAAATATTTAAAATGGGAATGGAGATAGTTTTCCCGCCCCCATCCACCCAATTTCACTCCATTCCGTTGACATATATCCTCACTAAACAGTAGTACTTATAAATTCTACAAAGTGCAATAAAATTGAAATCTCATTCAGTTTCAACGAGCCATTCATGCCATTGAATAACTATTACTAATGGTGGAAATCATTCACCCATTTCATTCAAAGCTTTATGGAAAAATAACTCTAGTACTGGCATGCAGAATGTTGTTAACTTTTGAATAAAATTTTAGAGACTTAATTGTAAGATTTCCCTTTATGGAATCCATATGCAATATAATTTAGGTGACTTTTCGAGGTCTTAATCTGAAAATTGAAAAATTATTCATTATTGCAAAGGGAACAAATGGAAATTTAACCAACTAACGTACTGTCTCAAAATAAAAATAAAAAGCTCACCTTCAAAGTCTAGCAACTTCCCCAGAATGACATACCACTATTAGACTCCATTGCAATCTGACATTACAATAGAAAACAATTTGAATATCCACTCCAAACTCCCAACTTTTAGATCTTCACAAGAATAAAAGAGCTTGGTCCAATATTCTTACTTGAAATTTACAGGAACAGAAATGAAGTGCTTTCAAAATATTGGAGTACTCGCTGGAAAGCCGGCTCGCCATCAGAAATACTAGAAGGATCTTTGTCTAGGTCAGCCAGCTCCCGGAGGAAAAAACTATTGCTGGAAATGTTAATTTTAATAAAATAAATGGTTTCTATTTGTAATTTGTATCACTGTTACTATTTTACATCACTTAATAGATGTATAAATAAATAAAAAATTATTGATTATTAGGTTTGAGTTTTAAAGAATAATCACTTTTGTGGAATAAGAGATGATATGAGTATCATTTTATTTTTTGAAAAATTTTCTTTTTGATTAAAATTAATTTTTCACTTGAAAAAATGGTAGTTACAAAATTACAAAACCATTTGATGAACAATACTTGTTTAGGATGTTTCATCGATGAAGTTTTACAATGCAAGACTGGGAGGGGTAAAGAACATGTACCAATTTCAGAAAATTATAATAAGTAATTATTTATTTTTATACATTATTATAATAAAATAATATGATAATAAAATTGACATACACATATTATTTAAGCGTATGCTAGGCTACTAGATGGAGATGATGAAGGTATTATCACTGTTATTTTATTCAATGCAACTGAAACCTTAACTAAATATCAAACTTTCGAATTTTCTAAATAAAAAATTCATGTACATTTTTATATTACTCCTTCGGGAAGTAATTCATGTACATTTTATTATTACTCTTTTGGAAATACTTAACTAATATATTTTGTTTCTTATAAAAAAAAACTAATATAGTTTGCTAATTAAATACTACGTTAATACATTTGTAAATGAAAACTTTTGTTATTGAATTATGTATAAAAGGAAATAAGCATTGAACAACTCTAACTTCTGTTGTCATTCGTTGGAAAAATATTTCAGTTCTTGCTATATATGGAAAAAATTGGAGTTAATATAATAACTTATCACAACGTCGTTTCCTATTTTTTTTAAATTAAGCCATGAAAAAGAAGAATGACATTCCCAACAACAACAACAACAAAAAATAAAAAAAATTGAGAAATAATAAACGAATATTCAAGCTTCAACTTTATTATTATATATTTATCATTCCTCGAAATAGACTCAAAGTTTTAGTCATTTTATTATTTCATATTGGATATTAAAGTTTTTGCAAAATATTTATTCTAATCGCTTTATTTATTCAAAGTTTTTACGAACTATTTAGTATCGAGAATTCAAAATATTTATTCTCACTCTTCGCGTGTGGATATAATTAATTAGTCTAAATAAAATAAGTAAAATTATAAAAATAAAAAAATATATAAACATAATCTATATATATATAAATGAGAGTTGTTGATGGTGTATTTATTTAATATTTTAATTTGTATAATAATTTATGTATTTTTAAAAGTGAGTTATTTTCTTTTATATTTTTTATAAGTTTATTTATTTTATTTATTTATTTAATCTCTAATCTATTTAAGATATTATAATTTGGTCTGTAATATTTCAATTCATACAATTTATTCATTTGATAAATTTAATTTCAATCAAAATGATTTAATGACATTATAGTTGATTATGATATAACTTAACTTTTTAATTCATTTCGTCCTCTAATGTATTTTAAAATATATAATTTATTTCTCAACATTTTAATCAATAATAGTTAAATATAACAATATTAATTAATTTAATAAAAATTAAAATTTTGGTCTAAATTTATCAAATATAGAAAAGTTATGAATTTTTATGTAAATTGAAATGTTAGAGAATAAATTTTAATACTTTATTTAAGTTATGGATCAAATGAATAGGTAATTATTTTTATTTTATGTTATTTGTTTTCTTTTCACCTATATCTATATGATTTGTTTTAAAAAAATTGTTTTTAAAAGAAATATATTTGATAATTCTTTATTATTTTTAAAAAATTGGAAATTTATTTTTTGAAAGCGTTTTTTAACATTTTTTATTTCCTTTAACTACTATTTTAAAAATTATTTTTTTTATACCTATTAAATTTACTTTTTTAACATGTTTCAATACAAATTCATTTAATATTTCTTTACTTTTATATAAAAGTAAAAAATTGTTGTTATTTGAATGTTTTTTTATCTATTAGTATACGTTGAAATAGATTTTTCTATTTTTTTCCATCCAGGATATACCTATATGAGAGTTAGTGATAGTGTATCTATTTGATAATTTATGCACTTTTAAGAGTGAGTTATTTTCTTTTATAATTTTTATAGGTTTATTTGGTTTATTGTTATTGTTGGGACAAGTATGTTAAAACCAGTGTAAGAATGATGTTACCGATATATTGAAATGTACTGTTTGGGTTGAGTCGCGGACTAGGTCGCTCTCTTTAAGACGTTTTGCAGCTCTATCCAAACTTGTGCAAACAAGCACAGTCTCGTCGTCCCTAGGATAAAATAGCCTAGAATCTTTGTTTTCTGTCTCGGAACTTTACTGCATTGATGAAGATGAGAATGTTACACTTATAAAATTTTGTTGCTCGGAAAACTCAAAATAATTTAGGATCTTCTTCTTTTTCTTTTTGAGAGATTTTTCTTAGTAAGAGATGTTTGCAATTGATATGTTGAAACTTAGAATTAAGGCTCTCTATTTATAGGTTTGAGAAAACGTGTGACCATTATGATAATAACGGTCATGTTTGGGTGAAAAGAGTAACAGCCATTTTATCAAAGTAAAAGTAACGGCCATTTAACGGATATTTCTGAGTAAATAAAAAATAACAGTCATTTTCCGAGTAAAGAAAAATAACGGACACATAATTATGAAAATAACGGTCACAAAACATAATTATGAAAATAACAGTCACATATTTGGGTGGATAAATAACGGCCATGTCATTTGGAAAGAATAATTTTAATAATGAATTTTTTTATTTAAATTCATTTCCAACAATCCCTCACTTGAATTTTATATAAAAATAATTTCAATGAGCAACTGATCAATTAAAAGTATAAGATTTTGCATAAGCAAAAGATGTCTATCGACTTGAACCTTTGCATAGTGTTAATGCTTTAGAATATAATAGTTTTGAACTCTATCTCTAACAACATTACACACACAACCTTTCCAAAGTGTAGTTCAAAAAACTCGTGATTTACGGCCATGCACGTGTATCCCAATATAGTGAATGCTCTAGTAAATTTTTCCTAAAATTGTCATAGGACGCGTCCGTACTTCCATATTCATATAGGCGAGTCTATCAAGAGTACTCATGTAGTTATGTACTCCACTCCACATAGAGTATAGAACTCATTAAGAGTTTAATAATTAACTCATCCTTCTCTGTCACTTTAGGACTTATGCTTCTAACAATATAGAATAAGACTTCATAATAGCATGATTCATCTCATATCACTTCATGACTTGTTATTACCCATTGAACATATTTCTTGGGATCTCCAGTCTATAGGTTGGGTTACCATCATGAGTGAATCTTCATTCTAAGGGCATATGTCCCATTCCTTTCGATATTAATCCTTTCATCAAAGGATCAGCCAAATTTTCATCAGAACGTATATGATGCACTTTTACAGTTCCTGTAAAGAGAAATTCTCTAACAGTTCTGTGTATCTGTCATCTCTTTCCTTTGTAATAACGGTTCTGAATCTTTGCAATAGTTGCGGTACTATCACAGTAGATCAGGATAGATGGTATCAGTCTTTCCTATAAAAGAATCTCAACTAACAAACTTCTTAACCAACTTGCTTTTTCACTAGCAGTAGCTAGTGCTATCATTTCAGACTCCATCATAAATTGAGGCAAAATTGTCTATTTAGACTTCCAAGAAATAACTCCACTAGTAATGCTAAATATATAGCCACTAGTTGCTTGGGAGTGTTCCAATCAACATCATTGTATCATTCTAGAATAGCGGGAAACTTCTTATAATCTAATCCAAGGTTTATAGTTCTCATAAGGTATCTCGTGACCCTTTCAATAGCATTCCAATGCTATATACTAGTTCTATTGGTAAACCTATATAATAGTCCCATAACATAAGCTATGTCTGGTCTAGTGTAGTCAGTCGCATAATGTAAGTTACCAATGATGCTTGCATACTTAGTTTGTCTAACACCGTCTCCGGTATTCTTGAACATATTTACACTAAATAGGGGACTAGGGAAGTGCAAACACAAGTTGGGGCTTCTGCCCAAGAGGTGCGCCATCAAGAAAATACCGATGTGGATGCTATGGTTCAGAAGCTTAAGTCTAGTATTGAGCCGGCATACGAGATGGCAATGGAGATCTTCAAGACAGAGGCCAGAAAGAAGGGTTTGGGCGAGTACTATTATCACATTCTGGATATCCCTTTTATGCCACTCTATATGCAAGCCCCTTCTGTTAAGGAAGAAAGAGAAGGATTAGGCTCTTCTGGTTGTGAGGACGGCCCTGAGGTTCCCAGGGAAGGGGTAGCTCATCCTTGATTGATTGATTTGATATATATGTATATATATATATATATATTTATCTTGTAAAATCTTGATGCTATTTTGGTTTGTATGGTCGCGAGTTATTACTTCATGATTAGAAATTAAAAATTGACTTATTTAATATATATAAATTGATTTTCTTTTTTATTGTGTATTTATGATGTTGAACTATCGTTTGTCATTTATTGAATTTTGTTTATAGTTTTCCTTCCCTATAAAAGGGTTGGAGAACACTAGTTTGGTTTATATGTTTAAGAATATTTTTTGATTCCTCTAACTTTTTTGCTCACATATCATGGATTCTAATTGAACCAATAGACACTTAGTTTGAGCTTTTCATGTTTCAAATGGTCGGCTTGAGGACGAGGTTAGTTTTCTTAATACGAGGTTGTAAAACTTGAATGTAATGTGAAGGAGACAAAGTGTGAGCTCTCTGCTTGTAGGGAATAATTAATCCAAATGCAATCTCGAGAAAAGAGACCTTGGCTAGCGTGGCCAGTCTTGTTGATAGAGAATCATATTGGGCAAGTTTTTATATGAAACGATATGAAATATTTTTTCTCAAGGTTATGAAGGTTATTGAAGATTTGGAGCGGCGGTTGCTTTCAATGATGACGACGCACCCTCCTGTGGCTTATGTACGTGAGAAGGTTGTCGAGATTTTGGCCGAGCTATTGCCCTTGGTTGAAGAAACTGATGATCCAAATACTGGTTGTGTGTCCAAGCACTTAAAGAGTTTTTAAATTTCTATGCTGGGTGATTCTTGTATTAATACTATGCAGTGCATGATGATTAATATATAAATAATGAACAATCCGAGCGGCATATGTTTATGTATAATGACTATTTGGTATATTGTAATTTTATATTATTTAATATAATCTAGGCGATCCAACCTTGGTTTTGATTTATGGGAGAAAGTTTAACCTAGTTTCTAACCGAGGTGCTCTTTTTTTATAGTCAAAGCGTCGACCTAGTTCCTGATCGAGGTGGACAACTCGACCTCTTTAACTATTAGGGTGTTTTACCTTATTTATTAATCTATCTTATCAGCCTCTTATGCCAATTTATGAGAGAGAGCTTGACTTGGCTCTTGACCGAGGTGCTCATTTTTTTTATAATCAGAGTGTCGACTTGGTTCTTGACCGAGGTGTACAACTCGACCTCTTCAACTATTAGGGTGATCTACCTAATTTATTAATTTAGGTTATCAACCCCTGACACTAATTTATGAGAGAGAGCTTTAGTAAACGATAAGCTAGTGAAGCTTTTTATTTCATAGATATATGTGCGTCACTGTTATAGAAAAAAGAAAAAAGAAATAGGTAGGCTAAAACATATGTTTTTAGAAATAGTATCTTTTCAAGTGTCTGACATTCCAACTCGTGCTTTCCTCGATGCCTTTGATACTTTTCAATACGTAGGCCCCTCCTGGTGTTATTTCAATTATTTGATAAGGTCCCTCCCAATTGGCACTTATTTTTCCAACCATTCATTCCCTATTTTTTGGGGAAAACCTTCCTAAGAACCCAATCACCCCTGGAAAATGTTTTGAAGCGCACGATTTTGTTGTAGTATTTTGATATTTTTATTTTTTGTTTGGTCATCCTTCTTAAAGCTTCGTCCCTTTTTCCCTCCACCAAGGTTGCTCTTCTCACCTTGTTTTATTCTTCTATTAGAACTGATATGGGTGTAAGAATTGTGACTTTAGTTGGTAAAATGGGCCGCCTCGGTTCCATAGACTAGGGAGAAGAGGGTCTCGTTAGTGCTCCCACGAGGGCTTATTCTAACAGCCCATAACGTTCTTGGAAACTCCTCTACCCATCACCCTTTAGTGCTTTCTAACTTTTTCTTCAATAGGTTGATGATTATTTTATTGGAAGATTCTGCTTAGCCATTCGCCTCGAAGATTTTGTTGAGTGGCTTATCTTAATATTGTATTTGAGAGCAAACACTTTGATTTTTTGACTAGTGAATTGTCACCCGTTATTTGTAACGAGCTCCTTGGGGAGGATAAATCGAAAGACTATGGACCTCTATATGAACTTAATTACCTCTTCATCTCGTATTCTTCCTAGGTGCTCTGCTTCGATCCATTTTGAAAAATAATCGGTGGCCACAAGGAGAAACTTTCTCTGGCCCATGCCTATGGGCAAGGGTCCTACTATATCTAGTCCCTACTTGTAGAAAGGCCAAGGACTTACTACTCCCACCATACTATTCAGGGGCGTATGGGTCAACGAGCCAAATCTTTGGCACTTGTTGCACCTCTGAGCATGTTTAATGCAATCATTCAACATGGTGGGCCAAGAATAACCCTATCTCATGATTCGTTTGGATAATATTGTACCTCCAGAATGTGAATTGTAATCTCCTTCATGTGCTTCTTACATTATTCTTTTAGCTCCATTTGTAGCTATGCATAAGAGATCGGGCCCAAGTGAGGTTTTATAGTATAGTTTTCCTGCCTCAATCATGTACCGACCTATCTTGGCTTCAATTTCCTTCGCGATCGTGTGATCTTCGGGTAGGTCCTTTTTATCCAAGAAATTATACATCGGGGTAAATCATAAGATAAAGGGAGTGTCCATGCATCCAATCCTTTTTTCAGCCTCTTCTAGAGACGCCTCTGCCAGCACCATTATTGTTACTATCCAGTCCTACATAGTCTTCCTTATTGATGCCAAGGTTACTAAGGCATCGACATGATTATTCTCATTTCGGGCTATTTGTTTGATCTTGAACTTGGAGCATTCTAAGCATTCTCATTTTAATCTATCAAAGTACTTCTTCATCTTTGATCCCTTGCTTCAAATGTTCCCAAAAACTGATTGACCATAAGCTTGGAATTGCTATGTAGGGTAATTCTATCTTCCCCCAACTTTTTTGCAGTCATGACTCCAAATATGGAAGCTTCATATTCTGTGATGTTATTAGTTGCTTGAAAATTGAGTTTGACCGTTTATTCAAAGTAGTTGTCCTTCTCATCCTTTATAACCACCCCCAGTCCTAAGCCATTGAAGTTGTGCACACCTCTCACAAATACCTACCATGTTGGTGCATCCTTCTAGTCTACCATACATACCTTCATTGTCTTTATTTTTTTAATGACCTTGGGACCATCAGTGAGCTTAGCCGCAAATCGACCATAGCCTACCCCTTGATGGCTGTTCTAGCCATGTATTTGATGTCATACTCTCCCAATTCCACGGCTATCTGGGCCAGTCTTTCTATGACCTTTGGCTATGTTAGTACATTTTTGAGAGGGTATGAGGTGAGTACCATGATTGTTAGTGAGCCAAAGGAATGTATGAGCTTCCATGTAGTAATTGAGAGCAAAGGCAAGTTTATATATAATTGGATATTTGCTTTGGGCCTTTGTTAAAATTTGGCTAACATAGTAGATGGGGTGCTGAATTTTGTTCCTCTTTGTTATTAGCATGGCACTGCATGTCTAGGGTGTGATAGCCAAATATAGATAAAGAATCTCTCCTGGTAGGGGGCTGACTAGGATGAGGGATTGCTAAGGTATTTTTTTTTATTTCTTCAAAGGTTGTACTACAATCCTCATTCTAAAAGACAGTCTTTTTCTTTCTTAGAATCTTAAAGAAGGGTATGCACTTATCTGTGCATTTGGCAATGAATTTGCACAACACCCCTATTCTTCCATTCAGTTATTGTATACCATTGAGACTATTGAGTGGCTTCATATTTACCAGTGCCTATTTTTTTCTAGATTGGCCTTGAATTTCATAAAAAATAAAATTTTTTTTTAGTAAAATAATTTAGAAATTTGAAATTTGAAGTAAATTTTTTTTACCGTTCATGAATAGTAAAAAATAAATAAATAATATAGCGTTAATAGTAAAATAAAATTACCGTTCATGAATAGAAAAAAATTAAAAATTTAAAAATTTTAAGATAAAAATAAATAAATAATATAGTGTAGATAGTAAAATAAAATTACCGTTCATGAATAGTAAAAAACAATTTAAAAAAAATAAAGCTTACTTTTTAATTTTTATTTAAAATCTTAATTTTATTTTGTTAAATAAAAAAAATTAATTTTATTTTCTTTTACCTTTCTCTATTTTTTTTATTTTATTTTACCTTTTTCAATTTTTATTTTTATTTTTATTTTTTAATTTTATTTTTTTTTATTTATTTTTTTTTCTTTCTTTTCTTTAACTATTTTTTTTTCTCTCTTAATTTTTATTTAACTTAATTAACTTAGATTTTTACTAACTTAATTAACTTAGTTTTTTTTAATTAACTTAGATTTTTTATTAACTTAATTAACTTAGATTTTTTTTAACTTAACTAACTTAGATTTTTAATTTAGATTTTTAATTAACTTAACTTAATTAACTTAGATTTTCTTTTACTTAATTAACTTAAATTTTTACTTAATATAACTTAATTAACTTAACTTTAATAACATGAAAAGTAAAGATCTAAGGGAGTTCTGTCTAGGAGACTAGTTCCTGGATGACTTTGTGCCACTAGTCTTTCCTGGGAACGTTGTTCTGTCTAGGAGGATGGTTTTTAAGGAGCCTTTGCCCCACCATTCTTTCCTGGGAGCACTCTTGGTTAATACTGATTATGTTATTTTAACCTAAAAAAAAATATTCTGAAACTATCTCTAAAATTTTAAAGTCTTAATTACAATCTCAAGAGTTAGTTTCTTTGCTTGATCTAGGTACAATTGTGTTATGAAGCCTTAATTATTTGATTTGCACCTAGATGTGGGTTATCTAAAACCCTCAAGCATGCCCTTAGTTTTTGGTACAGAAAAATTTAAAAATCAATAGGGCATGTTTGAAACAATATAGGTAGACAACCTTATCTTACTTGTAGGTATGATTGACTCAATGATGAGGAGACATTGAGTTTACTTAAAATGCAATCCCCAAGTTACGTCTTACTAAGACGTTAAACTAAGCGCTGGATGGGAGGCAACCCATCATTTTAGGTAACTTTCTGTTATTTATTTTATTTACTTAATTTTATTGTTTATTTTAGTTTAATAATTTTTAAATTGTTAAAACTAAAAATATTTGTTGAGATGTTAGAAGTTCATAGCGATCTGTCTGTATACACTTTAAATGATGAATATGATGAATGCACCTGCATTTCTCCATTACTACTTACACATTCTCAGGAAATAGGTAATCTTTCTTCTCTTTTCTCTTTATCTTTAATTTACAGTTGTTACATTGAGGACAATGTAAGTTCTAGGTTGGGGGTGGTGAAAAGTTACCATGCTTAATTAGAAAAAAAAAAATTTATGTTCACATTTTCATTTTTTTTTTGTGTTTGATTTTATTTTTGTTTTATGTGATTTAGTAATTTTTTAAAAAAAATAAAAAAAAATTATTTTCTCACAAAAATTTATCATTTCTTTAAATCAAATTTAAGTAAATAGTTAAGTCTTTTGTACTGTTAGATTAATTTTTGAAAACATATCATGAAATATTTTGTAATTATTTTTGATAATTAGTTAGTTTTTGTCATAACTAATATTTCTTGATAAAATGTGGAAATTATATTAAACCCAAAATCGGTGTTTATGAATTTTTTTTAGTGGAGACTACCCTTGTGAGATATAATTTGAGCCTAATTTCTTTTATTCAGAGTGAAATATATATTTTTTCTACTCCAAACACATTTCTTATTTATTCAAATTTTTAGATGATCTCTATAGGTATTAGCATTGAATGTATGAATTTTTTCTCATCTTAATAAAGTATCATATATATTTTTTTTATTATTTTTGCTTAGATTAAATGATTTGAGTAGAAATTGATAGTATATGCTTATATCTCATTTATGCATGACTGCTACAAAAACAAAAAGATATATATGGGGTTACCTAAACCAAGATCAAACAGAAAAGCCACAAAATTAACCACTCACCAAAATCCTAAAAAAATGTACAATGTGTACATGGGTTGACTCTTTAAAAAATACATATAATGAAAAATATCTACAGAAAAAAAATAGAGAGATAAAAAATATATATAGTATCATCTACATACTATGACCCACGTTGCCTACAAAGTTGTGAGTACAGGCTAATTACAAAAAGATATAGGAAGTAATTCCCTAAAAAGTCATTGCAATTTCTTCATTTGTAAAAAGCATATATCTTGAAATTATTTCTTAATGAGTTTGATTTATGCATAAAAATAATTTTTATATATGATATCTTTATAATTTATACATTCGATTCCTTTCATGAGATCAATGTTAAAATAACACTTTGAGCCTTTATTCTTTATACATATGCGAACATATTAGTTCATTTCTATACATCAACTTTTTCGCATATAAATTAGTATGAATGTTTGAACCCATAGGATTCAGTGTTTTGAGAGCATTGACTTGTGAGGAATAGAGTCGAAGCGAATTCTAATTCATGACACTGAAATTGGGTGAAATTAAATTGATACATTTTTGACATGAAGTATGAAAATGATTTTCGACTAATTATTATAATAAATCATGATTGTTTAAAGAGATTAAAATAACTTATGCTTGAGATTTTAATTATGATCTTAAAGGAGATTAAAAAGTATAAGACATTTTTGTGATATGTTGTTCTCTTTTATTCTTAAATTAATTTTTGATTTTGTTGTAATTTTAGTTTTTGATTTGATTGTTTTTATTGTTTCTTTTGATTTTTTACATTTAGTTCAATGTTTGTGGGTATCATTACTGAAAACCCTCACGAGACTCAAACTCGTCCACTAGGGAAACCTAGGGGTTTAAAGGCTTGTTGCATAGGCTAAATGCAACCGTTTCAATCCACGAAAGTGATTTAGGATAGTTTAATTTTTAGTTTTTATCGCTTCTCTTGCTAAGGGACTAGCAAGAAGTTGGTTGGGGGTTGTGATGAGTGCTCAAAAAGCACTAAAATAACCATGATTTTATGCACATTAATTGATTAAAAATATATATATTTATATGTTTTATCATATATTTATATAAATTTGTCTTTTTCGGAATCACGGGTATTTTTATTGTTTTTCAGGTATTTTGGCTTAAAAACGTAACTTAAAGACTCAAAGAGCAATACTTGAAGCAATACATCACAAATATATCAATAAATAAATGGGGAAAGGTCAACAAATATGGAAAAATTGGACAAAATGGGTCAAAAAGGAAAAAATTGCGCACAACTGCCCAGCCGTGCGCCCCAGCGCCCACACCCACGCGCGCCAGCCTTCCAATCCGCGCGTGCCGCAGCGCGCGGCTACTGTTCACGTGCGCCGTGCTGGGCGCAGCGACACCCATCCGCGCGCGCCGACGCCTTTTCACCCCATTTTTCACGTGCAGCCGCCCCCATGACGTCATGTTGACATCATCAATGACCTCAGCATTTCCATTACGCGTTTTTACATTTTTTTACTCATTTTTTCTCTCCATACACACTTCTCTCTTCTTTCTTTCTCTCTTTTCTTAGATTTTTAGTTTTTCTTAGTTTTTAGCTTTTGTTAGTTAATTTCTCTTAGTTTTAGAGTTCTTCCATTTTTGGGAAGAACTAGTTATGTTTATCTAATTTATTAGCTTTTTGATTCAATAAATAGGAGTGCAAATTCCGCTTGGAGTTTTTCCAGCAACGGGAATAGCGTCGAAGTTCTGTAAGGATTTTATTTTCTTTACAGTTATTTTTTATGCTTTATTCTTACATGTTATATTTAGTTTGTCTGTGATTAAATTTAACTGTGCTGGCTGTTTAGTAAACATGATGTAATAATAACGTTGTTATGCTTGCAAAATATTAAATAGGTGAAAATCTCTAAAATGAATTGATTTTGTTTTTATTCAAGATTTTATATTAAGAATGTTAGAGAGAAATATATTATTTTTCATTACAAACTTAAACCTGAAAATTAGATTTTAAGGTTTAGTTATCCGGTCTGATTTAGAGTAGTGCTCTTTTATTTGATGGTACAATCGCCCGGTAGTTAGAGTGAAGCTCTATTTCAAAAGTTTTTATAAGAATTATTATCTGAAAATGTATTGACAACATGTTTTCGGTAGTGGTTTTAAAACTTGAAAGTTAGTACTCGGATAACTAAATTCTTAGGTTTAATTTGGACACCTTGAATAAAGTTTAAACTGTCTAACCCCACCAAATGTGGCATTTAAATGGTTCATTTTCAATCTCTTAGAAAAAGGAATTAATTTAATTAACCAAATTAGTTATCAACCCTACCCATAGGTGTTAATTGATTTGTTTAGTTAACAAAGAATATCTAACCCCACCAAAGGTGGTATTCATACAAAAAAGGGAGAATCAATAAATATCAATTCATATCTTTAATAACCTAGATAATATGAGCAAGCATAATTAACTTAGTTATTATATCCATAAATACTCCGCCATTATAAATGATAAAATTTGCATAAATGTTTATTGAATCTATGTTTATTTTTATGTAAGTAGATTAAAAACACAAAACCCCAAAATATCGTGACAGGATGTTTAGGATTTAATTTCGTTTTTAAAAGTTTGAATAATAAATTAAAAACCACATACATTCCCTCCTTAGATCGACCTTGGGAGTATACTTATCATTTTCTTCGAAATGATTCGTGCACTTGCGAGAGTTTTATAAATATTAAAACCAAAGTATTGGCAAGAATCGGTGATGTCGGTTTCGCTCATCACTGACATGAGGTACTCTAGGAATTGTTTTGCAGCCACAGCAAAAATGCATTTTTTTTGGTTAAGTTTCATGCCATACCTCGGTATCACTTCAAATATCTCCTATAGGTTTCTGATATGGTTCAGGGGTTGAGCTGACTTGACCACCATGTCATCAATGTATGCTTCGAGATTCCTACCCAATTGCTTTTCGAACATTCTGTTACGAGGCGCTGATATGTTACACCCACATTTTTCAATCCGAATGGCATTCTTGTGTAATAGAACATTCCTTCTTCTATCATGAAATAGGTTTTCTCCTCATCCTAAAGGTGCATCTTGATTTGGTAATACCCGAAATATGTGTCTAAGAAACTTATCAACCCAAACTTGGAAGAGGTGTCTACCAAATGATCAATGCTTGGGAGAGGGAATCAGTCTTTAGGATAGGCCTCATATAGATCGGTGAAGGTTACACACATGCGAGATGCTCCACATGCCTTTTTTACTAGTACCATATTTGAATGAAGGATACTTGAATTCCCTAATGACCCTTGCCTCTTTGAGGGCAGCTATATGATGTTTGATTGCCTCATTTTTTTCTCAGGGAATTTGTTTTTTGTTTAATAGGTCTAGCTTTTGGGTCAATGTTTAGCTGATGTATTATAATGCTTGAATCAATTCTTGATATGTACATAGGGGCCTATGCAAATATTTCTGCATTAGCTTTGAGAAACAATGATAGTTGTTCCCCAAGTTCAACCATCAAGTCGTCACCTATCTTCACAGGATGACTCTTTCCCTCAGCATCCGTTGGGAAGTCTCTTACCTTACTTAGATAAACTGACTTCATTAGAGTTTTATTCCTTGGTCTCTTTAAAGGGAGACCTCTCGGTGATATAATAACTAAGTTAATTATGCTTGCTCATATTATTTAGGTTATTAAAGATATAAATTGATATTTATTGATTCTCCTTTTTTTATATGAATAACACCTATGGGTGGGGTTGATAACTAATTTGGTTAATTAAATTAATTCCTTTTTCTAAGAGATTGAAAATGAACCATTCAAATGCCACCTTTGGTGGGGTTAGACAGTTTAAACTTTATTCAAGGTGTCCAAATTAAACCTAAGAATTTAATTATCCGAGTACTAACTTTCAAGTTTTAAAACTAATACTGAAAACATGTTGTCAATACATTTTCAGATAATAATTCTTATAAAAACTTTTGAAATAGAGTTTTACTCTAACTACAGGGCGATTGTACCAACAAATTAAAGAACACTACTCTAAATTAGACCGGATAACTAAACCTTAAAATCTAATTTTCAGATTTAAGTTTGTAATGAAAAATAATATATTTCTCTCTAACATTCTTCATATAAAATCTTGAATAAAAACAAAATCAATTTATTTTAGAGATTTTTACCTATTTAATATTTCGCAAGCATAACAACGTTATTATTATATCATGTTTACAAACAGTCAGCAATGTTAAATTTAATCATAGACAAATTAAATATAATATATAAGAATAAAACATAAAAAATAACTGTAAAAAAAATAAAATCCTTACAGTACTTTGATCCTATTTCTGTTGCTGGAAAACCTCCAAACGGAATTTGCACTTCTATTTATTGAATCAAAAAGCAAATAAATTACAAAAAAATAATTAGTTCTTCTCAAAAAGAGAAGAACTCTAAAACTAAGAAAAACTAACTAAGAAAAGCTAAAAACTAAGAAATGGAGAGAAAGAAAGAGAAGAGAATATGTGTTTTGAGGTGTGTTTTGTTATGAAGAGAATGAAGGGGTATTTGCGATGTATTGCCTTTGTTATTTTTTTTAGTCTTTAAGTTACTTTTTAAGCAAAAATACCTGAAAAACAATAAAAATACCTGTGATTCCGAAAAGATAGATTTATATAAATATATGATAAAATCATATAAATATATATATTTTTAATCAATTAATGTGCATAAAATCATGGTAATTTTAGTATTTTTTGAGCACTCATCAGCATTCTCTTGATCTCCTCTCACATCTTCAAGGCCTTCAGCCATAGGAAATTTGATTACATGGTGGAAGGTGGATGGGACTGCCTTCATCTTGTGTATCTAGGGTCTTCCCAAGATGGCATTGTAATGTGTCGAGGCGTTAATGATGACAAAATTGGTCATTATTATTACCTATTTTTATCATAACAGGTAGGATTACCATTCCTTTTGCATAAGTTATGATATTGTTGAATTCTACAAACGGAAGCTCTAATCTGGCAATGTCAATGTATCTTAGCCCGAGAGCCCTGGTAGTGGTCAAGAAAAGGAGGTCTACTGAACTCCGCGTATCAATCACTATTCGACAGACATCGCAAGACCCTATCCTCAGGGTTATCACCAAAGGGTCCTTATGATGGGATGAGGTTTCGTCTCTCTATGTGAAGATTATTTTTGTAAGGGGTTTCCCTTTATCCAAAGAGTACACATGGAGGGGCATTGTGTAGTTCCCTTGCAAATCATTTTCGAGCATTTTTAGAAACCTCACTAACTTTTGACCCACCATGTATAATGTGAATGGTTTTAATGTTGGGCCTACCATGAGGTTCTTTGCCACTGCTTGATGAGTTTGTTGGTTGAAATACTCTTCGTTTGCCTCAATATCCTCTCATGTCTTCATTTTCTATGATGAGGTCCCTCAAATATCCTCTAGCCAATGGTGCTTCCAACTCTTTTTTCAAGTTTCTACAGTCTCTAGTCTTGTAACATACATCTCTATAAAAGGCACACCATTTGGAAACATCTCTTTCTAGAGTATGCATCATGGTTGGCCACCTAGTTTCAGGCTCCCTCTCCATTCTTTTTACAATTTGAGTCATATCAACCCTCAAAGGAGGACCCTTAAAGGGAGATAATGCTCTTCCCTAAGTTTCTCCGTTTTTCAGCCCACTTTTATTTACCACCCAGTTTCTGTTTACCGACCAATGTCCAACTTGTCTATTTCCTATAACAAGGTGTATGTTTTTATAGCCTTGGTATGCTTGGTCCGGGCTCATCATCCAAGGTGTGTGGCACCGTTTTAGTTAACTCCATGAATAGGTCGGAGCTTTTTAGCAGGTCTCACCTGAAGGCCTCTATAGTAATAGAGCTAGTGCAATAAGAGATTCCCAGTTTTTCTTCTCTAAATTACTTCATGTATTCTTCCATGGGTTCTTTTCCCCTTGTATAATTGAAAAGAGGTGGTGAGATTCTTTCCTCAAGGGTTTGTTCCAGGTGTAGTTCAT
Organism: Hippophae tibetana; assembly: GCA_037013495.1. Classification (NCBI taxonomy): domain Eukaryota; kingdom Viridiplantae; phylum Streptophyta; class Magnoliopsida; order Rosales; family Elaeagnaceae; genus Hippophae; species Hippophae tibetana. The sequence goes on from JAZDXN010000016.1 coordinate 10,219,411, forward strand.
AATGAACAGTTTGGAAAACTGTGGAAATAAGGATATAGACTTGGGAGGTAGGTTGTTGAACCATTTCTATGCCCCGTCATAGAGGGTGGCTGTGAACAGCTAGCACATCATTGCGTCTCTTTTTGCTTGGGTGACACTCATGGGTGCCCTGGCTGTTTTGAAATGTTGAACGTGTGTTACTAAATCTCTTGTCCCAAAATAGTCAGGGCATTTGGGAGCCTTGAACTTGGGTAGGGGTTCATCATTTTAAATTGCATCCTAAAAGGGGGAGATGTATAGTTATTCACAACCCATGTCCACCTCATAAGGGGTTTTTCCCTTTTCATGTTTCTCGCATGCTACTTTCAAGGCCTACTCTTGCCTTTTGTTGTTCTCATATAGAGCTTGTAGCCATGTCTCCCAGCTTTTTTTTTTCTTGGAGCCATTGTTCCTCATCAGGACGAGTCGAGCTAGAGAGGGGATTTCTTTCAACCTCATGCTTAGTTTATCGGGGCTTGGATTGACCGCATCGCGTTACCTCTCCATTGGTCAGTTCAGTGGTAGGATTTTCTGAGATCCTTCCCTCTGCCTAAGATCGTAAAGACCTTTTGTCTTCTAATTTTATCGAGCTCTTTCCTAAGCTTGAGGATTTGGCAAGATATTTCCTGATAGAAGGCATTATCCTTTATCCTAGCCCCATTGGTGTCCAGTGGTATGTTTCCTCGGGTAGCCATTATTTCGGGATCACTCCAATTTGAAGGTCTCTTAGACCGAGTTATTGCCATGATTTTTTGAGTTACAAGTAGTGCATGATGTACCTTCCTATTTTCTCTCTAGGTGAGAGGTGAATCTCTACAGAATACGGGGTCAGAAACATGTGATTAACCTCAAAATTAGTTCCCCACGGTGGGCACCAAAATGTTGAGACTCAATGCTTTATAGAGAGAGATTAGAGAGAAGTTGTTACAATGGTCTGAATGTGTGGATCCTCATGAGGGGTCCATCTATTTATAGCACATTTATGGATACAAGTGTCAGTTATACATTGTATACACATAACTACATGTCAAGAGGGCATAATTGGACTAAAGTACAATATGTGAGAGGTCCAGGTCGAGTTTTACTCATGCCACCCAAGAGCTCTTGCTGTACTTGAGCTCGTGTAGCCATTGGGCTTGATCTTCACTCAGGCTCGTACTGCCATTGGGCTCGGTCTTTACTCAGGCTCATGCTGATATTGGGCTCGATCTTCACTCAGGCTTTTGTTGCCATTGGGCTCGGTCTTTACTCAGGCTCATGCTGATATTGGGCTCGATCTTCACTCAGGCTTTTGTTGCCATTGGGCTCGGTCTATCTCTGGTGAGATGTTCTAGGGTACTTCATCTTTCATCTTGGGCTGGTGGCTTGGTCTTGGGTGGTTTACAAGGGTTGGTATTTGGGTCAGTCAAAATTTCCAAACACCCCTTTGGTTGCCCTAGTGGACGAGTTTAAGTCTCGAGTAGGTTTTCAGTAATGGTACCCATAAATATTGAACTAAATAAAACAATCTTTAAAATAAAACAATAGAAAAAATAAAATAAAACACAAAAAAATGTCATGCTTAAAATTTCATTTAAGTTTTATAATTAGAACCTTTAAGCATAGATTATTCTAATTTCTTAAACATTCATGATTTACTACAATAATTAGTCGAAAATCACTTTCATATTTTAATAAAAAAATGTTTTGTTTTCACTTCACCCAATTTGAATGTTAGGAATCTGAATTTGCTTCAAATCTACTTGTTAAAAATCAATACTCCCAATTCACTTAATCCTATGGGTTCAAGCACTCATACTAATGCATATGTGAATAGAATTTATGTTTAGAAATAACTAATAAGTCCACATACTTATAAAAGAAGAAAGGCTCAAAATAGTGAATAACTTTGATCTCATGAAAGGAATAGAATGTATAAATTATAAATATATCATTTATATTATTTTCATGCATCAATCAAACTTATAAAGCAAGAATTTCAAGATATATGCCTTTTAGAAGTGTAGGAAAAATAAATGCAATGAATTTTAGGGGAATTATTTCCTATATTTATTTTGTACTAAGTAACTCTCACAACTCTTTAAGGCTCGATATGTCATAGTATGTAGATTATACTATATATTTTTTATCTCTCTCTCTCTCTCTCTCTCTCTCTTTTAAGAGATTTTTCAACATACTTTTTTTAGAGAGAGTGGACTCATGAATACATTGCACATTTTTGTATGATTTTGATGAATGGTTAATTTTGAGGCTTTTACGTTCGATTTTGGTTCAGGTAACCCCATATATGTATATTTATGGTAGAAGTCATGCATGAATGAGATAAAGGCATATGCTATCAATTTCTACTTAAATCACTTAATCTAAGAAAATAAAAAATAAATATATGATACTCTATTGAGATGAGAAAATTCATACATCAATGCTAATACCTATAGGGATCATCTAAAATTTTGAAGAGATATAATAAGTATTTTGAGTAGAAATAAAATATTTCACTGAGAGGAAATTAAGACTCAAATAATATCTCACAAAGGTAGTCTCCACTATTTGATTCCTAAACACCGATTTTGGGTTCATTTCATTTCAACATTTTATCATAAAATATTAGTTATGACACAAACTTAATAATTATAATATTACACCATGATATGTTTTTTTGGAAATTAATCTAATAATGTAAAAAGACCTAACCATTGCTTAAACTTCATTTTTAAGACATGATTATTTTTGCGACAAAAATTTGAACACTATTCTAATTTACCTAAACACACAAATAAAGAAAATAGCACACATATATAAAAGAAAACAAATAAATTAAAGGAAACAATTAATGTGAAAATGCACAACTAAATAAGAAAAATAAGGGTACATTGTTTATAAAAAAAATTAATTTTTTCCTAATTTGTGTAACTTTTAAATCCTACCACCCCAAACTTAAAATCTACATTGTTCTCATTGTAATAAATGCAAATTGTAAAAAGAAAAGGGATAGAACAGTTATCAAATTGCTTTATGTATTAAGGATTTTGATGGAAAATGCTAGTTGCATCCAACATCATATTTGAATTATACAAACAGGTACTCTAACACATCTTAACAATCAATTATTTTATGCAATAAAATAAAAAAATTAATAAAACAAACTAAATTTCTTAAAATAAAATAAAATTATCTTTCAATGATGGGTGGCCTCCCATCCAACGCTTAGTTTAAGGTCTTAGCAAGACGCGTCATCATGGTATCAATTTATCAATATGGAATCAATGTCAACCATGTTAATTTTTCCTTCTAAATAAGACTAACGGTGCCCATTGACTTTGAAAGTTATTTGTATCTTTGGATTCAATAACTCCATTGCTCCATGTGAAAAAAACTTGGACAATTATGTAAGGTCCATCCCATCTTGATCTCAATTTTCATGGAAACAATCTCAAACGAGAGTTAAATAAAAGAACTTTCATTCTAGGAAGAAAGGACTTAGAAACTAGCCTCTTGTTATGATAGTATTTAGTACACTCTTTGTATAATTTTTCATTTTCATAGGCCTCGTCCCTAACTCTTCCAACTTATTAAGATGGAGCAACCATTTTTCTCTTGCTTTATCTAAATCCATGTTTAGCTCTTTAATTTCCCAATAAGCCTTATGTTCAAGTTCAAAGGGAAGGTGGTATACTTTCCCAAAGATTAACCGGTAAGGCCTCATCCCAATGGGTGTTTTGTAAGCTATGCGGTATGCCTATATGGCATCATTCAACTTGATTGCCGAGTCCTTTCTTGAAGAATGAAAAGTTCTTTCCAAAATTCCCTTCATTTTCCTATTACTTACTTCCACTAAAACGGAAGTTTTAGGATGATATGAAATACCTACTCTATGTGTGATGTTGTACTTTTTCAATACTCCACAAAGATTTTGTTACAAAAATGGATACCTCCATCACTTATTATAGCTCTAAGTGTTTCAAACATGCTAAATATTGTTCAAGAATTTTACAAAAACATTAACATCATTGGTTTTAGTGGGGATAGCTTCTACCCACTTAGATACATAATCTGCAGCAACCAAAATATATTAAAAACCATTGAATGTGGGAAAAGGACCCATAAAGTTAATCCTTATACCTCAAAGAGTGTAACAACTAAATTATATGTCAAAGGCATTTCATCTCTTTTTCTTATGTTGCCTATTCTATAACATCTATCACATTATGCACAAAACATAGGAGAATTTTTAAAAAGAGTGGGACAAAAGAATCTAGACTATAATACCTTACGAGCTCTCTTTTCGCCACCAAAATGTCTCCCATAATGAAGTTCCTGGAAAAATGTCAGAATGCTCTTATGTTCTTCTTCCGGTATGCATCTCCAAATGAATTGTTCTTGACCAATCTTGTATATATAAGGGTCATCCCAGAAATAGTCCTTGATAGTTTTAAAGAACCTTTTATTGTCCTGATATGAAGTTTTAGGTCTCAAAACACCAATGACAAGATATTTTAAAATATCAGCATACCATGGGTTTGGACCTATTGAAAGGTTTCAACTATATCTTCATTACTCTCACCTTTAAGAGAATTGAAGTTAGAAATCAACCTAGACAAATGGCCAGCTACTAAGTTTTCACTACCTTTCTTATCCTTGATTTCTAGGTCAAATTCTTGTAAGAGTAAGACCCACCTGATTAATCTTGGCTTGGCATTCGGTTTACTTAATAGGTATCTTAAAGTAGCATGATCAGAATGCACAATCACTTTAGATCCTACTAAATAAGACCTAAATTTTTCTAAAGAAAACATTATAGCCAATAATTCTTTTCAGTGGTGGTATAATTCATCTGGGCGTCATTGAGTGTTTTGCTAACATAATAGATGACATGTAAACACTTATCCATTCTTTGTCTCAAGGCTACTCCGATAGCATAATCAAAAGCATCACACATTATTCAAAGGGTAAAGATCGGTTTGGTGCTATAATAATAGGGGAAGATTTTTATTTTCTCTTTCAAGGTATTAAATGCAATAAGGCATTCATTGTTGAAATCAAAATACACATCTTTTGATAACAGGTTACATAAGGGACTACTTATTTTAGAGAAATCTTTAATAAATCGTATGTAAAATCCTACATGTCCTAAGAAGCTTCTTATCCTCTTAACAAATGTAGGGGAGGTAATTTGGAAATTAGTTCAACTTTTGCCTTATCAACTTCAATACCTTTGTTTGAAATGATATGTCCTAACATTATCCCTTATTGAACCATATAATTAATGTTCTCCTAACTAAGGGTTAGATTACACTCAATGCATCTTTCTAAAACCAAAGTCAATTTATGTAAGTAATCATCAAATGAGTTTCCAAAGACAAAGAAATAGTACATTAAAACCTCAATGAATTTTTCCACCATGTCCGAGAAGATAGACATCATATATCTCTGGAATGTGGCGGGGGCATTGTAGATCCCATATGGCATTCTTCGTAGAGAAAATTTCCCAAAAAGACATGTAAATATGGTCTTTTCCTGATCTTCTAGTGCTATGGATACTTGATAATATCCAGATAATCCATCTAGAAAATAGTGAAATTTGTGCCTAGCTAATCTTTCCAACATTTGATTAATGAAGGGAAGAGGAAAGTGATCCTTTTTAGTATATAAATCCAGTTTCCTGAATTCTATACACATCCTTCATCTAGTGATTATTCTAGTGGGTACTAATTCACTTTTGTCATTTTTAACAACTATTATCCCATATTTCTTAGGTACCTGATGACCAAAAACCGGCATCGCCGATTCTTGCCAATACTTTGGTTTTAATATTTATAAAACTCTCGCAAGTGCACGAATCATTTCGTAGAAAATGATAAGTATACTCCCAAGGTCGATCTAAGGAAGGAATGTGTGTGGTTTTTAATTTATTATTCAAACTTCTAAAAACGAAATTAAATCCTAAACATCCTGTCACGATATTTTGGGGTTTTTGTGTTTTTAATCTACTTACATAAAAATAAACATAGATTCAATAAACATTTATGCAAATTTTATCATTTATAATGGCGGAGTATTTATGGATATAATAACTAAGTTAATTATGCTTGCTCATATTATCTAGGTTATTAAAGATATGAATTGATATTTATTGATTCTCCCTTTTTTGTATGAATACCACCTTTGGTGGGGTTAGATATTCTTTGTTAACTAAACAAATCAATTAACACCTATGGGTGGGGTTGATAACTAATTTGCCTAATTAAATTAATTTCTTTTTCTAAGAGATTGAAAATGAACCATTTAAATGCCACCTTTGGTGGGGTTAGACAGTTTAAACTTTATTCAAGGTGTCCAAATTAAACCTAAGAATTTAGTTATCCGAGTACTAACTTTCAAGTTTTAAAACCACTACCGAAAACATGTCGTCAATACATTTTCAGATAATAATTCTTATAAAAACTTTTGAAATAGAGCTTCACTCTAACTACCGGGCGATTGTACCATCAAATAAAAGAGCACTACTCTAAATCAGACCGGATAACTAAACCTTAAAATCTAATTTTCAGGTTTAAGTTTGTAATGAAAAATAATATATTTCTCTCTAACATTCTTAATATAAAATCATGAATAAAAATAAAATCAATTCATTTTAGAGATTTTTACCTATTTAATATTTCGCAAGCATAACAACGTCGTTATTACATCATGTTTACTAAACAGCCAGCACAGTTAAATTTAACCACAGACAAATTAAATATAACATGTAAGAATAAAGCATAAAAATAACTGTAAAGAAAATAAAATCCTTACAGAACTTCGACGCTATTCCCGTTGCTGGAAAAACTCCAAGCGGAATTTTCACTCCCATTTATTGAATCAAAGAGCTAAAATATTACAAAAACATAACTAGTTCTTCCCAAAAAGGGAAGAACTCTAAATCTAAGAGAAATTAACTAAGAAAAGCTAAAAACTAAGAAAACATAAGAAAAACTAAGAAAAACTAAAGAATCCTAAAAATCTAAGAAAAGAGAGAAAAGAATGTATTTGGAGGTGTTTTTAGGTGTGATTTTGAAATGAAGGGAAGGGGGGTATTTATAGGTGAGGATGGAGAGAAAAAATGAGTAAAAAAATGTTAAAAAAATGTAAAAACGCGTAATGGAAATGCTGACGTCATTGATGACGTCAGCATGACGTCATTGATGACGTCAGCATGACGTCATGGGGCGGCTGCACGTGAAAAATGAGTGTCGGTGCGCGCGTGAACAGTAACCCGCGCGCAGTGCTGCGCGCATGAACAGTAACCCGCGCGCAGTTTGGGCGGAGCTGGGTGCTGGGGCGCGGCGGCTGGGCGGCGCGGCGGCGCGTTTTTCTCCTTTTTGACATTTTTGACCTTTTTGACCCATTTTGTCCAATTTTTCCATATTTGTCGACCTTTCCGCATTTATTTATTAATATATTTGTGATGTATTGCTTCCAATATTCTTCTTTGAGTCTTTAAGTTGCATTTTTAAGCCAAAATACCTGAAAAACAATAAAAATACCCGTGATTCCGAAAAAGACAAATTTATATAAATATATGATAAAACATATAAATATATATATTTTTAATTAATTAATGTGCATAAAATCATGGTTATTTTAGTGCTTTTTGAGCACTCATGAGTACCACATGCACTGGACTAACCCACTTGCTATCGGCAATATGGTAGATAATTCCTTCTTCTAACAATTTAAGAATTTCTTTCTTAACTACCTCTTGCATGTTTGGGTTTAGTCTTCTTTAGGCCTCTCGTACAGGTTTAGAACCATCCCCCAAGATGATCTTATGCATACACATGGTAGTACTAATGCCTCTTATATCCCCAATACTCCAACCTATGGCTTTCTTAAACTTCTTAAGAACTTTTATAAGTTCCTTTTCTTGGGTTTTGGTCAATGTTGAAGAAATTATCGTTGGAGAAATTTCTTCTTCTCCTAGAAACACATATTTTAAGTGCTTATGTAAGTATTTGAGTTCAAGTTCAGGTGGATTGGAATCTTTACTAGATGGGAAACTGGGTAGATTTAAGAGTGTACTAGATTTTGTCATTAGTTCATCATTATCTAGTTATTCAAGATACCCCTTAGTTTCCTCATCTAAATCTTCTTCAACCTCTTCAAGTGTAAAAATAGTTTCAAGCTTGTCTTCTAATTTGGTTTGGGAAAAGGTTCTTTGGACAAGATTATCCAAAAGGTCAACATCGAATATTCCATCGATGGCAAAAATGGAAGGAAAAGGTGAAGAATCAAAAACTTTTAAATGAACAATCTCTCCTAAGACTGTCATTCACAAATTTCCATCTTGGACATCAATAATAGTCTTGGTAGTTACCATAAATGATCACCAAGTAGTATTGTGTGCTCTATGTCCAAGGTTGGATTTTCTTGCATATCCAGAACCACAAAGTCAACACGTATTATCAATTTGTGTACATGTACTAGCACTACCTCAACTATTCCCTTTGGATACTTAAGAGATCTATCTGCAAGTTGAAGAGATATAATTGTGGGCTTTAAATCTCCTATATTGAACTGTAAGAATATAGAGAAGATCATCAAGTTTATACTAGCACCTAAATCAAGCACTGCTTTAGCAACCTTCCTATCCCCCATAGTTATGTTTATGATAAAATTTTCAAGGTCTTTAAACTTAGGGGGAAGTTAGTGCTGAAGTATAGCATTAGAAATTTCTAATACTACTACTCACTCATTAAGTTCATACCTCATTTTCTTATTGTTCAACTCTTTGAAAAACTTAGCATATGATGGCATATTTATGATCACTTCTAATAATGGTAAATTGATATTTACTTTAGAAAGCATATTAAAAAGATCATAGAATTGCTTATCTTGTTTCGATTCTTTCAACTGGTGTGAAAAAAGTACTTGTAACCGGTGTGGCTCTATTGTCTTCTGAATTTTGAGGATGTCAGATGACTCCCCAATGATTTTTTAAAAAGGTTTGTCAAGTTTATCACTTGTCTTTCCTTTTTGCAGGACTAGAATTTCACCTTCTTTGTTACCTGAACTACAAGGTATATCTTTAGAGATTTCATGTAAACTAGTATTAACTACCTTACCACACTAAATGGTTCTTACATCCTTCGCTTGTTCAGGTTGACTGGGAAAGTTTCCTGGTTCTTGCCTTTGCATTGGTTCAGCTAGTTGCCCAACTTTAGTTTCAATCCTTTTAACCAAAGCCTCAATGGTACTCAACCTTTTATTTATTCATTAATTGGTTGTCGTGAATAACTTGAATAAAAGCATTCAAGATATCATCTAAGGTTGGCTTAAAAGATTGATTTGGTAGGTAAGGGTGGTTTTTTTACCTTAGTGTTTCACATTGGTTGTAGGCTTGGTAATTTTTTGGGGTCCAATGATGGTTAGAGTTATTATTGGTGTTTAGATGATACCTTTGAAAGTAATTGACTTCCTCTATGGTATCCACACTAGAATCACAAGTATATGAACAATTATGGGCATTATGCCCAATTGAAAAACACACTTTACACACCTCTTGATTTAGCATTTGGTGGGTAGTGATAAGTTGCACTTGCTTAGTCAATTCATGAAGTTTCAAGGTCATTTCATTACCAGAGCCAACTTCATTGACTCTTACTCTCCTTCTTCTAGTACTTCTTTATTGGGAATTAGAACCCAACAACTCATAGAGACTATAGGTTTCCTCTACGGTCTTTTCTTTCACAGCTCCTCCAGCAGCATTATCAACCAAATATTGACTCTATAATGTCAATCCATCAATAGTATTTTGATGGGAATAGAACCTAACCATAAAATTTTCAGGGTTCCTCCCAAGGTTTTAGGGAACCTAACTGTAGAGTAATGAACCATGACCAAGCTAAAATGTAAGGAAACCACCTCATCCAAAGTTGGTCTTCATCAATTCTCTATAGTGGAAAGGTTTGGACAATACCATAGAATTCTCTAATGACATGCAAAGGGTCTTCATTAGGGATACCGTAAAAGGAAAAGAATAATGAATCTTTTTGAATTCATAGTTCCTTGTAGCCTTTTGCAATTGTATGCCGGAAGTTTCATTACCAATGATTAGTGTTGCATATTCCTTCATCATTTTCTGCCTTTCTCTAGCATCTCTCATGGCTACTTGTAGTTGAAATTGACCCTCTTCCTCTTGCGTATCTAGCTTATAAATTGAAAAATAGTAGAATTCTCTAAGAAAGATTTCTTACTTGATAAAAAATGTATAGGCTTAAAGAAGACGAAAGACACAAGGAATCTAATTTTTTTGTTTTTTTAGTAAAAATCTAAGTTAATTAAGTAAAAATCTAAAATAATTAAGTTAATAAATTAAGTTTTTTTTTTGTAATGCAAAATTTAAAGAATGGACACAATTTTTGAAACAAATGAATTTCTACTATTTCATTTGAATTTTATTACACACATTCTTAAAATAAAAATAAAACAAACTAAAAGAAAGGAAAATACAATAATGGGTGACCTCCCACTTAAGACTAAAATTTATCATCTTCTAGTAAGACGTTGCTTGGAGATTTCAGAATGAAAAACTCAATGTCTCCTCTTCATTGAATTTATTTGATTCAATTTGACCATTCAGTTAGTCTTTGCTTTGTTTTTGCAAATGCTCAACTAACTATTTCACTTGGACTTCCACAGAGTCCAACCGTTGACTATTTTTAGATTGGTTATTGCTACAAACTTAAATAAAAGAATTCAAGTTGTCCTCCAGGGTTGGTTTACTGGGAAGGCTTCTTAGAATGGATTGGTGGAATTACATGCCTAGCTAATTTGAGCTTTGGGTGAAAGGAGGGTTGTTTTGCCTCTAGGAGAAGTTAGGATGATTTATCCACCTAGGATTGTAGTTATTTGAATTAGGTTAAACCTTGGTCTCTGTTGATATGCTCCCAAAACATTAACCTGTTCAGTTCCAGCTGGTGTTTCTCCTTGATATGGACAGGCTTTAGTACCATGTCCTATGTTGCTACACAAACCACAATGTTCATTATTGGTATTGGTTTGTGTAGTGAGAAGGGCAACTTTCTTGGTCAATTGAATAAGTTATTGTTGAACTTCATTGCTGGAATCGATTTCATAAACTCCAGCTCTTCTCACTCGTGAGCTTTTCTGTTGGGAATTGTCACCCAACATCTCAAAGAGGTTGTACGTCTCTGAAGCTTTCTTCTCTCCCATATCTTCTCTGATAGTGTTGTTGACAATGAACTTGCATTACTGCGTATGTCCATCATAAAATAATTAGTTCTACAACTGTAGGGGAAAGCTGTGATGGGGGCATTGAGTGAGGAATAGTTTGAACCTATCCCATGCTTCATGGAATGGTTCTCCTTCCATATGAGAGAAAGTGTCAATCTTTGCTCTCAACTCTTATGTTGGCCAATGATGAACGAAAACCGGCATCGCCGATCTCCGCAAATACTTTGGTTTTAATATTTATAAAACTCTCGCAAGTGCACGAATCATTTCGTAGAAAATGATAAGTATACTCCCAAGGTCGATCTAAGGAAGGAATGTATGTGGTTTTTAACTTATTATTCAATCTTTTAAAAACGAAATTAAATCCTAAACATCCTGTCACGATAGTTTGGTTTTTGTGTTCCTAATCTAATAACATAAAATAAAACATATATACAGATTAATTAAATATAATCTAAAATCATAAAAATAAACATAGATACAAATTCAATAAATAATTATCTAGAAATAAACATATATACGGATTCAATAAATGTTCATGCAAATTTTTATCATTTATATTAGCGGAGTATTTATGGATATAATAACTAAATTAATTATGCTTGCTCATATTAACTAGGTTATTAAAGATATAAATTGACATTTTATTGATTCTCTCTTTTTTATATAAATACCACCTTTGGTGGGGTTAGATATTCTTTGTTAACTAAACAAATCAATTAACACCTATGGGTGGGGTTGATAACTAATATGCTTAATTAAATTAATTCCTTTTTCTAAGAGATTGAAAATGAACCATTTAAATGCCACCTTTGGTGGGGTTAGACAGTTTAAACTTTATTCAAGGTGTCCAAATTAAACCTAAGAATTTAATTATCCGAGTACTAACTTTCAAGTTTTAAAACCACTATTGAAAACATGTTGTCAATACATTTTCACATAATAATTCTTATAAAAACTTTTGAAATAGAGTTTCACTCTAACTACCGGGCGATTGTACCAACAAATAAAAGAGCACTACTCTAAATTAGACCGGATAACTAAACCTTAAAATCTAATTTTCATTTTTAAGTTTGTAATGAAAAATAATATATTTCTCTCTAACATTCTTAATATAAAATCTTGAATAAAAACAAAATCAATTCATTTTAGAAATTTTCGCCTATTTAATATTTCGCAAGCATAACAACGTCGTTATTACATCATATTTACTAAACAGCTAGCATAGTTAAATTTAACCACAGACAAGTTGAATATAACATGTAAGAATAAAGCATAAAAATAACTGTAAAGAAAATAAAATCCTTACAGAACTTCGACGCTATTCCCGTTGCTAGAAAACCTCCGAGCGGAATTTGCACTTCCATATATTGAATCAAAAATCTAAATTATTACAAAAACATTACAAGTTCCTCTCAAAAAGAGAAGAACACTAAACCTAAGAGAATTGAACTAAAAACTAAGAGAAAAACTAAGAAAAGCTTAGAAACTAAGAAAGAAACTAAGAGAAACTAAAAACTAAGAAATGAGAGAAAGAAAGAAGAGAGAAGTGAGTTTTGAAGGTGTCATTTGAAGTGAATGGAAGGGGGGTATTTATAGGTGAGGATGGAGAGAAAAAATGAGTAAAAAAATGTTAAAAAAATATTAAAAAATGTAAAAACGCGTATTGGAATTGCTGATGTCATCAATGACGTCAGCATGACGTCACAGGGGCGGCTGCACGTGAAAAATGGGGCGAAAACGCGTTGGGCGCGCGGAGGGGGGCTGCTGGGGCGCTGCGCGCGCGCGCTGGGGCTGTCGCTGCGCGCAGCTCGGCGCGCGTGAACAGTGCCAGCGCGCGCGCTGCGCGCAGCTTGGCATGCCAGCGCGCGCGGAATGGGCGCTGGGGCGCGCGCGGCTGGGCGCTGGGGCGCTGGGCTGCGCGCACGGCTGGGCTGCGGCGCGCAATTTCCGTCTTTTTGACATTTTTGACCTTTTCGACCCATTTCGTCCGATTTTTCCATGTTTGTTGACCTTTTCTCACTTATTTGTTGATATATTTGTGATGTATTGCTTCAAATATTCCTCTTTGAGTCTTTACATTGCGTTTTTAAGCCAAAATACCTGAAAAACAATAAAAATACCCGTGATTCCGAAAAAGACAAATTTATACAAATATATGATAAAACATATAAATATATGTATTTTTAATCAATTAAGGTACATAAAATCATGGTTATTTTAGTGCTTTTTGAGCACTCATCAGCCAAACAATTAATAGCATATAAATCATATTAAATAGTATAATTAAATTAAATTTATAATTGGGATAAAATATTAAATCATCACATGGTGAAAATTAGGTTCATAAGATCCCTAGATTAATAAATTAATTACACATGATTGTGTTCATAAAGCTCATATTTTTCATAAAGAAAGACATAAAAATTGATAAAGAAAAGATTATAAGAAGAAATACAATCAATCTCTTGAATTGTAGAATTAATCTCCTCTTGAATCTCCACCAAAATTGTGTTCTTTCTTGAATTTTTCTATACAATCAATCAATCTCATAAGTCTATTTTTCACATCCATCTCCACTAATATAAATATGCACTTAGCTCAAGATCAATAAGGATTTACGTGGTTGTAATGTAAGGCTTAGGTAGGGGTTGATAAAAGAAGACATTTAGGCTCTTTCCACACTTTAGCTTCTTCTATTTTTTCATCATGCACTTTTTAACTGCAATTGAGCTTTTATTTGATATTTCAGTGCACTCTCTTTTGTCATTCTTTTCATATTCTTTTTTCACATCTTTTTTTTTGTAACTTCACAACACTTTCAAACTTATTTTCAATTCTATTTTCTTTTTCTTTAGAGGGATAATTGTGTTGTGAATTTTTCCTCTTCTTTTTTTCTTTTTTTATAGGGTGCATTGCATTTCACCTTAGGCTATAGTATAACACATGATTTCATTTTCTTCTTTTCATACAAGCTAAAGGTGAAAGGGTAAAGGTAATACTTATTAGTTAGGCATAAAATGTGGCTTAAATATATGAATGGTTTTTTGTTAGGCTCAAATGGGTGACTAAATATATAAACAATGGTTAGCTTGAAAGGCTCAATAGATCCAAATAAGGCCTAAATCATTTCTCTTGCTAAATGCTATTCAAAATTTTGCCTCAAACGATGATCAAATAGATTCTAAAACCTAGTAGATCTTATCAACTCGCACAACTCAAGACAAATTTTCTTTCAATAAGAACACCAAAATCAATCATGAACATGTGCATAAAATTTTGAATCAATTCAATCAAAACTAGCAAGCATATCACATGATTAATGTAAATATCTTAACAAATATGTTACATTCCTTATCCTAGTCATGACAACCAATTTCTATCATTGAGTTCATATGTTTCATATCAAGCATGCATGCATTTAGTTTTTATATATTTATCAATTTCTACCCAAATCATGAATAAAAACATCCTAAAAATTAAAAAACCAATTCCCTAAAAATTTAAAATACATATTAAATACTAATGTAGAGACTAAAGTTCCCTCCCCCAAACTTAAATTACACATTGTCCTCAATGTGCATATATAAATATGAAAAGGTAAAAGAAAACTCCCTTAATCATGGCACACCACATCTGTTGTTGAAATCCTCATTCTTGTTGCGTCATTGCTCTCCACATTTATTCACCTACAAAACAAAAACAATGAAAATATAAGTAAAATAACTTTGGGTTGCTTCCCAACCAACGTCACGTTTAACGTCCTTGACTAGATGGTTATATCAAGTCCTAAGGCACATCCTTTTGTATCCATTTACTTTTGAATTTTCCTGGAAACAGTTTGGGTCTTGATTTCTTCAATAATACCTTATGTTCTGGCTTGTAAACATGGTGCTCCATTCACTTCTTATGCCATATTTTTGTTTTATTTTTGAACCTTTTGGCATTCTTATAAGCACTCCACCATAACTCATCCAATTTATGTATTTTTAATAGCTTTTTCACCTCTCCATTGGACTCTTTCACTTTCATACTTGACTAAGGATATGAGATTAAAAGTGTATGGTCTAAACTTAGTGGCTCTTAAATTGATAGTTTGAGCTTAGATCCCATCTCAAAATTTTCCATAATCACATTTGATACATACATGAGAGAAGTGTCCTCCAAAAAGTTCACATAGTCCACAATATCAACCTTCAATGCCATACTTTCAAAATTATAATAGGTTGAGTTGTTTTCTAGTGAGTTTATGTCCTTGTTTATAGCAGTATATGTTAAAGTCTTAAGTTTGAGCAACTCAACAGATTCTTTTAAGCTATTGCCACAATCATTAACATTTATCCTTAAACATTCATTAGCATTATCAATATCAGGGGGTTTAGATTCTTTAAAAACATTAAATATTACTTGTTCATCTTGCATTCTCATTATAAGTTCACTTTTTTGTACATCAATAAGTGCCTTTCTCGTTGCTAAGAATGGACGACCAAGTATGATAGGAATGGCATGGTCCTCTTTCATATCTAGCACAATGAAGTCCATCAGAAAGATGAATTTGTCTACTTTTACTAGTAAATCTTCTACCACACCCCAAGGTCTCTTAATCGATCTATCTTCCATTTGTAATGTTACTGGGTGGGTTTTTCTTTACCATCCCCCAATATCTTGAAGATTGATAATGGCATGAGGTTAATGCTAGAACCTAAGCCATATAGTGCCTTGCCAAAACGAATGTTCCCAATAGTGAAAGGGATGTCAAAACTACCTAGATCTTTCAGTTTTGTGGTAGTTTTCTATTAAGGATGGCACAAAAACCTTCACTCAAGGTTATTGTTTCCTGATCTCCAAGCCTCCTTTTCTTTGATAGTATATCCTTCATGAATTTGGCATAAGACGGTATTTGTTCAAGTGTCTCTGCAAATGGTATGTTTATGTGAAGCTTCTTGAAGACTTCCCGAAATTTTAAAAACTGCATAGCTAACTTTTGCTTTTGCATTCTTTGAGGCAAAAGAGTAATGGGTTTACAAAGGTTGCTCCTTTTTGGGTGAATTATTTTATTTCCATTACTCTCTTTCTCCACTAATTTCTTGTCCTCCTTTTTAATTTCTGATTCCTCTTTATCCTTTTTAGTCTCATAGTCCTACTTATCCTTTTGAGTCTTATTTTCTTGCTCTAAAATTTTACCACCTCTCAAGTTAATGGCATTGTAATGGTCCTTACATTCTCTTCTTAGGTTTACAAATGTCACTTAGAAGGTTACCTTGAGGCCTTTGACTTATAGCCTGAGTAATTTGCCCTACTTGGCTATCCGAATTTTGAATTGAAGCCTCTTGAGTTGACACTTTTGTACTAAATGATTGGATGCAATCTTTCATCATACCCATTAAAGCATTTGTATTGTCCTTAGTAGGTGGCTTCTATTCTTAGGCCTGTAATTGTTATGGTTGTTGAAAACCAAGTGGTGAAAATGATTGATGGTTGAATTGATTACCACCTTGATTGTTGTTATTCCAAGAGAGATATGGATGTTGTCTGATGAGCGAAAACCGGCATCGCCGATTCTTGCCAATACTTTGGTTTTAATATTTATAAAACTCTCGCAAGTGCACGAATCATTTCGAAGAAAATGATAAGTATACTCCCAAGGTCGATCTAAGGAAGGAATGTGTGTGGTTTTAATTTATTATTCAAACTTGTAAAAACGAAATTAAATCCTAAACATCCTATCACGATATTTTGGGGTTTTTGTGTTTTTAATCTAGTTACATAAAAATAAACATAGATTCAATAAACATTTATGCAAATTTTATCTTTTATAATGGTGGAGTATTTATGGATATAATAACTAAGTTAATTATGCTTGCACATATTATCTAGGTTATTAAAGATATGAATTGATATTTATTGATTCTCTCTTTTTTGTATGAATACCACCTTTGGTGGGGTTAGATATTCTTTGTTAACTAAACAAATCAATTAACACCTATGGGTGGGGTTGATAACTAATATGCTTAATTAAATTAATTCCTTTTTCTAAGAGATTGAAAATGAACCATTTAAATGCCACCTTTGGTGGGGTTAGACAGTTTAAACTTTATTCAAGGTGTCCAAATTAAACCTAAGAATTTAGTTATTCGAGTACTAACTTTCAAGTTTTAAAACCACTACTGAAAACATGTCGTCAATACATTTTCAGATAATAATTCTTATAAAAACTTTTGAAATAGAGCTTCACTCTAACAACCGGGCGATTGTACCATCAAATAAAAGAGCACTACTCTAAATCAGACCAGATAACTAAACCTTAAAATCTAATTTTCAGGTTTAAGTTTGTAATGAAAAATAATATATTTCTCTCTATATATTGAATCAAAAATCTAAATTATTACAAAAACATTACAAGTTCCTCTCAAAAAGAGAAGAACACTAAACCTAAGAGAATTGAACTAAAAACTAAGAGAAAAACTAAGAAAAACTTAGAAACTAAGAAAGAAACTAAGAGAAACTAAAAACTAAGAAATGAGAGAAAGAAAGAAGAGAGAAGTGAGTTTTGAAGGTGTCATTTGAAGTGAATGGAAGGGGGGTATTTATAGGTGAGGATGGAGAGAAAAAATGAGTAAAAAAATGTTAAAAAAATATTAAAAAATGTAAAAACGCGTATTGGAATTGCTGATGTCATCAATGACGTCAGCATGACGTCACAGGGGCGGCTGCACGTGAAAAATGGGGCGAAAACGCGTTGGGCGCGCGGAGGGGGGCTGCTGGGGCGCTGCGCGCGCGCGCTGGGGCTGTCGCTGCGCGCAGCTCGGCGCGCGTGAACAGTGCCAGCGCGCTGCGCTGCGCGCAGCTTGGCATGCCAGCGCGCGCGGGCGCGCGCGGAATGGGCGCTGGGGCGCGCGCGGCTGGGCGCTGGGGCGCGCGCGGCTGGGCGCTGGGGCGCGCGCGGCTGGGCGCTGGGGCGCTGGGCTGCGCGCACGGCTGGGCTGCGGCGCGCAATTTCCGTCTTTTTGACATTTTTGACCTTTTCGACCCATTTTGTCCGATTTTTCCATGTTTGTTGACCTTTTCTCACTTATTTGTTGATATATTTGTGATGTATTGCTTCAAATATTCCTCTTTGAGTCTTTACATTGCGTTTTTAAGCCAAAATACCTGAAAAACAATAAAAATACCCGTGATTCCGAAAAAGACAAATTTATATAAATATATGATAAAACATATAAATATATGTATTTTTAATCAATTAAGGTACATAAAATCATGGTTATTTTAGTGCTTTTTGAGCACTCATCACAACCCCCAACCAGCTTCTTGCTAGTCTCTTAGCAAGAGAAGCGATAAAAGCTAAAAATTAAACTATCCTAAATCACTTTCGTGGATTGAAACGGTTGCATTTAGCCTATGCAACAAGCCGTTAAACCCCTAGGTTGCTCTAGTGGACGAGTTTGAGTCTCGTGAGGGTTTTCAGTAATGATACCCACAAACATTGAACTAAATGTAAAGATAAAAACAATCAAATCAAAAATTAAAATTACAACACAATCAAAAATTAATTTAAGAGTAAAAGAACACAACATATCACAAAAATATCTCATACTTTTTAATCTCTTTTAAGATCATAATTGAAATCTCAAGCATAAGTTATTTTAATCTCTTTAAACAATCATGATTTTATTATAATAATTAGTCGAAAATCATTTTCATATTTCATTTCAAAAATGTATCAATTTAATTTTACCCAATTTCAGTGTCATGAATCAGTATTCGCTTCGACTCTATTCCTCACAAGTCAATACTCTCAAAGCACTGAATCCTATGGGTTCAAACACTCATACTAATTTATATGCGAAAGAGTTGATGTATAGAAATGAACTAATATGTTCGCATATGTATAAAGAATAAAGGCTCAAAGTGTTATTTTAACATTGATCTCATGAAAGGAATCGAATGTATAAATTATAAAGATATCATATACAAAAATTATTTTCATGCATAAATCAAACTCATTAAGAAAGAATTTCAAGATATATGCTTTTACAAATGAAGAAATTGCAATGACTTTTTAAGGAATTACTTCCTATATCTTTCTTTTGTAATTAGCCTTTACTCACAACTTTGTAGGCAATGTGGGTCATAGTATGTAGATGATACTATTTTTTATCTCTCTATTTTTTTTTTTTTTCTGTAGATATTTTTCAATATATGTATTTTTTTTAGAGAGTCAACCCATGTACAGATTGTACATTTTTTTGGATTTTGGTGAGTGGTTAATTTTGTCTCTTTTCTGTTTGATCTCGGTTTAGGTAACCCCAGATATGTCTTTTTGTTTTTGTAGCAGTCATGCATGAATGAGATATAAGCATATACTATCAATTTCTACTCAAATCGTTTAATCTAAACGAAAAATAATAATAAAAAATATATGATACTCTATTAAGATGAAAAAAATTCATACATTCAATGCTAATACCTATAGAGATCATCTAAACTTTTTGAATAAATAAGAAATGTGTTTGGAGTAGAAAAAATATATATTTCACTCTGAATAAAAGAAATTAGGCTCAAATTATATCTCACAAGGGTAGTCTCCACTAAAACAAAATTCATAAATACCGATTTTGGGTTTAATCTAATTTCCACATTTTATCAAGAAATACTAGTTATGACAAAAACTAACTAATTATCAAAAATAATTACACAATATTTCATGATATGTTTTCAAAAATTAATCTAACAGTACCAAAGACTTAACTATTTACTTAAATTTGATTTAAAGAAATGATAAATTTTTGTGAGAATTTTTTTATTTTTTTATTTTTATATATATAGCATGGTAACTTTTCACCACCCCCAACCTAGAACTTACATTGTCCTCAATGTAACAACTGCAAATTAAAGATAAAGAGAAAAGAGGAGAAAGATTACCTATTTCTTGAGAATGTGTAAGTAGTAATGAAGAAATGCAGGTGCATCCATCATATTCATCATTAAAGTGTATACAGACAGATCGCTGTGAACTCTTAACATCTCAACAAATATTTTAGTTTTAACAAATTTAAAAATTATTCACATACAAGTAAACTAAAATAAACAATAAAATTAAGTAAATAAAACAAATAACAATAAAAAAAAATTACCTAACATGATGGGTTGCCTCCCAATAGTTCTACCACTCCATGTTCAGATACCTGAACTATTTTGAATGGTCCATCCCATCTTGATCTTAGCTTTCCTGGAAACAATCTCAAACGAGAGTTAAATAAAAGAACTTTCATTCCAGGGTGAAAAGTTTTAGGAACTAGCCTCTTGTCATGATAGCGCTTAGTACGCTCCTTGTATAATTTGGCATTCTCATAGGCTTCATTCCTAATTTCTTCCAACTCATGAAGCTGGAGTACTCGTTTTTCACCTGCTTTATCTAAATCCATGTTTAGCTCTTTAATTGCCCAATAAGCCTTGTGTTCAAGTTCAACTGGAAGGTGGCACGCTTTCTCAAAGATTAACCGGTAAGGGCTCATCCCAATAGGTGTTTTGTAAGCGGTGCGGTATGCCCATAAGGCATCATTTAACTTAAATGCCCAATCCTTCCTTGAAGGACGCACAGTGCGTTCCAGTATTCCCTTGATTTGCCTATTACTTACTTCCACTAATCCGGAAGTTTGAGGATGATATGGAGTAGCTACCTTATGTGTGATGTTGTACTTGTTTAGTACTCCATCAAAGAGTTTGTTACAAAAATGGCTACCTCCATCACTTATTATAGCTCTAGGCGTTCCGAACCTACTGAATATGAAATCTTTCAAGAATTTCACAACAACATTAGCATCATTGGTTTTGGTGGGGATAGCTTCTACCCACTTGGACACATAATCCACAGTAACCAAAATGTATTGAAAACCATTAGATGGGGGAAAAGGACCCATAAAGTCAATCCCCCATACGTCAAAGAGTTCAACAACTAAATTAGATGTCAAAGGCATTTCATCTCTTTTGCTTATGTTTCCTGTTCTTTGACATCTATCACATTGTGCACAAAACATATGAGCATCTTTAAAAAGAGTGGGCCAAAAGAATCCAGACTGTAATATCTTACGGGCTGTCTTTTCTCCTCCAAAATGACCCCCACAATGAAGTTCATGACAAAAAGTCAGAATGCTCTTATGTTCTTCTTCAGGTACACATCTCCGGATGACTTGATCTTGACCAATCTTGTATAAATAAGGGTCATCCCAGAAATAGTCCTTAATAGTTTTAAAAAACCTTTTCTTCTCCTGATATGAAGTGTTAGGTCGCAAAACACCAGTGGCAAGATAGTTTACAATATCAGCGTACCATGGGTTCGGACCTATGAAAAATAACTGTTCATCAGGAAAGGTTTCAACTATATCGTCATTACTCTCATCTTTAAGAGAATTAAAGTCAGAAATTAACCTAGACAAATGGTCAGCTACTAAGTTTTCACTGCCTTTCTTATCCTTGATTTCTAGGTCAAATTCTTGTAAGAGTAAGACCCACCTGATTAATCTTGGCTTGGCATTTGGTTTACTTAATAGGTATCTTAAAGCAGCATGATCAGAATGCACAATCACTTTAGATCCTACTAAATAAGACCGAAATTTGTCTAAAGAGAATACTATAGCCAAGAATTCCTTTTCAGTGGTGGTGTAATTTATCTGGGCATCATTGAGTGTTTTGCTAGCATAGTAGATGACATGTAAACGCTTATCCACTCTTTGTCCCAGGACTGCTCCTATTGCATAATCAGAAGCATCACACATTATTTCAAAGGGTAAAGACCAGTTTGGTGCCATTATAACAGGGGTAGATGTGAGTTTATCTTTCAAGGTATTAAAGGAAGTAAGGCAGTCATTGTTGAAATCAAAATCAGCATCTTTGGATAGCAAGTTACATAATGGACGACTTATTTTAGAGAAATCTTTAATAAATCGTCTGTAGAATCCTGCATGTCCCAAGAAGCTTCTTATCCCCTTCACAGATGTAGGGGGAGGTAGTTTGGATATCAATTCAACTTTTGCCTTATCAACTTCAATACCCTTGTTTGAAATTATATGTCCTAAAACTATCCCTTGTTGAACCATAAAATGACTTTTCTCCCAACTAAGGGTTAGATTGCATTCAATGCATCTTTCTAAAACCAAAGTCAATTTATGTAAGCAATCATCAAATGAGTTCCCAAAGACAGAGAAATCGTCCATGATAATCTCAATGAATTTTTCCACCATGTCCGAGAAAATGGATATCATGCATCTCTGGAACGTGGCAGGGGCATTGCATAACCCAAATGGCATTCTGCGAAATGAAAATGTCCCAAAAGGACATGTAAATGTGGTCTTTTCCTGATCTTCTGGTGCTATGGGTACTTGATAATATCCAGACAGTCCATCCAAAAAACAGTAAAATTCGTGCCCAGCTAATCTTTCCAACATTTGATCAATGAATGGAAGAGGAAAGTGATCCTTTTTCGTATATAAATTTAGTTTCCTAAAATCTATACACATTCTCCATCCAGTGATTATTCTAGTGGGCACTAATTCACTTTTGTCATTCTTAACAACTGTTATCCCAGATTTCTTTGGTACCACATGCACTGGACTAACCCACTTACTATCTGCAATAGGGTAGATAATCCCTTCTTCTAATAATTTAAGAATTTCCTTCTTAACTACCTCTTGCATGTTTGGGTTTAGTCTTCTTTGGGCCTCTCGTACAGGTTTAGCACCGTCCTCCAAGTTGATCTTGTGCATACACATTGTTGGACTAATGCCTCTTATATCCCCTATACTCCAACCTATAGATTTCTTAAACTGTTTAAGCACTTTGATGAGTTCCTTTTCTTGTGGTTTGGTCAAGGTTGAAGAAATTATCACTGGATAAGTTTCCCCTTCTCCCAAAAACACATATTTTAAGTGCTCAGGTAAGTCTTTGAGTTCAAGTTCAGGTGGATTGGCCTCTTTAATAGATGAAGAACTGGGTAGATTTAAAAGTGTACTAGATTTTGTCATCACTTCATTATTGTCTAGTTGTTCAAGGTACCCCTTTATTTCCTCATCTAAATCTTCTTCAACCTTTTCAAGTGTAAGAACGGTTTCAAGCTTGTCTTCTATTCTGGTTCGGAAAAAGGTGTTTTGGACAAGATTATCCAAAGGATCAACATCGAATATTTCATCGATGGCAGAAATAGAAGGGAAAGGTGAAGAATCAAAAACTTTAAAATGAACAGTCTCTCCTAAGACTGTCATTGTCAAATTTCCATCTTGGACATCAATAATAGTTTTAGTAGTTGCCATAAATGGTCTACCAAGCAGTATTGTGTGCTCTCTGTCCAATGCTGGATTTTCTTGCATATCCAGAACCACAAAGTCAACAGGTATTATCAGTTTGTCTACCTGTACCAAAACAT
The DNA here is from genome assembly GCA_037013495.1 of Hippophae tibetana. Taxonomy (NCBI): domain Eukaryota; kingdom Viridiplantae; phylum Streptophyta; class Magnoliopsida; order Rosales; family Elaeagnaceae; genus Hippophae; species Hippophae tibetana. Next base: position 10,243,085 of record JAZDXN010000016.1, read on the forward strand.
CCTCAACTATTCCCTCTGGATATTTAAGAGATCTATCTGCAAGTTGAAGGGACATAGTTGTGGGTTTTAAATCCCCTAGATTGAGTTGTAAGAATATAGAGTAGGGCATCAAATTTATACTAGCACCTAAATCAAGCATTGCTTTAGCAACCTTCCTATCCCCCATAGTTATGTTTATAATAAAACTTCCAGGGTCTTTCAACTTAGGGGGTAGTTTGTGCTGAAGTACAGCGCTAGAAATTTCTGATACTACTACTCGTTCATTCAGTTCATACCTCCTTTTCTTAGTGTTCAACTCTTTGAAAAATTTGGCATATGAGGGCACATTCATGATCACTTCTAATAATGGTAAATTGATATTTACTTTAGAGAGCATATTAAAAAGATCAGTGAATTGCTTATCTTGTTTGGATTCTTTCAACCGGTGGGGAAAAGGTACTTGTATCTGGTGTGGTTCTGTTGTCTTTTGAATTTTGGGGGTGTCAGATGACCCCCCAATGAGTTTTTCAGAAGGCTTGTTAAGTTTAACACTTGTGTCTCCTTTTTGCGAGATTAGAGTATCGCCTTCTTTGTTACCTGAACTACAAGGTAGATTGTTAGAGATTTCAGGTAAACTAGTATTGACTACCTTACCACTTCGAAGGGTTCTAACATCCTTTGCTTGTTCTGGTTGACTGGGCAACTTTCCTGGTTCTTTCTTTTGCATTTGTTCAGCCAGTTGCCCAACTTTAGATTCAATCCTTTTAACTGAAGCCTCCATGGTGTTCAACCTTTGATTAGTCATCAATTGGTTGTCACGACTAACTTGAATAAAAGCATTCAAGCTATCTTCTAAGGTTGGCTTAAAAGATTGGCTTGGTGGGTAAGGGTGGTTGTTATCTGACCTTAGTGTTGGATATTGGGTGTAGGCTGGGTGATTATAGGTGTTTGGATGATATCTTTGAAAAGATTGAACTTCCTCTATGGCATCGACACTAGAATCACAAGTATTTGAACAATTATGAGTACCATGCCCAATTGAACAACACACTTCACATACCTCTTGATTTGAAATTTGGTAGGAAGTGAGGAATTTCACTTGTTTAGTCAATTCAGCAAGTTGCAAGGTTATCTCATTATCAGAGCCGACTTCATTGACCTTTGCTTTCCTTCTACCACCTCTTTGTTGGGAATTAGAACCCAACAGCTCATAAAGATTATAGGTTTCCTCTGCGGTCTTTTCTCCTACAGCACCTCCAGCAGCATTATCAACCATGTATTGACTCTGTAGTGTCAATCCATCATAAAAGAATTGGTTTTGTAGCTGTAAGGGAAAGCTATGATTTTGACATTGCATGAAAAGGAGTTTGAATCGTTCCCAAGCTTCATGAAAGGGCTCTTCATTCATTTGAGAAAATGTTGCTATCTTTGTTCTTAGATCAACAGTCTTTTGATGGGAATAGAACCTACCCATGAAAATTTCATAGACTGCCTCCCAAGTTTTAAGAGAACCTGACTGTAGAGTAATGAACCATGACCAAGCTTTATCTTTGAGAGTGTAAGGAAAACACCTCATCCTAAGTTGATCTTCATTAATTGCATGTAGTGGAAAGGTTTGGACAATAGCATAGAATTCTCGAATGAAATTTAAAGGGTCTTCATTAGGGATACCGTAAAAGGAAGGCAACAAAGAATAATGAATCTTTTTCAATTCATAATTCCTTGCAGCCTCTTGTAATTGGATACCGGAAGTTACATTGCCAATGATTGGCATTGTATATTCTTTCATCTTTTTCCGCCTATCTTCAGCATCTCCCATGGTTGTTTGTAGTTGAAAATGATCCTCCTCCTATTGTGTATCAACATTTTGCTTTTAGTAGATATCTCTAAGAAATATTTATAACTTGATAAAACGTAAAAGCAAAAAGTGCAAGGAACCTAATTTTTTTTTTTTTTTTTTTTTTAAATTTAAGTGAATGGACAGAATTTTTTTTTGAAACAAACGAATTTTATTTCATCTGAATTTTTATTACACGCAAACTAAAACAAAGGAAAATACAATAATGGGTGACCTCCCATACAGGACTAAAATTTATCGTCTTCTAGTAAGACGTTGCTTGGAGATTGCAGAATAAAAAAACTCAATGTCTCCTCTTCATTGAATTCATTTAAGTATCAAATTAGTCTTTGCCTTTTTGCAAATGTTCAACTAACTGTTCAACTTGAACTTCCACCTTTTTGATAGAAGCTTCCACAGAGTCCAACCGTTGATTGGTTTTAGATTGATTATCCCTACAGACTTGAATAAAAGAATTCAAGTTGTCCTCCAGGGTTGGTTTATTGGGAATGCTTCTTGGAATAGGTGGGTGGAATTGCTGACCTGCCTGGTTTGAGCCTTGAGTGAAAGGAGGGTTGTTTTGCCTCCAAGAGAAATTTGGATGACTTCTCCACCCAGGATTATAGGTATTTGAGTTGGGATCAAACCTTGGTCTCTGTTGATATGCTCCCAACACATTGACCTGTTCAGGTCCAGTTGTTTCTCCTTGATATGGACAGGCTTCAGTACCATGTCCCATGTTGCTATACAAACCATATTGATCATTATTGGTGTTGGTTTGTGTAGCGAGAAGGGCAACTTGCTTAGTCAGTTGAACAAGTTGTTGTTGAACTTCATTACTGGAGTCGATTTCATGAACTCCAGCTTTTCTCACTCGGGAGCTTTTCTGTTGGGAATTAGCACCCAACATCTCAAAGAGGTTATACGTCTCTGAGGCAGTTTTTTCTCCTATTGCTCCTCCTGCAGCGTTGTCGACAATGAACTGACATTGTTGTGTAAGTCCATCGTAAAAGAATTGGTTCTGCAACTGCAGGGGAAAGCTATGATGGGGACACTGAGTGAGAAACATCTTGAACCTATCCCAAGCTTCATGGAATGGTTCTCCATCCATCTGAGAGAAAGTAGCAATCTTTCCTCTCAACTCTGATGTTTTTTGATGGGAATAGAATTTTCCCATGAATTTGTTGTAAATGTTACCCCATGTCATCAGAGAACCTGGGGGAAGTGACATCAACCAAGCTTTGGCCTTATCCTTTAGAGTGTAGGGAAAACATCTCATCCTAAGTTGATCCTCGTTTAGAATACCGAGGGGGAATGTTTGGACCGTAGCATAGAAATCTCTCATAAAGGAAAGAGAATCTTCATTAGGTAACCCATAAAAGGAAGGAAGCATAGAAAAATGAATATTTTTAAGGTCGTAATTCCGAGCAGCCTCCCCCAACTGGATAGCGGCAGTTGCCGTGCCTATTACCGGTCTTGCAAACTCTTTCATTGTGGTTTCCCTAATATGTTGGTTTTCCTCCATTTCTTTTGGTTCTAGTAAAGGATTAAGACTTGGTTCTATGTTTGGCTCAAAAACAGGTTGATGGGTAGAATCCAGTTTTGTTGACACTTGTTTAAATTTATGAAATTTATTTACATATGGTGTAAGGGGGTTTCCTAAGGATCTCCTACCACGCATAGACTATTGTAAACGTAAATTTAAAACTCCTGTCAACAAAATAAAAAAATTTAGATAAAATTTACATGTTATTTTATACAAAACACTAAACAAAACTAGTTAAACCCTAAAAAAAAAAAAAAAAAATTTTTTTTTTTTTTTTTCATTTTTTTTTTTATTTTTTTTTATTTTTTTGTAACATAATTAGTATTAACCAAGAGTGCTCCCAGGAAAGAATGGTGGTGCAAACGGCACCTTAAATACCATTCTCCTAGCCAGAGCAACGTTCCCAAGAAAGACTAGTGGCACAAAGTCTTCCAAGAACTAGTCTCCTAGACAGAACTCCCTTAGATTTTTACTTTTTATGTTATTTAGTTAATTAGGTATAAATTCAAGTAATGTTTTTTTTTTTTTTTTTTTTTTTTTTTTTTTTTATAAACGGTAATTTTATTTTACTATTCACGCTATATAATGTCTTATTAACTTAAAACTTTTTTTTGAAATTTAAGTTTTTGAAATTTTTTTTTTTTTTTTTTTTTTTTATGAACGGTAATTTTATTTTACTATTCACGCTATATTATTTCTTATTAACTTAAAATTTTTTATATTTTGAATTTTGAAATTTTATTTTTCTTTGTTTTGTTTTTTTTTTTTTTTTTTTTTTTTTTACTATTTATGAACGGTAAATTTTTTTACTTCAAATTTCAAATTTCTAAATTATTTTACAAAAAAAATTATTATTTTTTTATTTTTTTTATTTTTTTTATTTTTTTTTTATTTATTATGAATTTTGAAATTTGATTATTATTAAAATATCACAATTATTTACAGCACAAAAATGTTTTTAAAATTTTGATAAATAATTTAAAAACGCTATTCCTCCCCGGCAACGGCGCCAAAAACTTGATGAACGAAAACCGGCATCGCCGATCTCCGCAAATACTTTGGTTTTAATATTTATAAAACTCTCGCAAGTGCACGAATCATTTCGTAGAAAATGATAAGTATACTCCCAAGGTCGATCTAAGGAAGGAATGTATGTGGTTTTTAACTTATTATTCAATCTTTTAAAAACGAAATTAAATCCTAAACATCCTGTCACGATAGTTTGGTTTTTGTGTTCCTAATCTAATAACATAAAATAAAACATATATACAGATTAATTAAATATAATCTAAAATCATAAAAATAAACATAGATACAAATTCAATAAATAATTATCTAGAAATAAACATATATACGGATTCAATAAATGTTCATGCAAATTTTTATCATTTATATTAGCGGAGTATTTATGGATATAATAACTAAATTAATTATGCTTGCTCATATTAACTAGGTTATTAAAGATATAAATTGACATTTTATTGATTCTCTCTTTTTTATATAAATACCACCTTTGGTGGGGTTAGATATTCTTTGTTAACTAAACAAATCAATTAACACCTATGGGTGGGGTTGATAACTAATATGCTTAATTAAATTAATTCCTTTTTCTAAGAGATTGAAAATGAACCATTTAAATGCCACCTTTGGTGGGGTTAGACAGTTTAAACTTTATTCAAGGTGTCCAAATTAAACCTAAGAATTTAATTATCCGAGTACTAACTTTCAAGTTTTAAAACCACTATTGAAAACATGTTGTCAATACATTTTCACATAATAATTCTTATAAAAACTTTTGAAATAGAGTTTCACTCTAACTACCGGGCGATTGTACCAACAAATAAAAGAGCACTACTCTAAATTAGACCGGATAACTAAACCTTAAAATCTAATTTTCATTTTTAAGTTTGTAATGAAAAATAATATATTTCTCTCTAACATTCTTAATATAAAATCTTGAATAAAAACAAAATCAATTCATTTTAGAAATTTTCGCCTATTTAATATTTCGCAAGCATAACAACGTCGTTATTACATCATATTTACTAAACAGCTAGCATAGTTAAATTTAACCACAGACAAGTTGAATATAACATGTAAGAATAAAGCATAAAAATAACTGTAAAGAAAATAAAATCCTTACAGAACTTCGACGCTATTCCCGTTGCTAGAAAACCTCCGAGCGGAATTTGCACTTCCATATATTGAATCAAAAATCTAAATTATTACAAAAACATTACAAGTTCCTCTCAAAAAGAGAAGAACACTAAACCTAAGAGAATTGAACTAAAAACTAAGAGAAAAACTAAGAAAAGCTTAGAAACTAAGAAAGAAACTAAGAGAAACTAAAAACTAAGAAATGAGAGAAAGAAAGAAGAGAGAAGTGAGTTTTGAAGGTGTCATTTGAAGTGAATGGAAGGGGGGTATTTATAGGTGAGGATGGAGAGAAAAAATGAGTAAAAAAATGTTAAAAAAATATTAAAAAATGTAAAAACGCGTATTGGAATTGCTGATGTCATCAATGACGTCAGCATGACGTCACAGGGGCGGCTGCACGTGAAAAATGGGGCGAAAACGCGTTGGGCGCGCGGAGGGGGGCTGCTGGGGCGCTGCGCGCGCGCGCTGGGGCTGTCGCTGCGCGCAGCTCGGCGCGCGTGAACAGTGCCAGCGCGCGCGCTGCGCGCAGCTTGGCATGCCAGCGCGCGCGGAATGGGCGCTGGGGCGCGCGCGGCTGGGCGCTGGGGCGCTGGGCTGCGCGCACGGCTGGGCTGCGGCGCGCAATTTCCGTCTTTTTGACATTTTTGACCTTTTCGACCCATTTCGTCCGATTTTTCCATGTTTGTTGACCTTTTCTCACTTATTTGTTGATATATTTGTGATGTATTGCTTCAAATATTCCTCTTTGAGTCTTTACATTGCGTTTTTAAGCCAAAATACCTGAAAAACAATAAAAATACCCGTGATTCCGAAAAAGACAAATTTATACAAATATATGATAAAACATATAAATATATGTATTTTTAATCAATTAAGGTACATAAAATCATGGTTATTTTAGTGCTTTTTGAGCACTCATCAGCCAAACAATTAATAGCATATAAATCATATTAAATAGTATAATTAAATTAAATTTATAATTGGGATAAAATATTAAATCATCACATGGTGAAAATTAGGTTCATAAGATCCCTAGATTAATAAATTAATTACACATGATTGTGTTCATAAAGCTCATATTTTTCATAAAGAAAGACATAAAAATTGATAAAGAAAAGATTATAAGAAGAAATACAATCAATCTCTTGAATTGTAGAATTAATCTCCTCTTGAATCTCCACCAAAATTGTGTTCTTTCTTGAATTTTTCTATACAATCAATCAATCTCATAAGTCTATTTTTCACATCCATCTCCACTAATATAAATATGCACTTAGCTCAAGATCAATAAGGATTTACGTGGTTGTAATGTAAGGCTTAGGTAGGGGTTGATAAAAGAAGACATTTAGGCTCTTTCCACACTTTAGCTTCTTCTATTTTTTCATCATGCACTTTTTAACTGCAATTGAGCTTTTATTTGATATTTCAGTGCACTCTCTTTTGTCATTCTTTTCATATTCTTTTTTCACATCTTTTTTTTTGTAACTTCACAACACTTTCAAACTTATTTTCAATTCTATTTTCTTTTTCTTTAGAGGGATAATTGTGTTGTGAATTTTTCCTCTTCTTTTTTTCTTTTTTTATAGGGTGCATTGCATTTCACCTTAGGCTATAGTATAACACATGATTTCATTTTCTTCTTTTCATACAAGCTAAAGGTGAAAGGGTAAAGGTAATACTTATTAGTTAGGCATAAAATGTGGCTTAAATATATGAATGGTTTTTTGTTAGGCTCAAATGGGTGACTAAATATATAAACAATGGTTAGCTTGAAAGGCTCAATAGATCCAAATAAGGCCTAAATCATTTCTCTTGCTAAATGCTATTCAAAATTTTGCCTCAAACGATGATCAAATAGATTCTAAAACCTAGTAGATCTTATCAACTCGCACAACTCAAGACAAATTTTCTTTCAATAAGAACACCAAAATCAATCATGAACATGTGCATAAAATTTTGAATCAATTCAATCAAAACTAGCAAGCATATCACATGATTAATGTAAATATCTTAACAAATATGTTACATTCCTTATCCTAGTCATGACAACCAATTTCTATCATTGAGTTCATATGTTTCATATCAAGCATGCATGCATTTAGTTTTTATATATTTATCAATTTCTACCCAAATCATGAATAAAAACATCCTAAAAATTAAAAAACCAATTCCCTAAAAATTTAAAATACATATTAAATACTAATGTAGAGACTAAAGTTCCCTCCCCCAAACTTAAATTACACATTGTCCTCAATGTGCATATATAAATATGAAAAGGTAAAAGAAAACTCCCTTAATCATGGCACACCACATCTGTTGTTGAAATCCTCATTCTTGTTGCGTCATTGCTCTCCACATTTATTCACCTACAAAACAAAAACAATGAAAATATAAGTAAAATAACTTTGGGTTGCTTCCCAACCAACGTCACGTTTAACGTCCTTGACTAGATGGTTATATCAAGTCCTAAGGCACATCCTTTTGTATCCATTTACTTTTGAATTTTCCTGGAAACAGTTTGGGTCTTGATTTCTTCAATAATACCTTATGTTCTGGCTTGTAAACATGGTGCTCCATTCACTTCTTATGCCATATTTTTGTTTTATTTTTGAACCTTTTGGCATTCTTATAAGCACTCCACCATAACTCATCCAATTTATGTATTTTTAATAGCTTTTTCACCTCTCCATTGGACTCTTTCACTTTCATACTTGACTAAGGATATGAGATTAAAAGTGTATGGTCTAAACTTAGTGGCTCTTAAATTGATAGTTTGAGCTTAGATCCCATCTCAAAATTTTCCATAATCACATTTGATACATACATGAGAGAAGTGTCCTCCAAAAAGTTCACATAGTCCACAATATCAACCTTCAATGCCATACTTTCAAAATTATAATAGGTTGAGTTGTTTTCTAGTGAGTTTATGTCCTTGTTTATAGCAGTATATGTTAAAGTCTTAAGTTTGAGCAACTCAACAGATTCTTTTAAGCTATTGCCACAATCATTAACATTTATCCTTAAACATTCATTAGCATTATCAATATCAGGGGGTTTAGATTCTTTAAAAACATTAAATATTACTTGTTCATCTTGCATTCTCATTATAAGTTCACTTTTTTGTACATCAATAAGTGCCTTTCTCGTTGCTAAGAATGGACGACCAAGTATGATAGGAATGGCATGGTCCTCTTTCATATCTAGCACAATGAAGTCCATCAGAAAGATGAATTTGTCTACTTTTACTAGTAAATCTTCTACCACACCCCAAGGTCTCTTAATCGATCTATCTTCCATTTGTAATGTTACTGGGTGGGTTTTTCTTTACCATCCCCCAATATCTTGAAGATTGATAATGGCATGAGGTTAATGCTAGAACCTAAGCCATATAGTGCCTTGCCAAAACGAATGTTCCCAATAGTGAAAGGGATGTCAAAACTACCTAGATCTTTCAGTTTTGTGGTAGTTTTCTATTAAGGATGGCACAAAAACCTTCACTCAAGGTTATTGTTTCCTGATCTCCAAGCCTCCTTTTCTTTGATAGTATATCCTTCATGAATTTGGCATAAGACGGTATTTGTTCAAGTGTCTCTGCAAATGGTATGTTTATGTGAAGCTTCTTGAAGACTTCCCGAAATTTTAAAAACTGCATAGCTAACTTTTGCTTTTGCATTCTTTGAGGCAAAAGAGTAATGGGTTTACAAAGGTTGCTCCTTTTTGGGTGAATTATTTTATTTCCATTACTCTCTTTCTCCACTAATTTCTTGTCCTCCTTTTTAATTTCTGATTCCTCTTTATCCTTTTTAGTCTCATAGTCCTACTTATCCTTTTGAGTCTTATTTTCTTGCTCTAAAATTTTACCACCTCTCAAGTTAATGGCATTGTAATGGTCCTTACATTCTCTTCTTAGGTTTACAAATGTCACTTAGAAGGTTACCTTGAGGCCTTTGACTTATAGCCTGAGTAATTTGCCCTACTTGGCTATCCGAATTTTGAATTGAAGCCTCTTGAGTTGACACTTTTGTACTAAATGATTGGATGCAATCTTTCATCATACCCATTAAAGCATTTGTATTGTCCTTAGTAGGTGGCTTCTATTCTTAGGCCTGTAATTGTTATGGTTGTTGAAAACCAAGTGGTGAAAATGATTGATGGTTGAATTGATTACCACCTTGATTGTTGTTATTCCAAGAGAGATATGGATGTTGTCTGATGAGCGAAAACCGGCATCGCCGATTCTTGCCAATACTTTGGTTTTAATATTTATAAAACTCTCGCAAGTGCACGAATCATTTCGAAGAAAATGATAAGTATACTCCCAAGGTCGATCTAAGGAAGGAATGTGTGTGGTTTTAATTTATTATTCAAACTTGTAAAAACGAAATTAAATCCTAAACATCCTATCACGATATTTTGGGGTTTTTGTGTTTTTAATCTAGTTACATAAAAATAAACATAGATTCAATAAACATTTATGCAAATTTTATCTTTTATAATGGTGGAGTATTTATGGATATAATAACTAAGTTAATTATGCTTGCACATATTATCTAGGTTATTAAAGATATGAATTGATATTTATTGATTCTCTCTTTTTTGTATGAATACCACCTTTGGTGGGGTTAGATATTCTTTGTTAACTAAACAAATCAATTAACACCTATGGGTGGGGTTGATAACTAATATGCTTAATTAAATTAATTCCTTTTTCTAAGAGATTGAAAATGAACCATTTAAATGCCACCTTTGGTGGGGTTAGACAGTTTAAACTTTATTCAAGGTGTCCAAATTAAACCTAAGAATTTAGTTATTCGAGTACTAACTTTCAAGTTTTAAAACCACTACTGAAAACATGTCGTCAATACATTTTCAGATAATAATTCTTATAAAAACTTTTGAAATAGAGCTTCACTCTAACAACCGGGCGATTGTACCATCAAATAAAAGAGCACTACTCTAAATCAGACCAGATAACTAAACCTTAAAATCTAATTTTCAGGTTTAAGTTTGTAATGAAAAATAATATATTTCTCTCTAACATTCTTAATATAAAATCTTGAATAAAAATAAAATCAATTCATTTTATAGATTTTCACCTATTTAATATTTCGCAACCATAACAACGTTATTATTACATCATGTTTACTAAACAGCCAGCACAGTTAAATTTAATCATAGACAAATTAAATATAACATGTAAGAATAAAGCATAAAAATAACTATAAAGAAAATAAAATCCTTACAGAACTTCGATGCTATTCCCGTTGCTGGAAAAACTCCAAGCGGAATTTGCACTCCCATTTATTGAATCAAAAAGCTAATAAATTACATAAAAATAACTAGTTCTTCCCAAAAAGGGAAGAACTCTAAAACTAAGAGAAATTAACTAGAAACTAAGAAAAACTAAAGAAAACTAAAAAGAGAGAAAGAAAGAGAGAAAAGAATGTATTTGGAGGTTTTGAAGGTTTGTTTTGAAGTGAAGGGAAGGGGGGTATTTATAGGTGAGGATGGAGAGAAAAAATGAGTAAAAAAATGTTAAAAAAATGTAAAAATGCGTAATGGAAATGCTGAGGTCATTAATGACATCATGGGGGCGGCTGCACGTGAAAAATGGAGCGAAAAGGCGTTGGCGCGCGCGGAGGGGCTGCTGGGCGCGGGTGAACAGTACCCGCGCGCTGGGGCGCGCGCGGATTGGGGTGCTGGGCTGGGCGTGCGGCTGGGCAGCTGGGAGCGATTTTCTCCTTTTTGACATTTTTGACCTTTTTGACCCATTTTGTCCAATTTTTCCATGTTTGTTGACCTTTCCCCATTTATTTATTAATATATTTGTGATGTATTGCTTCAAGTATTCCTCTTTGAGTCTTTAAGTTGCGTTTTTAGGCCAAAATACCTGAAAAACAATAAAAATACCCGTGATTCCGAAAAAGACAAATTTATATAAATATATGATAAAACATATAAATATATATATTTTTAATCAATTAATGTGCATAAAATCATGGTTATATTAGTGCTTTTTGAGCACTCATCACAACCCCCAACCAGCTTCTTGCTAGTCCCTTAGTAAGAGAGGCAATAAAAACTAAAAATTAAACTATCCTAAATCACTTTCGTGGATTGAAACGGTTGCATTTAGCCTATGCAACAAGCCTTTAAACCCCTAGGTTGCCCTAGTGGACGAGTTTGAGTCCCGTGAGGGTTTTCAATAATGATACCCACAAACATTGAACTAAATGTAAAAATAAAAACAATCAAATCAAAAACTAAAATTACAACAAAATCAAAAATTAATTTAAGGATAAAAGAAAACAACATATCACAAAAATGTCTCATACTTTTTAATCTCTTTTAAGATCATAATTAAAATCTCAAGAAAAAGTTATTTTAATCTCTTTAAACAATCATGATTTTATTATAATAATTAGTCAAAAATCATTTTCATATTTCATATAAAATATATATCAATTTAATTTTACCCAATTTCAGTGTCATGAATCAGAATTCGCTTCGACTCTATTCCTCACAAGTCAATACTCTCAAAATACTGAATCCTATGGGTTCAAACACTCAAAGTGTTATTTTAACATTGATCTCATGAAAGGAATCGAATGTATAAATTATAAAGATATCATATATAAAAATTATTTTCATGCATAAATCAAACTCATTAAGAAAGAATTTCAAGATATATGCTTTTTACAAATGAAGAAATTGCAATGAATTTTTAGGGAATTACTTCCTATATCTTTCTTTTGTATTTAGCCTTTACTCACAACTTTGTAGGCAATATGGGTCATAGTATGTAGATGATACTATATTTTTTATCTCTCTATTTTTTTTCAATATATGTATATTTTAGAGAGTCAACCCATGTACAGATTGTACATTTTTTTGGAATTTGGTGAGTGGTTAATTTTTTGGCTTTTCTGTTTGATCTTGGTTTAGGTAACCCCATATATGTCTTTTTGGTTTTTGTAGCAGTCATGCATGAATGAGATATAAGCATATACTATCAATTTCTACTCAAATCATTTAATCTAAACAAAAATAATAATAAAAAATATATGATACTCTATTAAGATGAGAAAAAATTCATACATTCAATACTAATACCTATAGAGATCATCTAATCATTTGAATAAATAAGAAATGTGTTTGGAGTAGAAAAAATATATATTTCACTCTGAATAAAAGAAATTAGGCTCAAATTATATCTCACAAGGGTAGTCTTCACTAAAAAAAATTCATAAACACCAATTTTGGGTTTAATATAATTTCCACATTTTATCAAGAAATACTAGTTATGACAAAAACTAACCAATTATCAAAAACAATTACAAAATATTTCATAATATGTTTTCAAAAATTAATCTAACAGTACAAAAGACTTAACTATTTACTTAAATTTGATTTAAAGAAATGATAAATTTTTGTGAGAATTTTTTTTATTTTTTTATTTTTAAATTGTTAAATCTTTTTTTTTTCTAATTAAGCATTGTAACTTTTCACCACCCCCAACCTAGAACTTACATTGTTCTCAATGTAACAACTGTAAATTAAAGAGAAAAGAAAAAAAAGATTACCTATTTCCTGAGAATGTGTAAGTAGTAATAGAGAAATACAGGTGCATCCATCATATTCATTATTAAAGTGTATACAGACAGATCGTTGTAAACTTCTAACATCTCAACAAATATTTTTAGTTTTAACAATTTAAAAAATTATTAAACAAAAATAAATAATAAAATTAAGTAAATAACATAAAATTACCTAAAATGATGGGTTGCCTCCCATCTAGCGCTTAGTTTAACGTCTTAGCAAGACGTAACTTGGGGATTGCATTTTAAGTAAACTCAATGTCCCCTCATCATTGAGTCAATCATACCTACAAGTAAGACAAGGTTGTCTACCTATACTGTTTCAAACATGCCCTATTGACTTTTAAATTTTTCTGTACCAAAAACTAAGGGCATGCTTGAGGGTTTTAGATAACCCACATCTAGGTGCAAATCAAATAATTAAGGCAACATAACACAATTGTACCTAGATCAAGCAAAGAAACTAACTCTTGAGATTGTAATTAAAACTTTAAAATTTTGGAGATAGTTTCAGAATTTTTTTATTTATTTATTTTTTTAGTTTTTTTTTATTATTTTTTTTAAGTTAAAATAACATAATTAGTATTAACCAAGAGTGTTCCCAGGAAAGAATGGTGGGGCAAAGGCTCCTTAAAAACCATCCTCCTAGACAGAACAACGTTCCCAGGAAAGACTAGTGGCACAAAGGCATCCAGGAACTAGTCTTCTAGACACAACTCCATTAGATCTTTACTTTTCATGTTATTAAAGTTAAGTTAATTAAGTTATATTAAGTAAAAATTTAAGTTAATTAAGTAAAAGAAAATCTAAGTTAATTAAGTTAAGTTAATTAAAAAGCTAAGTTGGTTAAAAAAAATCTAAATTAATTAAAAAGGTAAGTTAATCAAAGTTAATTAAAAAGTTCAAGTTAATTAAGTTAAGTTAATTAAAAAACTAAGTTAAAAATCTAACTTAGTTAAGTTAAAAAAAATCCAAGTTAATTAAAAAGTTAAGTTAATTAAGTTAATGAAAAATCTAAGTTAATTAAGTTAAATAAAAATTAAGAGAGAAAAAAAATATTTAAAGAAAAGAAAAGAAAATAATAAAATAAAAATAATAAAAATAAAAATAAAAATAAATTAAATTGAAATTGAAATAAAATAAAATAAAATAAACTAAAATAAACTAAAATAAACTAAAATAAACTAAAATAAAAAAAATAAAATAAAATAAAATTGAAAAAGGTAAAATAAAATAAGAATAAAAATTGATATATTTTTTTTATTTTGTTTTTATTCATTTTTATTATTATTTTTATTAAAAAAAATAAAATTAAGATAAAAACTTAACATTAAACGAAAATTAAAAATTAAGTTTTTTTTTTATATTTTTTATATTTTTTATATTTTTTATATTTTTTATATTTATTTATTTATTTCTTTTTTCTTTTCTTTTTTTACTTTTCATGAACGGTAATTTTATTTTACTATCTATGCTATAAATTTTATTTATTTATTTCAACTTAAAATTTTTGAATTTTTTTTATAAACGGTAATTTTATCTTACTATTCACGCTATATTATTTCTTATTAACTTAAAATTTTTTGTTTTTGTTTTTGTTTTTGTTTTTTTACTATTCATGAACGGTAAAAATTTTTTACTTCAAATTTCAAATTTCTAAATTATTTTACAATTAAAAAAAAATTATTATTTTTTTTTAATTTTTTTTTTCTTATGAAATTTGAAATTTGATTATTATTTTTTTTATTAAAACAAAAACAATCACAATTATTTACACAACAAAAATGTTTTTAAAATTTTGATAAATAATTTAAAAACCGCTATTCCTTCCCCGGCAACGGCGGCAAAAACTTGATGAGCGAAAACCAGCATCGCCGATTCTTGCCAATACTTTGGTTTTAATATTTATAAAACTCTCGCAAGTGCACGAATCATTTCGAGGAAAATGATAAGTATACTCCCAAGGTCCATCCTAGGTTATATGTGTTTGAGAATGAATAATTGTTTTGATTCATATTACCCATATAGAAGACTAATTCAGGATTATATTGACAATTATCAAACAAATGGGCTCCATCACAAAACACACACAACACCCTTGAATCATGGACCCAATTTATACTCACTGGCAAGTTTTGAACCATCAAAAGATTTACCAAAGATGTCACGCAGGTGTCACTAGTTCGATCCCCGACAACGGCGCCAAAAACTTGATCACTAGACATGAACTGTGTTCAATGAATACGCAAGTATACATATCACAACAATTAATATAATGATAAGAAAAGATTGTTCCCACAGAGATTATTTTATTAGAAACTAAATTTTAAAATTAAAAAACAATTTTTTTATGTCTTTATATTTTAAGTAAGTAAAATTAAAATAATTAAAAATAAATAGCAACAATTAATTAAATAAAATTTGGTAACTAAAAAGATATATGAGAAAATATCTAGGAATACTTAATCCCCCCAATTTTCTAAACAAGCGAATTGCTAAAATCCCTCCAATATAATTATCAATTAATTACATGATCAATTGAATCTAACCTAGCATGTATTCCTCTCTCAAGTAAACTACACACTATATAGTAATGAATTTAATCACACTCTTATGCCAATTAAATTGCATACTACTAATTAAGTTCATCAATTATGGATCACATACATAAGAATCATACATCTCTGCCTAGAAACTAAGCATGTTATTTAATCAAGTCAAACAATCAAACAATTCTCTCACATCTATTTAATTACCTCTATAGATAAATTGGTGGCCGAACAATTAATAGCATATAAATCATATTAAATAGTATAATTAAATTAAAATTATAATTGGATAAAATATTAAATCATCACATGGTGAAAATTGGGTTCATAAGATCCCTAAATTAATAAATTAATTACACATGATTGTGTTCATAAAGCTCATATTTTTCATAAATAAAGACATAAAATTTGATGAAGAAAAGAGTATAAGAAGAAATACAATCAATCTCTTGAATTGTAGAATTAATCTCCTCTTGAATCTCCATCAAAATTGTGTCATTTCTTGAATTTTTTGTATTTTTCTCTCTTTTTAGCTCCAAAATTTGACCAAAATTATGCTAATGGAGGCCAGTTAGGGTTTATGGGGTGATTAGAGGCTTAAATATTGCTCAAGTACAATTTGGATCATCACATCAACTTCAAATAAAAGGCTACAATCAAAATGAGCAAAATTGACAATGCCAACTAATCACAACATGACATGTGGAATCAGAGTCAGTGGCACGTGGAAGAACGTGATTTATAGAAATAGATGTCATGGCGCACGAGTGGAAGGTGTAGATCAATGGAATATGGACACATGGCAAGGCTGTTTAACCAATTTCTGAACTCAGATTGAACAACGTGCTAACACGTGGTGCTCATTTCATCCTCCTCACACGCGATGTAATGTGATTCGCTATCCCTACTTGTTTGGAATCCGCGTGGCTTGCCTAGTCAGCTCCTATGCTTGTGTAGCATGCCACGTGGTAGCTCCTGATTGGTCATACATTAAAAATCCATATAAATTTCAGAAAAATCCCAAAAAAATTCAAAAATTAAAGTTTCTCCCGTTTTCACTAAAAAGTTTATATTTTAATATGTTTGGCCATAAAAGTACTATTTATTGATTAAAACTAGTAAATATTAAGTAAAAAGTGTGCTAATAACTCTACTTTCATAGAGTCATCAACTAGCGATGATGTGAATATTACCAATGATCTCTTTTGAGACAACTGTGTGTAATTTGTTACCATTTCTCTTCTTATCCCTCTTCTTGAGACAATTTTGCAAATTTTTCTATCCAACTTACTTATTGCCTGAATGAATTTAATAGGGATCAATGATGATATATGGTTGGTATCCATTTGACTTGGATTGAAATGTAGGTATTTTGACATGTATATTTATTGAGCATATGTATAATTAATTTTTTGTATTTATTCAAAATGAACTTTTTCTTATACATATGCCATAACTCTATGAATTTGTATGGATATTTTAAGAAGTTTGTGTGGATTTCATGCTTTGATGTATGTCTCTAACAAGCTCTAGAATCTCTTTTAGTGTTTCTTGAGGTGAAATTGTAGGTACTACTTAAATAAAAAGAGGATTTACTCCTTCTTTGGATCGTTTGAACCTTTCAAACCACCCTTGATTATTGATGCTCTCTCTTTTCCCCTCTTTAAGCCTTTATTTTAATCCTTCTTTTCTTTGCACATATATATTAATTTTTCTTGAATATATAATCTCACTTACCTTGTACATCCCTTGTTAAGGATGTATGTTCTAGGAATTTTTGTTTTATACTCTTGGTTTCAATTATAAAAAAGGGAATGAAAAAAATGATAATGTTAAAAAAAGTGAGGAAGTAAGGAGGTGTATATGTTATTGAATTTAATGTGCAGTTCTCACAAAAATTATATTTGTGAATGAATTTTAAGAAGTGAAGAGAAAAGAACCAATGTTTGAGGGTATAATGTTGGTGGACATGATCTCATTGATTTTGTTTTTTGGATTACCAAAGGTGTGTTTGAATCTAAATGACATCTCTCCTACCCATACCTTATCCTATCATTTCAAGCTTTGAAAGACCTATTGATTTCATCTAAATTGGCACTTACATTAGTGGACAAAGAGGCTAAATGTGGACTAATGAAATTTGGTTATACTTGAGTTTGTATTTCTAATTGCTTGGTTCACATAAGCATATCATGATGGTATATAGGGTAAATAAATTTAACATATTACACACAATACTTGTCATAAAAAAATTTATCCATACCCTTACATGAATGCATAATGGATTGGTGGCCATATTGATATTTATGATAAGTGTATTGGTTATTCTAAGGACCCTCTAGTTCTTTGAACATACTTAGTTTGCTTCTGTATTTTAGTATTACTTTATTTATATTGTGTATAGATTCTTCTATTTTGGGGGAGTTTTGAGAGTTGGATACATAAACTATTTATTGCCTCATATGGATACATTTAAGAGGAGAGTGTATGTAAAATGCATGTAGTCAAGGGGAATGTTGTGTTTATTTTGCATCCTTATTGTTTTTCTTGTTTATGTTATTTTGTGATGCTTTCTTCTTCTTGACATCACTTTGTATGAACCATGCATAAATAAGACTATTAGTATGGCTTGTATGCATTGTTTACAATCTCTTACTTCACATGTCATCCTATGTGCTTACATGCTTACCTATTGTAGTGAGTTATTGCAAATTTCTTGCATGTAGTTAATATTCTAGTATTTGTTATTGGAATGCATTACACATATTTTCTTTGATAAACTAGGATGTCTTTCCATATGTGTGTACATAGTATAGGATGAGGTTGCAGGATTGAATACACCCAAGTGTTATTGTAGGAAGACAGATGAATCGCTAGGAGTGTGTCAACTTGGAATATAGTAGAACTCTTAGTCCACTTCTTCTTATAGATTCGCCAACATATCTATTTGGCATTGGTGTTATACCACCCATCATGTCAATGTGTTGTAAGCATATTACGAAGCCTCTTATACCCCCTCCCATAGCATGTATAGATTTAGGGCTCTATGGTATACATCACATTTGGAAGATGTTCCTTATTTGCATTTCTCTTAGTTTGTTTGTGCATTCAGTTTCTTACTTGTTGCAAGCTTTTACTTGCTATTGTCTCAATGTTTTTCTTTGTATTTTTTGCATGACAATATGTACTACTTTTTATTATGTTTGAAATAATCTTCTTTATTTTGGTCCATAAGTGTTAGAATTATTACATTTATATCTCTTTCATATAGAGTTATGGTATATTGCATAATATATGTGTGCATAACTTGTCACTACTACAAAACATGCATACGGCCTCGGTTTTTAACCGTGGCCATAGGTCTATGACCACGGTTATAAGAACCGAGGCCTAAGTGAGAGAGAACATAGGTAATGACCTATGACCTTGATTGTTAACCGAGGTCATAGGATGTACATATGACCTCGGTTATTAGATAACTGAGGCCATAGAGTGTATCTATGGCCTCGGTTAGCATATAACTAAGGCCATAGGGTGTACCTAAGGTCTCGGTTATTCGATAATCGAGGACATAGATACACCCTATGGTCTCGGTTTTCTAATAACTGAGGTCATAGGGTATACATAAATTAAAAAAGAATATCCTATGGCCTCGGTTTTCTAATAACTGAGGTCATAGGGTATACATAAATTACAAAATAAATACAATAATTAATAATTAAAAAATTAAAAATCAATATAAATTACAATAAATTTATTAATTCAAATATTCAAAATCATATTATATTAAAATTAAAAGTATAATTACATTTGAGAGTTTATTATACACAAAAAAACTTAGTATTACAAACTAACGTTTTAGTATTAATTACAAACATGAAAAAAAACTTAGTATTAATTACCAACACCAGCAGCACCAATGCACCAGTGCAAGGCACCAGCATAGTGCCATCAACAACACCACCAACACAGTGCAACACCATCAGCAACACCAGCTTAGCGCTAGCAGCACCAGCACCAGCAGCATAGCACCAGCACCAGTAGCACCAATAGTAGGGAGATTTAAATCAATTTAATAACAATAGTACCAACAATAATCAAGTGTTTTAATGCTTACCAAAGACTTGATGCAAAAAAGGCACTTATTGGTATTACACATGTTGCATATCTGTCATGAGAAAAATTATTTTAAAAATTTGAGATTGCACATCAAGGAAAAAACTAAAAACAAACATAAAAGTCAGGGGAGGATCATAGCAAGAGGAAAAAGCTATCACTTTCTTTTCAAAAGTCATTTTGACTAGTGTTACAACCTGTAGGTTGAAAACAAAAAATGAAAAACAAACATTTCATCTTAAGACAACTCAACAATATGACACTAACTTGTATGTAACATAGGAAACCTCAAATGAAGACTAAAATAGTAGAATATATAACAGAAGCTGAACCCTAGCAAGAAGAAAAGCACAATGTATAATGACTAGCTCTAGAAATTTCATTCTCATTTCCTACATCTTTTGCTTTCTCACAAGTAGACAGACAATGTATAATGCAAAGCACCAGCACCAACAAACACATTACCCTTCCCTTTGCTTCGTTGTGTTCTCTATTTCGTTTTAGACTTTAATCAGTCAACAAAATTAGCAAAATCAGTAACAAAATATTACAATCTTATACATAAAACCATTACCCTTCCCTTTGCTTCGTTGTGTTCTCTATTTTAGAATTTAACCAATCAGCAAAATCAGTATCAAAATATTATGATATTATACATAAAACCATTACTCTTCCCTTTGCTGCAAAATCAGCAACAAAATGTGCCAATCCTATACATTGTCTAATTATCAAAGCTACAGAACACATGATAAGATCCCCTAGTTACATAGTCTAATCCGAATTTTCCACATGATAAGATCTCATCTCCTTTTGCTACCATAGAGTTAGAGATCTGAGAGTTATAACTATGGGAAGCTGATAAGATCAAGAAGAAGAAGAAGGTAAGAAGCTGAGGAGGACTAACAAGGGGGGGAGCTGAGAGCGACCGAGGTAGAAGGCAGAGGGTTGAGAGCTGAGATCGATAGGGCAGACGGTAGAGAGACCAGAGATTGAGAGAGGCGAAGGCGAGTTGCGAAGGCGAGTGGCGAAAGCTAGCGAAAAAGGCGAGACCAAGAGCTGCGATTCTAGAAACAGCGAAAGTGAAAAAACCCTAATGCAACGCGTGAATCGTGATAGCAGCCAAGGTAGAAGGTAGAGGGTTGAGAGCTCATGAGATTGACAAGGCATATGGTGGAAGGACCAGAGATTGAGAGCGGCGAAGGCGAGCGACGAGGGGAGCGGCAAGGCGAGATTGAGAGGCGAGAGCTGCGATTCTGGAAACAATGAAATTGAAAAAACTCTAATGTTAATTAACGCATGAATGGTGATACTGATATATATTTTAGGAAAAAAATGGGAGATACGCGCATATATATATATATATATTACTTAGAAATTATATATTAATATATTAATATATATAAGTAATAGGAATTTAATTATAAAAAAATGGAAAAAAAGAAGAAAGGGATAAAAAAAATTGAATTTTTTTGATATATATATATATATATATATATTATAAAAGAAATAAAATACATTAAATTAAATTAATAATAAAGAAAAATAAAAAATTGTAAAGTAATTTTTTATTTTTTTAAATGAATGACATATAGTATATTATTTCATTTCAGTTTTAAAAATATTTAAATTTTTATTATTTTAATTATAATTACAGTTATTTAATAAACGTTATTATATAAATTTATTTATATATATTTAAATATTTTTTGTAATTTAGCCCATAGCCACAGTTATTAATAAAACTGAGGCTATATATATACACTATGGTAGTAGTGTGTATTTTTTTGTTAACATATTGGTTGCTACATAGGATGATTAGTATGCACTACATCATGGTTATCTAATTGCATACAATTAAGGGGAGTGTTGCATATGTTCAAGGAGAGTTTGTATACTCGTGTGGTATATAGATTGTGTTTGTTTGTACTACATATTGACTGTGCTTAGCTTATCAATGTGTACTTGTGTAGAGGTAACATGATAATATCTAATAGAGTAAACACTATTTCTACATGATACGTTCACGAGGTATGCTTTTGTTTCATATGTACAGATTATAAGTGTAGATTGAAGTCTTCGAGCTTCATATATGTTATATGCATTGGTATTGAGATCATCTATTTTAGAATGAATGAGTTATTACATAAAGATAGATAGAGCACACAAGTTAGACGCACTTGGTTTAGTTGTGTTTTTTGAGTTTAGGTGTATGTCGATGTTTTGTTCATGGGAATCTTTAGGTCATCTTCATGATCTTCTCATGATAGATATGAGTATATATTTAGTTATGTAGTATTTTGACAAGGAAATCCAAAATGGGAAAATGTAAGTCTTGTTGTTCTCAGTGTTTGTGTGTTGGCTTCTGGTGTACAAAATATGGTGTCTATTATTTTTACTCAGTGTTCAATCTTCTTCAGTGTAAAGTTGGTTACTATGGATCAATAATGCACATATACATAGTTAGGTACACTTTATATGCAAGCATTTTTTCACACATCACGGGGTTGGTTTTCAAAGTGTGCATGCTAGGTTGAGTGTTGTGGTTTCTAGAAAGCAAGCATACGAGCAAGCTAACATTGTCACTCATGTTTTTGTTTTGTTTTGAGTGTGGGTATTTATGAAAATTACTCTACAAATTTTGAAAAAAATGAGATGTTTTTGGTACCTTGCCACTACCACCCTTAGTGAGGTGGTTTTCCATGTCCATAGTGAGGTGGATGGTGAGGAGGCCGACCAAGTTCTATAAATACCCCTCTTTTGTTTTATTGTCAAGAAAATATGTAATCAAATTGAAATCTCAATTTTATGTCTCCATATCACTAATACCTTATATGTCGTTTGGTATTAGTGGTTCATGATTGTGTGAGCCGTGTATTGAGTAGGTTCTCTTATGCAACTTATTTTATTATCTGAAAACCCCATTATGAGAGTGAGCTAAGATAAAAAAAATTGAGTTATCACATATTGGAATGTGTGTCGCTTGATGGTTTGTGGGGGACTATGTGTCCCATGGAAATGGTTGGTTATTAGTAATTGAGGGTGTCTTCATTATTCACATTACTGCTCTACGATTTCTGATTCCACCACAGTAGGTGGTGTTAGCTTTGGAGTTATGTTAGGTTCATGTCAAACTAGATCTTTGTAGAAGCAGCAAACAAGAGCATCAATAAGTAGTTCGGACATAGTTCCCGATTAATATAGGTATTGGTGGTTTTGATTTTTGTTAGAGGTGTAATTATCTTATTGTTTACTATTGAGTGGTTACCTTAATCAACCCGAGGATGTTACGATATAGATACGATTTCTATCTAGGTTTACCTCGTTATATCTGGTGTTATGCTGCTCTAATGTGTGGCTAGTATAATAAGAGTTTAAATGGTGTTTGTTACTACATATTAAACTTTAAACTATAATTATGAAGCTTTTATTGTTTGCCAACTTTCTTATTATTGAAAATGGCTTCTGCTTTATACTATCTATATATGATTATTTTTACTTCAATTGTGATTATTTGGTAGAACTTTATATCTTTGTTATTTGCTTATTTAGGTTAAGTTCTTAAAGAGTTAGTATATCCTTAACTTGATTGTGTATCGTGTCTTAGACTCTTTCGTAGTAGTCATGCATGATCAGATTATATGTTCAATTGAGCATGTAGTTTTGTACTTTTCTGTGTAATTTGCTTAATTCACCTTTGTAAGCCCTAGTTGGTCAAATTGGTATAGAGCTTGCAAAAATATTTCATGGGATGGTGTTTTCACCCTCATCTAGGTCCTAGTTACCTATATAGGGAATCTTCAATGGTTGGGGAACTCAAGAGTTGGTGCAGGGCTATTTAGGCCCCCTTCATACCACTCTTATGGTCCATCTTACTCTAGCATTCTATACAGAAAAAAAATTCCATTAATTGCTAGGAAAAGAAGATAGAACTCTCCTTCCCTTTCAAATGTGTATTGTGTGGCCTAGTGAAGGAAACTATCTATCGCCTTTTTTGAGTTGACATTTTACAAGTGCATTATAGGACCTCTTATGCTCTTTTTTTCAGTAGGTGGCCTCGCATAGATTCTTTCATCCTTGATTTGTAAACAAGCACAATGGAAACTGACTTTGGGTCACAACTGGGTAACTTATGAAAAATATGGATTGTTTTAGTCATTTGGGTGATATGGATAGCTAGAAATGATTATCGATTTAAAGCCAAACAGGAGAATTAGAGCTCTACATTTGCCATAGTTTGGTTGTTTATTCATGAGACATGACTCTTATAGTGTGGATCTTTGAAAAATACAATAGATGATCTCCAAGTCATCCTTCATCCACGAATATAAGGCATTCCACAACGGAATCCACAGATGTAAAGTTACTTAGATGGCCCTAACTTTGGGATGGATCAAGACTAATATAGATGGTACTGCTTTTGGGTCATTAGGGTTATCTGATTGTACGAGTGTTTTTTTAACATCAAGATCCTTTATTAAGGGATGTTTTTGCATCCCATTTGGTTCTCATATCCTTTTGAGGTAGAACTAGGAATTGATGCGGATCCTCCAGGTAAATAACCCTATGAACCCACAAACTCAAAGGAATAGGAACGATTGAATTGCTAAGAGCGTGTTGAAGATGGTTTTTAATTTAATATTCAAATTTTTAAAAACAAAATTAAATCCTAAATATCCTGTCACAATATTTTGGTTTTTGTGTTTTTTAATCTAATAACATAAAAAAATAAACATACATATGAGTTCAATAAAAAATTATGCAAAAGTTTTCATTCATAATAATAGAGTATTTATGAATATAATAATTAAGTTAATTATGTCTGCTTATATTATTTAGGTTATTAAATATATAAATTGATATTTGTTGATTTTCTATTTTTGGTATGAAAGTATCCTTAGGCAGGACTCAAATTCTTTTGTTTAATATTAATTAACTAATATCTTTATGTGAAGCTAGCCTATTAATTAATTAAGTATTAAATTTGAGCTTTATTTATAAGAAAATAACATACCAGCTAATCACAACTTAAGGTGGAGTCAGGTAATTAGACTTTATTCAAGATGTCCAAATTAAACCTAAAAATTTAATTATCTCAGTACTAACTTTCAAGTTTTAAAACAATGATTGAAAATATGTTGTCAATACATTTTCAAATAATAGTTCTTATAAAAAATTTTGAAATAGAACTTCACTCATGGTGTGAATGGGTGTTGACGCAGGCTCTGACGCGTGTAGGAATTCGGCTTGATACGTGCGCAGATGCATGCTAGATTGCAGCATGAATGGACGTGATTATGGGCAGACTTTAGCGTGAAATGGGTGCTGCTATGCACATTAATTTAGCTTGAAATGGAGGTAGGTGCGCGCAGGACAAGCATGATGCGTGCGCAACTGGGAAATTTTGTCCATTTTTTCATTTTTTTGATTTTTTCTCATTTTTTTTCTTAACATATTTATGATGTATTGCCTCTATTATTATTCTTCGAGTTTTGAAATTATTTTTAAAGCGAAAATACCTACAACAACAATAAAAATATATGTGATTTTGAAAAGATAAATTTATATAAAAATATGATAAAATCATATAAATATAAATCTTTTTAAGAGATGTGGAATAAAAGAATGAAAATAATGGTAAGATAGGGTACCCAAAAATAGCAAATAAAAAGCTCAATTGAAGTTAAATACTGCATGATAAAAAAAAGCTAAGGTATGAAAAAACCCTAAATATATCCATTTATCTACCCTCAAGTAAGCCTTGCACTACAACCATATAAAGCCCTATTGATCTTTAGCTAAGTTCATGTTTACATTAGTGGAGGGATGTAAAGAATAGACCTATGAAACTTATTCTAAGAATTAGTTGATTAGCATGCTCGTATAATTGATTTCATTTGTTAACATCATGTGCAACACACATGAATCAATTCATCAAAAACCTTGCATATCCTTGTATTAATGGAATGTTGATTGATGAATATGCGAACTTTCTTGTCATAGAATTCTATGACTTTTAAAGGTGATAGTTTTTGTTAAACATGCATGTATTAATAGATATATGTTTATGAATGTGCTACCCATATCATTTTAGGTAGTTAGATTTGGCTTTGCTTGGAAACAATCAAAGAGTTAAGTTTGGGGGTGTGATAACTCAACTAAAGTCGAGTTATTTAGTCACTTTTAAATCACTTATTTGTCTTAATTTTGCTTAAATATCATGATAAGCTTAATTTGTGTTTAATATGAAAATATAAGTGAAAAGATATCAAATTGACCAAAAATAGGCAAATATTAGGATGAATAGAGAATAAACAAGGCAATAGATCGATCGAGGGTTTATCACTCGATCAATCGGCAATGGAGTAGATTGATCGAGGTTTTATCACTTGATCTATCGAGAATTGGTTCGATCAATCGAGTGGTAAGGATTTTAATACATCAACCTTAAATTAAATTCCAACTGTTAATCTCAGCCCTTGTATCTCATGAGTTCTTAAAAAGCACTAAAATTACCATTATTTTATGCACATTAATTGATTAAAAATATAATTTTATCATATATTTATATATATATTTGTCTTTTCAGAATCACAGGTATTTTTATTATTTTTTAGGTATTTTTGCTTAAAAACGTAACTTAAAGACTCAAATACCCACATTCTCTTCACTTCATACCACACCTATAAATACCCACATTCTATTCACTTCATACCACGCCTCAAAACACATCTTCTCTTCTCTTTCTTTCTCTCATTTCTTAGTTTTTAAGCTGTTCTTAGTTTTTTCTTAGTTTTTAGCTTTTCTTAGTTAGTTTCTCTTAGTTTTAGAGTTCTTCTCTTTTTGAGAAGAACTAGTTATATTTTTGTAATTTATTTGCGTTTTGATTCAATAAATGGGAGTGACAAATTCCGTTTGGAGGTTTTCCAGCAACGGGAATAGCATTGAAGTATTGTAAGGATTTTATTTTCTTTACAGTTATTTTTTATGCTTTATTCTTATATGTTATATTTAATTTGTCTGTGATTAAATTTAACTTTGCTGGCTATTTGTAAACATTATATATTAATAACGTTGTTATACTTGCGAAATATTAAATAGGTAAAAATCTCTAAAATGAATTGATTTTATTTTTATTCAAGATTTTATATTAAGAATGTTATAGAGAAATATATTATTTTTCATTACAAACTTAAATCTGAAAATTAGATTTTAAAGTTTAGTTATCCAATCTAATTTAGAGTAGTGCTCTTTTATTTGTCGGTACAATCACCGGATAGTTAGAGTTAAGCTCTATTTCAAAAGTTTTTATAAGAATTATTATGTGAAAATGTATTGAAAACATGTTTTCAGTAGTGGTTTTAAAACTTGAAAGTTAGTACTCGGATAATTAAATTATTGGGTTTAATTTGGACAAATTGAATAAAGTTTAAACTGTCTAACCCCACCAAAGGTGGCATTTAAATGTTTCATTTTCAATCTCTTCGAAAAAGGAATTAATTTAATTAACCAAATTAGTTATCAACCCTACCCATAGGTGTTAATTGATTTGTTTAGTTAACAAAGAATATATAACCCCACCAAAGGTGGTATTCATATAAAAAGAGAGAATCAATAAATATCAATTTATATCATTAATAACCTAAATAATATGAGAAAGCACAATTAACTAGTTATTATATCCATAAATACTCCACTATTATAAATGATAAAATTTGCATAAATGTTTATTGAATCTTTATCTATATTTATTTTTATGTTATTAGATTAGAAACACAAAAACCAAACTATTGTGACAGGGTGTTTAGGATTTAATTTCGTTTTTAAAAGTTTGAATAATAAATTAAAAATCACATATATTCCTTCCTTAGATCGACCTTGGGAGTATACTTATCATTTTCTACGAAATGATTCGTGCACTTGCGAGTGTTTTATAAATATAAAACCAAAGTATTGGCAGAATCAACGATTCCGTTTTTGTTCATCAAGTTTTTGGCGCCGTTGTCGGAGAAGGAATATCGTTTTTAAATTATTTATCAAAATTTTAAAAATATTGTGTTGTAAATAATTGTGATTTTTTTATTTTAAAAAAATAGCTAATAAAAAACAATATAATCAAATTTCAAATTTCATAAGAAATAAAAAAAAACATTTCAAAATTTCAAATTTCATAATAAATAAAAAAATTAATAATAATTATAGCGTTAATAGTAAAATAATTTTATAATTTGAAATTTGAATAAAAAAAATTAAATAAATAAAACTTACCGTTCATGAATAGTAAAAAAATAAAATTTAAAAAATTTTAAGTTAAAAAAATAAATAAATAAAAATTATAACGTAAATAGTAAAATAAACTTACCGTTCATGAATAGTAAATAAAAAAAATAATAATAATAAATTATAGCATGAATAGTAACTTAGGTTTTTACTAATTTAATTTTCGTTTTACTTAATCAACTTAGTTTTTTTTAAACTTGATTAACTTAGATTTTGATTAACTTATATAATATACATTTTTATTAACTTAATTAACTTAAATTTTTACTTAACTTAACTTAATTAACTTAATAGCATGAAAATTAAAGATCTAAGGGAGTTCTGTCTAGGAGACTAGTTTTTGGAAGCCTTTGTGTCACTAGTTTTTCCTCGGAACGTTGTATTGGGAGCATATCAAGGAGAAACAACAACTGGACCTGAATAGGTTAATGTATTGGGAGCATATCAATAGAGACCAAGGTTCGACCCCAATTCAGATACCTACAATCCTGGGTGGAGAAATCATCTGAACTTCTCTTGGAGGCAAAACAACCTTTCTTTCGCTCAAAGCCAAAATCAGCCAGGCCAGCAATTCCAAGAAGCATTCCTAATAAATCAACCCTAAAGGACAACTTAAATTCTTTTATTAAAGTTTTTTATTCTTCACATTTTCCTTCTATTTCTACCATTGATGAAATATTCGATGTTGATCCTTTGGATAATCTTATCCAAAGCACCTTTTTCCAAACCAGAATAGAAGACAAGCTTGAAACTTTTCTTACACTTGAAGAGGTCGAAGAAGATTTAGAAGAGGAAATTAAGGGGTACCTTGAACGACTAGACAATGACAAAAGTGAATTAGTGCCCACTAGAATAATCACTGGATGGTGAATGTGTATAGATTTTAGGAAACTAAATTTATATACTAAAAAGGATCACTTTCCTCTTCCATTCATTGATCAAATGTTGGAAAGATTAGCTGGGCACGAATTTTACTATTTTTTAGATGGATTGTCTGGATATTATCAAGTACCCATAGCACCAGAAGATTAGGAAAAGACCACATTTACATGTCCTTTTGGGACATTTGCTTTTCGAAGAATGCCATTTGGGTTATGCAATGCCCCTGCCACTTTCCAAAGATGCATGATATCTATTTTGTCGGACATGGTGGAAAAATTCATTGAGATTTTCATGGACGATTTCTCTATCTTTGGGAACTCATTTGATGATTTTCTTACATAAATTGACTTTGGTTTTAGAAAGATGCATTGAATGCAATCTCACCCTTAGTTGGGAGAAAAGTCATTTTATGGTTCAACAAGGGATAGTTTTAGGACATATAATTTCAAACAAGGGTATTGAAGTTGATAAGGCAAAAGTTGAATTGATTACCAAACTACCTCCCCCTATATCTGTGAAAGGGATAAGAAGCATCTTAGGACATGCAGGATTTTACAGACGATTTATTAAAGATTTCTCTAAAATAAGTCGCCCCTTATGTAACTTGCTATCAAAAGATGCTTATTTTAATTTCAACAATGACTACCTTATTGTCTTTAATACCTTGAAAGAGAAACTAACATCTACCCCTATTATTATGGCACCAAACTGGTCTTAACCTTTTGAAATAATGTGTGACGCTTCTGATTATGATATAGGAGTAGTCTTGGGACAAAGAGTGGATAAGCGCTTACATGTCATCTACTATGCTAGCAAAACACTCAATGGTGCCCAAATGAATTATACCACCACTGAAAAAGGAATTATTGGCTATAGTTTTTTCTTTAGACAAATTTCGGTCTTATTTAGTAGGATCTAAAGTGATTGTGCATTCTGATCATGTTGCTTTAAGATATCTATTAAGTAAACCAAATGCCAAGCCAAGATTAATCAGGTGGGTCTTACTCTTACAAAAATTTGACTTAGAAATCAAGGATAAGAAAGGCAGTGAAAACTTAGTAGCTGACCATTTGTCTAGGTTGATTTCTGACTTCAATTCTCTTAAAGATGAGAGTAATGAAGATATAGTTGAAACATTTCCTAATGAACAATTATTTTCAATAGGTCCGAACCAATGGTATGCTGATATTGTAAACTATCTTGCCACTAGTATTTTGTGACCTAACACTTCATATCAGGACAAGAAAAGGTTTTTTAAAACTATTAAGGACTATTTCTAAGATGACCCTTATTTATACAAGATTGGTCAAGCTCAAGTCATCCGGAGATGTGTACCTGAAGAAGAACATAAGAGCATTCTAACTTTTTGTCATGAACTTCATTGTGGGGGCCATTTTGGTGGTGAAAAGACAACTCATAAGGTATTACAGTCTGGATTCTTTTGCCCCACTCTTTTTAAAGATGCTCATATGTTTTGTGCACAATGTGATAGATGTCAAAGAACAGGAAACATAAGCAAAAGAGATGAAATGTCTTTGACATCTAATTTAGTTGTTGAACTCTTTGATGTATGAGGGATTGACTTTATGGGTCCTTTTCCCCCATCCAATGGTTTTCAATATATTTTGGTTGCTGTGGATTATGTATCCAAGTGGGTAGAAGCTATCCCCAATAAAACCAATGATGCTAATGTTATTGTTAAATTCTTGAAGGATTTAATATTCAGCAGGTTCGTTACGCCTAGAGTTATAATAAGTGATGGAGGTAGCCATTTTTGTAACAAGATCTTTGATGGAGTACTAAACAAGTACAACATCACACATAAAGTAGCTACTCTATATCATCCTCAAACTTCTGGTTTAGTGGAAGTAAGTAATAGGCAAATTAAGGGAATATTGGAACGCACTGTGCGTCCTTCAAGGAAGGATTGAGCATTTAAGTTAAATGATGCCTTATGGGCATACCACACTGCTTACAAAACACCTATTGGGATGAGCCCTTACCGGTTAATCTTTAGGAAAGCATGTCACCTTCCAGTTGAACTTGAAAACAAGGCTTACTTGGCAATTAAAGAGTTAAACATGGATTTAGATAAAGTAGGAGAAAACGGTTACCCCATCTTAATGAGTTGGAAGAAATTAGGAATGAAGCCTATGAGAATGCCAAATTATACAAAGAGCGTACTAAGCGATATCATGACAAGAGGCTAGTTCCTAAGACTCTTCACCCTAGAATGAAAGTTCTTTTATTTAACTCTCATTTGAGATTGTTTCCAGGAAAGTTGAGATCAAGATGGGATGGACCATTCAAAATAGTTCAGGTATTTAAACATGGAGTAGTAGAACTATTGGACTCTAAGACACAAAAAACATTCGAAGTCAATGGGCATCGTGTGAAGCCTTATTTAGAAGAACCAAACAACATTGCTGAAATGGATTGCATTTGGCTGAGTAACCCTTAGCACCATAAATTTACGTCTTGCTAAGATGTTAAACTAAGCGCTAGATGGGAGACAACCCATCATTTTAGGTAATTTTCTGTTATTTGTTTTATTTACTTAATTTTATTGTTTATTTTAGTTTAATTACATGTGAATAATTTTAAAATTATTAAAACTAAAAATATTTGTTGAGATGTTAGAAGTTTACATCGATCTATCTGTGTGAACTTTATTGATGAATATGATAGATACACCTGCATTTCTCCATTACTACTTGCACATTCTCAGGAAATAGGTAATCTTTCTTCTCTTTTCTTTTTATCTTTAATTTACAGTTATTACATTGAGGACAATGTAAGTTCTAGGTTGGGGTGGTGAAAAGTTACCATGCTTAATTAGAAAAAAAATATTTAACAATTTAAAAATAAAAAATAATAATTTTTTCTTTTTTATTTTCACATTTTCATTTTTTGTGTTTGGTTTTATTTTTGTTTTGTGTGATTTAGTAATTTTTGGAATTTTAAAAAAAATAAAAAATAAAAATATTTCTCACAAAAAATTATCATTTCTTTAAATCAAATTTAAGTAAATAGTTAAGTCTTTTGTACTGTTAGATTAATTTTTGAGAACATATCATGAAATATTTTGTAATTATTTTTAGTAATTAGTTAGTTTTTGTCATAACTAGTATTTCTTGATAAGATGTAGAAATTATATTAAACCCAAAATCGATGTTTATGAATTTTTTGTAGTGGATACTAACTTTGTGAGATATAATTTGAGCTTAATTTCCATTATTCAGAGTAAAATATTTTTTTTTTATACTCCAAACATATTTCTTATTTCTTCAATTTTTTAGATGATCTCTATAGGTATTAGCATTGAATGTATGAATTTTTTCTCATCTTAATAGAGTATCGTATATTTTTTTTATTATTTTTGCTTAGATTAAATGATTTGAGTAGAAATTGATATTATATGCTTATATCTCATTCATGCATGATTGTTACAAAAAAAACACATATCTGGGGTTACCTAAACCAAGATCAAACAGAAAAGCCACAAAATTAACCACTCACCAAAATCCAAAACAATGTACAATCTGTACATGGGTTGACTCTCTAAAAAAAATATATATTGCAAAAATAATCTTCAGAAAGAAAAAAAAAGAAAAAAAGAAAAATAGAGAGGTAAAGAATATATAGTATAATCTACATACTATGACCCACATTGCCTACAAAGTTGTGAGTACATGCTACTTACAAAAGAAAGATATAGGAAGTAATTCCCTAAAAATTCATTGCACTTTCTTCATTTGTAAAAGGCATATATCTTGAAATTATTTCTTAATGAGTTTGATTTATGCATAAAAATAATTTTTATATATGATATCTTTATAATTTATACATTCGATTCCTTTCATGAGATCAATGTTAAAATAACACTTTGAGCCTTTATTCTTTATACATATGTGAACATATTAATTCATTTCTATACATAAACTCTTTCGCATATAAATTAGTATGAGTGTTTGAACCCATAGGATTCAGTGTTTTGAGAGTATTGACAAGTGAGGAATAGAGTCGAAGCGAATTTGGATTCTAGACACTGAAATTGGGTCAAATTAAATTGATACATTTTTGATATGAAATATGAAAATGATTTTCGACTAATTATTATAATAAATCATGATTGTTTAAGAAGATTAAAATAACTTATGCTTGAGATTTTAATTATGATCTAAAAGGAGATTAAAAAGTGTGAGACATTTTTGTGATATGTTGTTTTCTTTTATTCTTAAAAGTTAATTTTTGATTTTGTTGTAATTTTAGTTTTTGAGTTGATTGTTTTTATTATTTCTTTTAATTTTTACATTTAGCTCAATGTTTGTGGGTATCATTACTGAAAACCCCCACGAGACTCAAACTCGTCCACTAGAGCAACCTAGGAGTTTAAAGGCTTGTTGCATAGGCTAAATACAACCGTGTCAATCCACGGAAGTGATTTAGGATAGTTTAATGTTTAGTTTTATTGCTTCTCTTGCTAAGAGACTAGCAAGAAGTTAGTTGGGGGTTGTGATGAGTGCTCAAAAAGCACTAAAATTATCATGATTTTATGCACATTAATTGATTAAATATATATATATATATATATTTATATGATTTTATCATATATTTATATATATATATATTTCTTTTCATAATCACAGGTATTTTTACTTAAAAACGTAACTTAAAGACTCAAAGAGGAATAATGGAGGCAATACATCACAAATATATTCATAAAATAAATGAGGAAAAGTCAACAAATTGGAAAAATTGGAAAAAATGAGTAAAAAATGTCAAAAAGGAGGAAATCGCACCGCCCCACTGCCCAGCCACGCCGACCACCGCGCCCAGCAACACACGCTCCCTTGTGCCTAGCTTGCTGCCATCTGCGTGCACCATTGCCCAGTCTGTGCCCATCTGCGCGCACCGCTGCCCAGTCTACGCCCATCTGCGCACGTCGCTGCCTATCTACACCCT
Organism: Hippophae tibetana; assembly: GCA_037013495.1. NCBI lineage: Eukaryota > Viridiplantae > Streptophyta > Magnoliopsida > Rosales > Elaeagnaceae > Hippophae > Hippophae tibetana. The sequence continues at coordinate 10,276,991 of JAZDXN010000016.1, forward strand.
AATCCATGTGCGCCACTTACCCACTGACGTCAGCTGAAATCATCTTCACCGACTACGCGTTTCCTCCATTTTTTATCATTTTTTCACCCACTTTTTATTCCTTTCCTCACCTATAAATACCCACATTCTCTTCACTTCATACCACACCTCAAAACACATCTTCTCTTCTCTTTCTTTCTTTCATTTCTTAGTTTTTAAGTTGTTCTTAGTTTTTTCTTAGTTTTTAAGTTGTTCTTAGTTTTTTCTTAGTTTTTAGCTTTTCTTACTTAGTTTCTCTTAGTTTTAGAGTTCTTCTCTTTTTGAGAAGAACTAGTTATGTTTTTGTAATTTTTTTGTGTTTTGATTCAATAAATGGGAGTGCAAATTCCGTTTGGAGGTTTTCCAGCAACGGAAATAGCATCGAAGTACTATAAGGATTTTATTTTCTTTACAATTATTTTTTATGTTTTATTCTTATATGTTATATTTAATTTGTCTGTGATTAAATTTAATATTACTGGCTGTTTGTAAACATGATATAATAATAACGTTGTTATGCTTATGAAATATTAAATAGGTAAAAATCTCTAAAATAAATTGATTTGTTTAGTTAAAAAAGAATATCTAACCCCACCAAAGGTGGTATTCATATAAAAAAGAGAGAATTAATAAATATCAATTTATATCTTTAATAACCTAAATAATATGAGCAAGCATAATTAACTAGTTATTATATCCATAAATACTCCACTATTAGAAATGATAAAATTTGCATAAATGTTTATTGAATCTTTATATATATTTATTTTTATGTTATTAGATTAGAAACACAAAAACTAAATTATCGTGAAAGGATGTTTATGATTTAATTTCGTTTTTAAAAGTTTGAATAATAAATTAAAAACCACATATATTCCTTCCTTAGATCGACCTTGTACTTATCATTTTCTACGAAATGATTCGTGCACTTGCGAGAGTTTTATAAATATAAAACCAAAGTATTGGCAGAATCAACGATGTCGGTTTTCGTTCATGAATATCAAAGTAATAAGAATCCTAATTTAGTAAGGATCAATTTCAACCTATTTAAAACACTATAAAGAGGTCCTAAAGAAGAAACAATTAAGAATTAAAACCCTAGTAGCTGCGAGAAAATAAGGGAAAAAAAGTTCAAGATGAAATTAAATAAAAACAAAAATTTGTGAAAGATTCAAGACAATATTAATGCTACAAATTAAGAAATTAAGTGTATCTCTTCTTCTTCTCCTTTTTTTTTTATCATTTGTATGTTTTTCTTTATGAAAAAATTGAGCTTTAGAAACATAATTACGTCTAGCTAATATATTAATATAAGGGTTTTATGACCCAATTTTCTAAAACCCTAATTGTTACGAAATTCAATTATATTATTTAATCTAATTTTTATGTTATTAATTATTTGGCCAACAATTAATTTATAAATGCAATTAAATAGATTTGAGAGAATTATTTAATTATTTATCTTGATTAAATAATATGCATAGTTTATAGACAGAGATGTATGATTCTTATGTATGCAATCTATAATTGATAAACTTAATGAGTAGTATGCAATCTAATTGATATAAAAGTATAGTTAGGTTAATTACTATATAATGTGTAGTATAATTGAGAGAAGAATGCATGTTAGGTTAGATTCAATTGATCATATAATTTATTGATGATTATATTGGGGGAATATTAGTAATTCACATGTTAATAAATTGGGAAATTAAAGAGTTTTAGATCATTTTCTCATATATATTCATAGATGTTGAGTTTTCCTATTTAAAATAATTTCTTTTTTCATTTTGTATAATTTTATATTGTCCAAATAGTATTTATAATAATTATATTGGTACTCGGTTGTAAGTTACATAACTCCCTATGGGATCGATATTTGTACTTGGCTACATTATATTACTTGCATGACCTGTATGCTTGCAAATTGCATCATGTTGATCATTCCCATTCTTTTTGACTAATTTTTACTTGATTATTTATAAATTCGATTCGTGATACATTAATCTTTCTTGTTTACATAAGAAGTTTTTTATTTGATGTCTAGATTTTATTCTTCTTGTATCTCAAAATTTATTAGTATTTTTTTATTTTTTTTATCTATCTTATTTCTTGAAATGTCTTATTAATTTCTATGAATTCATTTTTTCTATATATTAAACTATTATAACTGTTTCTTAATGAACATTCTGTTATATAATGTATTAAAAATGGATGGTTTCCATCTTCATTAAATTTTCTCTTTTAAATTCATATATTAAGTTTAGTACATAGTTTAAGCTTTTATCATTAATATTAATAAAAAACTAGTATATGTATTAAATTTTAATTTTTGATATCTTAATTTTCATAGATGATTCTTAATAAGACATTTTTTTATTTATTATCATGTTATCTAATATTACACATTTTATGGGTGTATCAATTTCTTCTCTAAAATATGATTTTATTAACATTTGAATTTCTCTTAAATGAATATACTTAATCCATATTTTGTATTTTGAGAAATTTTGGATATTTTTTTCATAATGATTTCCTTGTTGATTAATAGTATGTTAAATCTTCATTTTGTATTTGTTGTTGTAATACTCATTTCCTTATTTCTTAATTCATAATAAACTATTTTTTTTTCTGAAAATATTTTTCTTATTTGAATATATTTTATGTTTTAAGGTTTAGTTTTGATTTTTGAATTTTCTAATTTTTTTTTGCTAAGTATCAATTTTTATGAAAAAAATATGCTGAGATATTTTGTATTTTTATTTTCATTTTCATATTTTCTATTATTTTTTTCATTTTTTGATTTGTATAAAAAGTTACTATTGACTTTCATTAACTTTAATTTATGTTAAAATTGATAGATATTTGTGACATATTTAAAATTTTATGACTATTTGTAACATTATGCCAAATCTTATGAATGTTATTGGTATTATCAAAATATATTATTATATCACAAAATTATTTAAATGGATGTATCTATGGTGGCGAAATCTATTTGATAATTTTAGGCTAAATTTTTAAGGAATAAAATTGATATTTTTAAATATATTTATATTTTTTTACCAAAAATTATAATAGTATATTTAAATTATCATTTTTGTTGAGAATTACACTATAGTTCATTTTAATACAATAGTATTATTAATAATTATTTATTATTTATTTAAAATATTTATAAATCTATGGTTATTATTTTTTAGGCAATTTCTTAAATAATGTTGAAGATGATTTTTTATCGCTTAGTTTGGTGAATAGTTTCAATTTATCTATTACTTATACTCTTTTTTTTTTATTCTTTTAGGTATTAAATGAAAATTTATTTTAAACTTTGTTTATAATTTTAATATATATTTTTTTATTTCCATTAAATCTTTAAAAGAGTTATCATATATTTTAAAATTTACACATCATTTATTAACATTGTCAAGTCTTATTAAAAAAAAGTCACGTTATTTACAATTATTTGTTATATATTTTAATTATGTTTTTAAATTAGTATTTTTAATTTGATTTTATTTTCTAGTAATAATATGAGGAGAGTCTAATCGAAAAAATGAGTAATAAATATGGTAACACAGTATGAATAAAATTTATGATTATATTATTTATATAATTTTTATGTAATGAAATATTATATATATTTTTATTAAAAATAAATAATTTATAATTTAAAATAATATTTAAATAAAAGTTATTGAAAGCATTCATTGTTAAAAGGTAAATAAAAAATAATTATTTAAATATTTTTTTATTATATTTAATAAAAAATTAAATATTTTAAAAATATTAATTATATCAATTAAAAATAATGATTATTTTTAAAAAAGAAAATAAAAAAAATTACATACTTATAGTCTTATACTACTCACAAAATAAAAATGATCTAAAATTCACCTTATTATAGTCGTATAATTGTATTAAAGTGTTTTCTTAAAAGTGTCCACTACACTCACCCCACTGTAAGAAAAAAAAGTCTTCACTTCCGACGCAGAGCCGCAGATACAAAATCTGTAAACCAGAAATGGAAGCAAACCCAAGCAAAGCAGAAGCCGAACGATTGCTCGGAGTCTCCGAGAAACTCTTACAAAACCGAGATCTACTCGGCGCCCGAGACTTTGCTCTCTTAGCCCAAGAAACTGAACCTCTCCTCGACGGCTCCGATCAGATCTTGGCCGTTATCGACGTTCTCTTAGTCGCCGACAAGCGCATAAACAACCACCTTGATTGGTACTCTATATTGGAACTTGATCGCCGATCTGACGATCTAGATTTAATCAGAAAACAATATCGTCGTCTTGCTCTCCTTCTTCACCCAGACAAGAACAATTACGCTTTTGCTGACCATGCCTTTAAGATTGTTGGAAATGCTTGGGCTGTTTTTTCCGATCCATCTAGGAAGCCTTTGTTCGACAAAGAGCACGGTCTTTTCACGAAAATTGATCTATCTCAACAATCTAAATTGCTTGTTCGGAGAACCCAACCGAGATATTCAACCAATAGTGGTGTTAGAAACGACGGCTTTTTGCAAGATGCTACACAGAGGCTGAAAATGCAGAGCTTCTGGACTACATGTCCCTACTGTTATATTATCTACGAGTATCCTAGGATTTACAAGGATTCTTGCGTGAGGTGTCAGAAATGTGAGAGAGCTTTTCATGCGTCGGAGATTCAATCTCTTCCGCCCTTGGTGGTGGAAGGTCAAGATGCTTATTATTGTTGTTGGGGGTTTTTCCCACTTGGGTACATGTTTGGGAGCTCCGCAAATGGAAGGAAAGTTGTCCGCTCCACCCCTGCTCCTGCTCCTGCTCCAGCTACAGCTCCGGTTCCTGCCGCCCGAGCTCCGACTCCGGTTCCCACCCCCACTCCACCTGGATTTCCAAATTGGATGCCGGCTTTTTCGACTCCTCAGTCCGAAAAGAGTGTCCAGAACAACACACCCATGGTCGGGACTCAGAGGAGAGATGGGTTTGTGGATGTTTCAGTGGGAGATGCTTCACAATTTCGATTTGTTCCAAGGAAGAGGGGTAGGCCCAGAAAACAACGATGAGGACTCAAATTGGATCTAATTGCCTAAATAGTCATTCATGTTTTTCAATTAGGGTTTCGAATCAGTAGGTGACTGAGGCTGGTCTTCTTGGGTTTTGGGCCCTCTTTGGGGTTTTCGAATCAGTAGGAAGAGGTGATCTTTTTGGGGTTTAGTAAGAGATCAAGCATAGCTGAGTCTGATCTTCTTGGAAAATATGGGATAAGTGGGAAGGTATGCTAAAATCAAATTCAATATGGGTTGTTAGTTGGTTTACTTTCATAAACTGTGTAGATATTTTGATTATTGTTGTTAGTAGTAGCAGCCATGTCTCTTTAATTGACCTGTAATTTTATAAGTTATATGTATAAACAATGAAGTACTTGTACTGATTCTACTTCAAACCATTTCTTGGATTTTTCTTTTAAACGGATGATAACTAATCTTAGTAAACTGCGAACAAAAGTCAAAACCTAGTTAAGTTGAAATATTGAGCTTGAGGCTTTTAGTCAATATCAAATTGTAAGATTAAAAAGGTCAGGATGATTAGGTTAGTTGATTACTAGAAGTCACCTTTCTGTAATTGCACTTCCGCATCTTACATGAAAATTTTGTTTTGGGCCAAATCATCATGATGATCCATTCTCCTATTAGGTAAGACTTAGGCCATGAAAACCATTTAAATTTTTAATTGTTTGAACCTTTAAAATTCACTTTTTTTATTCATTTTGAGTAGAGGAATGTTGCATCCATCAAGTGATTTGTTAGAGTTATATTGAATCTTATATGAAAAAGGTGTAAAAGTCTATATATTTGAAATTTTAAATGAATCTCAAATGATGTGATGTATTGTTGTTGGTAAGAATAATCGGATTCATGTAATTGTATTTATTGAGAAATTATCTGTCATTTGTAATTATGATATATTTGTGATATGTAATAATACTCATAAATGTAAGATGTTGAAGTAATTATGATATCATTTACCAATAAGGGGGTCAATATATGATGATATGTGTATTAATATATGTATTAAGTTGTGATAAAAAAGATTTTTAATATAGGTACACAAGGTTTGAGTGTTAAGTGTTAATGAAAGTTGAATTTTAAAATTTTGAAAATAGAAATCAGAAATGAGGTAAATATTTGGAATGATTGAAGTAATACCCATTATCGTAAATGAGATTTCATTTGGTTCTTGATTATGGAAGTTTTGAAGAAATAAATTTTCAAAGTAAGATAATCAGCAGACAATCTTAATTTGAAATTCATTTCCTTCTAGACTTTCGTAATGAAGGACCAGATCTCTTTTACGAGTCTTTTTATAGTATCTGTATTGCACATGAAAAATTTGATGAAATAACACAGCTTTCAGTGAACCATTTGTGTTTTAGTGCTAGGTTGCGTTTTTGTGGGTCTAAAGAGGAAGAAACAAAATAAGCAATTGAAAGGCCTCTGTTTTTGCCCCCCTCCCATCCAAGGCACACGTTTAACTTAAGGCTTGACATTTCGATGGTTAGTTGAGATTGTTGAAGGTCTACTATTCAAAAAAGTTAAGGGAGACGGTTAGTTCAAGTGTCTGACGCTTGCACATACCGGAAGGTTATTTCATATAACTGAATCAAAGGAGTTAAGGAGTGATTGTAGTCTTTGGATTGTAGTTGGAATGAAATGAAAGATAACCACCTTCACAATAATAACCCAGGCTAAACAATATTATTGTTTTGTGTTTTAGGGTAGAAGGTAACATTAGTACTTTTATTTATATAAAATTTATCATTTACTTTACTAATTCTGAGAATGTGATATTTAATCTTTTTACTTATAAAAATATTACCAAAAAAGATATTTTATAATTTTAAATTTATTTAAAAATAAATAAAAATTATTAAAGGTATTTTAATCTTATACGGGGTAAAAGACGATAATATCTTTATCAATTATGTTTGAATTTTTTTTTGGTTTGATAGGATGAAAAAAAATGATAAAATAACTCATTAATATTTATTTAAAAAAAGTTAACAAGTCTTTTTATAGTTTTTTTATTATAAGTAAAAGAACTAATGATCACTTTTTTTATAAGTAAATTGATGGGTTATTTTTTAAAAATAAGAGGATTATACACTTTTAACCAAAAAAAAAAAGGGACTTGTGATATTTTTCCATTTTACTAATTGTACACTTTGGTCAAATTGTAAAAATTATGTTAAAATTTTACTATAACTTGAAATTACTTTTTTTCTTATAATTTAATCCATTATTTTTTAATATTTGACACATTTATTTCATTTTGATAAAATTTATGAAAATTAAAAAGTTAACAATTAATTGATGATAGATTTTACTAATAAAAAGATTAAGAAGTCCCTTTAAAAAATATATGCATTAGTTTTTCTTGTTTTATGGTAGTATCCATTAGTCTATGTATCTATAAAAAGATATATATAAGTTTAATTTTACTACATCAGAAAAACTGAGAGATAAAATAATAATTTTTCTTACCTATTGAAAGAAAACCCTCCGGTCCATAAATAACACATTTATTTAATTTGATTTTATTTCTAACTCTTTCGGTTAAGAAAATTATATTTTTTCGTACATTATTAAAAAAACATGTTCATTTGCATCGCAAGAAAATATGCATATTTGTTTTCCTAAAGAGAGTTAAATGTGAAACTCTTTTGTATAAATGGCGATATGGCATGCAATTAAGCAAAAAAAATAAAAATCCATACGCTTGTTACACATTTGCGTGCAGGTTTGCACCTACATCACTTATATAGTTGCATGTGTCAAAATTATAAAGAAAAATGAAACACTTCACCAATTATCAACATAATTTTGTCATTTGTCACTATATAAATAATGCATTGTCAAAGTATACTTTTTGTATTCTTAGGATTTTTTATTTTATTAAATGACATATTTTTCATTAAACACACATGTGAAAAATATAAGTAAATAATTAAACTTATGTATGTCTTTTTGTTCGTTACATATAAGTAAAATTATTGCTACGAGTATATTTTTAGTGTAATTATGATTTTATATTCAACAATATTTATTTTGTATCATTTATCTAATTAATTATTTTTTACCAAGAGGTGTCATCATCCTTATTCCTAAGAAGACACGTGTCCTTGTGACTAATAAAAAAATAAATATAAGAGATGATTCAATTCCACATGTCCTACTTTTAAACTCTTATTATCTTAAGTTTGAGGTCAAGTTTCTCAAAAAAAATGCTTGCATGAAATAAATAGAAATCAAAAGAAAGAATAAGGAAATTGAAAGAAGATAGAAATTATAAGTTAAAGCATAACTAGGTAACGGGTTTTTGAGAAACTTCTAATGAAAATTGGGAAACTTTCAGAACGAATTAGACTTTGGCTTATATTTCTTTGGAAATTTATGAAAGTCTATTTTAAGAGGAATTTTAATATTTATCATTTCAAGTTTCGAAGACAAAATTATAGGAATTTAACTAATGGTATGTTGTGTGGGAATTATGGAAGGGGTTTACTAATCCTATAAGATCTTTTCTTTAAATCTTGAAATGTATAATTTTTGTATATATTTACATAATTATATTTAAACATTTCTATTAAATGTTATGCTTACTTTTGTGATAATAGATCAGAAGTGTTTTAAAATTATTTATAGTAAGATGACATAAATTGAAATTTAAGGTTTTAAAACATCTTTGGTGATATCCAATGGGAATAGGTTAGTGTTTGGTATTAAATGTGTAACAGGTATACGGCCTACCCAATGTTGATACCTCATTAATCTACAATAAGATTATAAGGATGATGGCTTAATGATGGCCCATACCTGATGATCTCGATAAAGCATACAATGTAGCTAATTAGAGCACCCTATTATTGCTCTATGAGGTCTTAGAGATCAAGACTTAGTGGTATTATAAGATCTCGATGTGACTTCAGTCCTTACCCCATATTGATGAGTTGGGAAATCTACTTGGGAACCTTGAGGGATCTGAATATAGCGACCTACCTATGTAAACGCCTATGGCGACATATGTAATTATCATGTATCCAAGTTGCTGAATACATAACCACCCTACGTGCCTAAGATGTTATATATATAATTCTTTAATGAGGGGAATATAGGATCCAATTATGATGTCAAATTTCTCACTTTTCTCTAAAATCACTAAAATCCCTAATATAAAGAATTCTTTCCAAATAGTTAGCTCTCTAGAAAAATGAGAATATCTATCTTTTAAGTGTTTTTACATATTTTAATTCACTTAGAGTTACGTGTGTTTGAATGAATAAACTCTTTTTGGTGATTTCAAAAGATCTTTCACCTATCTTCATGGCTAAGGGGTTGAGTTTTAACCTATGTATTTTTGTGATGTTTTCAAAAAACTTTAGACCCATTTTACTTGTAAGTTTAACAAATTTTAGAATATGTTTTTTTATTTGGAAGTAGGAGGTTAAGAGTATTGAAGCTAGAAGTAATACTTTGATTTCTACCTAAATATTAAAAAGGATGTTAAGCTATATGTTAACAGCGTATGTCTTAGTATATTTAGAGTACCAATCAATTTTAGATTTGCTAAATTGGCGATGGTGTAATTCTTATTTATGACATAAGTATGATTATAAAGGAAGGAATGGTTCAGCAGATCGTACAAAACAACTAGAGAAACAACTATGATATAGTACTGTGAGTAGATAGTCTACATTTTAAAAATCCAGTTCACATAATTTTACATTTTTACTTGAGTATATAAATTATTTAAGTTGTGTTGTATTCTCTGTCTGTACGTTGGCTTCCCGTAGGCAAAATAAAGAGTTTGCTTATTTTACTTAGTGTTCCATCTTTCTCTATGTAAATTTAGTTAATGTAGATCAATAATGCACACACAGACATAGTTAGAAACACTATGATTGAAAGCATGTTTTTTACACACCATGAGATTGGTTGTTTAGTATGCATGCTAGGTCGTGAGTGTCGAATTTTGGTTTATTTTAGGTGCGGGTATTTATGAAAATAACTCGATAATTTTTGGAACAAAAAAATATGATTTTTTGGAAACTTGCCACTCCTCTCGTCACACCCTTTAGTGTTGAGCTTAAAATTATTATTTTTTCTATGTGAGACACAACATTAAGAGTTTGGGTTAGTTATTGAGTTGAATTATCAAATCAATGATTGTGTGCATACGTGGTTTGACTGTGTGTCTCACGTACATGATTTGAGTTTTCTAGCCTTCCAGGTTTATAGAAATATTCTCTTCACTTTATTGATCTATTCTATGATGGTGTTAGCTTTGAGTTGTTGTGGAGGTAGCAAGCAAGGGTAGCACTATACAATTCAAACAAAAGTATCAACTGATATAGGTATTGGTAGATTTAAATCTTTCAGAGTTGTAATTGCTTAGTTGTTTAATGAATTGTTTGCAATTGAGTAATTTCCGTGAGCAAGCCGAGGATGTTACCACATAGATATAGTCTCTATTTGGGTTTATCTTGTTATATTGCTTATTTTGCATGATATATTGTTCTATTAGTACAATCTAAGTTTAAGGTATACATATTCCAACATACTAAGGCTTAAACTCTTATTAGAAAACTTTTATTGTTTACTAACTTTTTGTTTATTAAACTATTTCTCTATAATGATAGTTTTATTTATCTAAGATTTTCATATTTTAAGTGTGTAAACTGCTTAAGTGTTTATTATTCTATTTCTTGCAAGCTAGGGATGAGTCCCTAAAAGTCTACATATTCTTAGCCTGATTATGTATCGGGGTGTAGACTCTTTCAATTGGTGCATCCTTTTAAGGCTTAACCACTCTGATGTTGATTCTTTTAACTTGAATTTTACACACGCACTTTCTGTCTGATGGATTCAGGAGAAAGAGGTAATGTAGGTAGGCATCCTTTATTCAATGGGCTAAATTACGCCTATTGGGAATCTCAAATAAGGGCCTTCTTATGGTCCCTCAGAGTTTGTGTGTGGTTTCTTGTCTATAATGGCTGGATGTATCCAAACAAAATCCTCTCTAATAATCCTTTGATTCCAAAACAATGATCGAATGGTATAAAGAAGAAAATAAGAAGTTCGAATGGAATAGTAATTATTTATATGCAATCATTAGAATTGTTACACCTTATGAATATCAAAGAATTCAAAGCTGTATAACATCAAAGAAATCTTGGGACATTTTGAAAGTGACTCATGAAGGAACTTCTACTGTCAAAAGATTCAGAATTTTGAAATTGAATACAGATTTTGAGCTATGCATCATGCAAGAGGATGAGGATTTTGATAAGTTCTATGCATAATTCTCAAATATTGTCAACTATTTTTACAACTTGGGTAGGCCAATTAGTGAAGAAAACCAAATTGAGAAAATCATTGCTAGTCTATCTTATTGATTTCATGCCAAAGTTACCGTTCTTGAATGTATGTATAAGCTTGGTTAGCTTATAGTGAATGAGTTAGTTGGTGGCTTGTAAGTCTTCAAATTTGTTCACATACTGCCAAGACAAGATCAAATTGCTACTAAGAAGGGAAAAGTTTGTCCCTCAAGGCCAATAAGGATAATGGTTCTAGTGAAGAAGCTAAAACCACTACTTTTTGTGATGATTTTGACTCTGATAAGAAGGAAATGACTTTACTTTCCCAAAGATTCACTAGATTATTCAGAAATAAGAAACTCTCATATGGAGGTATTGGAAAAGAAAGCTCAAATTTTGAAGGCTCAAAACCAATAAAAGTCGATAAAGACTCAATTAATGAATCAGAGAAACCTAGCAAAGGTCACCTGAACAAGATCAGATGCTTTGAATGTGGAAAGCCCAGACACATTACTGTCAATTGTTTTTAGAAAAAAAAACATGAATAAATGTCATGTGAAGGCTAAATTTAATGTTTCTAATAATACTAGCAGTGATAATAAGGATAAAACTAATTTTCTTGCTTTATTTACTTCAAGCAATATCATTGATCCTCCAACTACTACCTTAGATATTGAAAAGTATATAGCTGAAGCTAATGATGATGAAGATGAGCAGGATGAATTGTTCAATTCCTACAATGCACTCCATTTGAGCATATTAAGTCCAAAAAAATTAAGAAAAAGGCTTTGAAAAGCCTTGATGAAAAATAGCACGAAATAAGTACGTTGGAAAAAAATCTTGAGGAAAGAAAATCCTCCTTTGATGGTGCTCAACTTGATCTCATTAAAAGTATGAGATCATCCAAAAGAGATATTCTAATTTTCTTGAAAATTTTAAGGCAAATAATGAGAAAATAAAAAAGCTTGAGGAAAAATTGAAGTGTCTTACTTCATGTAAAGTTACTCAGTCATTTGTCAATTTTAATCCCACTTTTGATTAGAACTTTGATGTTGAATGATTAAATAATCATATTATTGTCCTTGAAAATGAAAAGGAATATCTAGCTTACTCTCTTACGGAAAAAGAAGCTAAGGTTGAACAACTGCATGAGAGAATTGGGATTCTTAACAATTATGCTGCATTTTTTGAATCCTTCCTTAAGAAAAAGGAAGATTTGATCAAAGCTTTGAAAAATAAACTATGCATCAATGTAAAGAAATTGACTCATTCTACATCTATTGTTAATAAAAAGATGATTGGTTCTAAAAATTTAAATGAAATTCTCAATAGTACAAAGAAATTTTGGTGACTGTTGTCTTTTTTTAAGAACATAAAATCGTGCAAGTATACACGGTCACAAGTAATAATATGATAAGTAAACTATCGTTCCCACTGAGATTTTTTACCAACTTTCGTTAATTACTAAAATTATTTAAACCTGATTTTATCCAAACATTCAATAATTTGATGCAGTTTGACTTAACTAATAATTTTTCTTTTTAACAGTTTGTACGAAAATTCTAGGATTGCAGTTTACCCAAATTAATCCACTTGAATATTTTATTCTCTCTTGATTTATATTCTCATGTTTTAAGTTCTTAACCAAGAACTCCTAATTTATCCATATATCTCTTTCAAGCTCCATACAGACACATCTAGTTAAAATGATTCACTATATTTCTATGAGAATTAAATTCAACCAGATTTATTAAGTTTTGAGTTCTCAAACAGTTACACATACAATAAAAGTATATTTCTATCCATTATGTATATACATTATTTTATTACGAGAAACACACAAAAATTCCTTTTTCAAGTTTATTTAAGTGTAACATATCAGTTAATTAATCTTCCGATAATTAAAAGCATTAAACACAGATAAAATAAACAACTTAAAACAGTTCCATAAATCATTCAAAAATAATTAATTCAAGTTTCATAATTTACGCTACACTACAATCCAAGAACAAATAAATTAGTTCATAGCAGAAATTAAAATTACAACACCACAAAAATAAAACATTGCAGAGAAACAAAAATTAAAAGAAAATAGATTAGGAGAAAGTCTTTCACGATTCCTCAATGAAAAATAAATTTCTTCCCTTTGCTTCTTCTTTGTTGTCTTCTTTCTATGTAATTTCCCTAAGAAAATACAACACAAAATGTCAAATAAACGTTCTGCGTGTTATACAACAAGAACTGCGAGCTAAAAATGAAAAAACCAAAACTGAAAAACCCCAGTTCATTTTCGCGTACAAAATATATCCCCTCTTTCCAATTATTCTTTTTTTATTATTTTTTTATCAGTGGGGGAGAAAAATGCATAGGGGAACTAAAATAACAACATGCGTGAAAACCATTCTGCGCGTTTTTGATTTTTTTCTTTTTACGCATGCCACGTGTCGCCATGTGATTGGCTGTGAGAAATACAGAGACACGTGGCAGCTTTTCATTGGGTTGGAAGGTAGGGCGCATGAAGAACAGCTGGAATGCGTCGCACAAGATTTCCTCACGCTGGAAGTAATTAACGGCTGGAAGTGGGCGCCGTTTCTGCGTTTTTATTTCACCAAATACATGCCACATGTCGTCATGTTATTGGCTGGAATATTTAGGAGACACGTGGCTACTTATTTTTCGTTGCACCGTGAGGGTGCACACTGCTTGGATGAACCGCGTAGCACAGGATTTGTAGACAAGCGGCTCGGTGCGCAACAGCTTGGTTCCACGTGCTTCAATTTGGACCGTTCAACTGATCCAACAGTGAGCGATGCGCCTCGGGGAAATTCTGCACAGTCGACATGTGGGTCCCACCCTGCACGCCAGTCTGCGCAGCATGTGGGCCCCAATTATGCTGAGCTGTGCACTCTCTGGAATTCCGGCTTAATTGCTTTTGTTGCGTCTGGATGTCACGCGCCCAATCTTGACCGTTGATGGGATGATCGAGCGGTGTGTGTTGGGCGTTGTGAATGTCGCGAGTGGCTCTTCTCCTGCACAGAAATTCAACTTTTTATTAATTGCATTTTGACCCATAAATTTAATTTAAATTAATTTCTAATCTTTTGATATTTGCAATTTAACCCATTCTTAATTTCAAATTAAATTGTAATCTTTTTATAATTGCAATTAAGCCCCTTTTTTTATTAAAATTTATTAATTTACTTTAAAATATATTTATTAAAAACTAATACTAAATATTAATTTAATTAATTAAAAATTAACTAAAAATGTAAAGAACTAGCAATTATAATTAATAAAATAGACACAAATCACTGTATAAAATACAGTTATCGGTGACAAACTTGGCATTTATAATGAATGAGTTTTTACATTATCTCCAGTTTCTCCTAAGTTTGTTAAATCAACTATTGAAGATCCAAAGATGATGGCTACCGCCATCCAAAAAGGTAAGTCAGTTGTGTCGTTTCAGCCAGTTTCCTCTAGTAAGGTGAACAGTTCACCTAAAGATAGTTCGTCTCGTCTCCTTAGTAATGCTTTATTGCCCCTACCTACTATTACTCCCACTTGTCACCACTATAACATATGTGACCATACTATAGGAAATTGATTTCTTATCCTCGTATGAAAGTCAAGGTGAATGCTTCTTCTTCTTCTTCTCCTTCGTGTACTACTCCTCCAAGTTAGGAACCTAGAGTCTCTAACTCCACTATTTATGTTTGTTATCTATATGGCACTGCTAGACACCTTGCTAGGTAGTGTCCTATATATGTGAGGAGTACATCTCAAATTTTCCATCTCATTTTCCTCCACCTCATATGTTTGGATGCAGTTATTGCAGCTTATCTGAGCATTTTCCAAGCAGGTTGCATTATGCACCTTAAGTATAGTACAAAAAGAAAATTATATTCAAAATTTTTACTAAACCCTATTTATATGGATAACTTTATTGAATTTTTTAGAAATTATAAACAAAACAAACCTAGAGTTCCATATACTCCTCATGCTTATATCACTTAAAGACTATCTCCTAACAATCAGTTGCCCCTCATAAGTTCTTTGAACAGAGGGATACTATTTGATCACTATTTTTAGGTGAGCTTATTGGGGTTAAGCGGTTTATTCTTTTCTCACTTTGATTGTAATCCTTATGTTTATGAATTATATGTATGTGTTACTTATCTATTTTTTTAAACTGTGTTTATCTTCCTTTACTGCTTTAAAAATAGAAAATATTTGTCTTTGAATGTTTGGCATTCTCCTTCTCTCTTTCTCTCTCTTCCCAGGATAGTTTTGCAAGTTTTTCTGTTCAACTAACTTATTGCATGTAAGATGAATTTAATAGAACCATTGATGATATATGGTTGGCATGCATTTGACTTGGATTGAAATGTAGTTTTTATGACATGCATATTCATTGAGCATATGTATGATTAAATTTTTGATTTGCAAAGCTCTATTATTATATGCGCATGTCATAACTTTGTGAATTTGTATGATTATTTTAAGAAGTTTGTTTGGATCTCTAGCACTGATGATTTTTATGCATATAACAATTTATGGAATCCACTTTAGTGTTTCTTGAGAAACAAATCCTAGGTATTACTTAAATTGAGAGAGGATTTAGGCCTTTTTTTGGATTGATTGAACTTTTCAAGCCATCAATTATTATTTATGTACTTAATTACCCCTTTTTGAGCTTTTACATTATCCTTTCATTTCATTCTACCTTATATTAAATTAGTCCAAATGATTAATTCCATTTACTTTGTACACCCTTAGTTAAGTTTCTATTATGTTATATGTTGAGTTTGTAAGTTTTGGAAATGTATGATTTACCTTCTTGGTTTAAAAAGAAAAAAAAATAGGTGAATAAATTATTGAATTTGGTCTGTAGTTCTCCAAAAAATGTTAATGAAAGAATTTTGGGATGTGAAGGGAAAATAACCTAAGTTTAAGGGTATATTATTTGTGATTGTGAACCCATTGGTTTATTTTATGTAGTTGGTTAGCTAAAGGTGTGTTTGAGCTTAAAAATTTCTTATCTCACCTTCCCATATCTTAGCCTATCTTTACAAGCTTTGAAAGACATATTGATTTCAATATAAGTTGCCATTTACATTAGTGGAGAAAGGGATTAAATATAGACTTATAAAGTTTGGTGCTACTTGAGACTAGAGATAGAACAAGAACGTAAATGTTAAATACTTCATGCATTGATTATTTAAAATAATTCCATGACTCAAATTTCATGACATATACTCTGTATCTTGTTTGTTATTAATAGACTTGTAATTTATTTGTTAAGAATCATATTTACCATGCAATACATATTATATTGGTGATTAGTTTTAACCATATCAGTTTACACTTTGTATTTAAATTTTCTTAAACTTATAGCATGTCGCATAAAAACTATTCAGCATCATCATCAATTTTTTCTTTTAATTTCCTCTTTTTTTCTTTTTCTTTTTTCTTTCTTTTCCTTTTTCCATCTTTTTTTCCTTTTCTTTTTTTTGCCGTATATATATATATAGCTCATATAATTTCCCTCACTGCTCAGGCGAAACCCTAGTGCCGTGTATATCCTCTTCTCTGCTCGAAACCCTCGCGTCGTCGCATTCTAGTCTCTGTTCCACTCTTATACCATGTTCTAGCATATGTTCCACTCTCGCACTGTGTTCCAACATCTGTTCCACTCTTGCATCGCGTTCTAGCCTCTGTTCCACTCTCACCATAGTAGTTACTTGGCCACTGCTTGAATCTTTCTGGTAACATCAACTCATCTTTTCCTTTATAAATGACTCTCGGTACCAAATCTTGATCGATACGTAGAGGTTATTTCTAGCTACCTAAAGGCTTGTTTACGTTGAGAAATTTGGATGCTGGATATTTCTTAGATGCGTTATGAAAATTTGTTAGGAAGGTCACTTGGTATGGTTTGTGGAACATGTGGTTGATTGGTGCTTGGCATGGTGGTGGTGCTGGTTCGTTGGGGTGGTGCGCTGGTGCTGGTGTGTTGGTGCCTGGTGTTGGTGATGTGTATGTTTCACCCTAGAATTTCTGTAACAATAAACAAAGAGGACCAAAAACATTATTTTCAGAAAATTTTATTGATATTCTATTTACCAATTAACTTGTAATGAGTAATTGTATATTTTCTTGTTTCTGTTGCAGAGCAGTTTCACCAGAGAAGTTTTAGCTGGCCATTGTGGCTATTATGAATGTAATTTGAATGGGCTTTGGATGATCAGAATTGAAAACATAAATGAACGTCTTAATTGAACAAACACTGAAAGCCTTAGATAAGCAAGTTAATTCTATTTGGGTCAGTGCTGTTAAAATTTCAGATTGTCTATTTCTTTTATTAGTGTCTCCTTTTGCTATCTCACCATAATTGTGCTTAATTAGCTTCATTAATGAGAGAACCGCCCAAGCTATTGATGATAACAATTCATTTATGGTAATTTTTACTTGAAGTCCCTTGTTAGATTATTTCAATAGTTACACTGCAGATTGCTGTTGTTATATTATTTTCTGGTAAGTACCTATGTACACTGTGTTTTGAGCATATAGTATTTATTTTTATCTATTTTGTTGCTGATTTCTTTTTCCTAGATTAGAATGTGGTGCAGGGAGGTATCAAACTTGAAAATCTGTTGGTAACTCGAAAGGACAATGTGAAGATTTTAGTGTCAGCTAGATTTTTGAGGTAATCATATTCATCAAACCTTTGCCACCATACAATAGCATTGTGTTGAGTTCCTTCTAGTGAATTGTTTCTACTAGGAAAATACATGTGTATTGTTGATTTAGGTGTTTTTAGTTGTACCTTGCTTTATTCTTGGTTTTCATTGTATTGTCTGATAATGCTTGAAAATATTTGTCGCTTATTTTATTAACTTAAGTTTTTGAGAAAGTTGATTTCCTAACATTTTTTAACATTGTCTTACAGGAGGACGAGGACATACTTAGGCGATCCCCAGATACTAATGCATTCATTGCACGTCTGTGCCTAAATACTGTGTAGGTTTGAATTTAGTCTGAACTAGAAAACTGCCTTGAGTCCTACTATTTAATACTTCCATCGTATATGTGGTGTTTCCCATATTTTTCTGGTAAGAAAGTCAATTGTTTCTATTGTTTCAATTTTGTTAACTGAATGAAACTCTGTATTCATGCATTTAAACTAATTATGGTAAGATTAGTATGGGTTATGTTTATTGGGCATTTTCTATATAAAATAACAAATCATTTACAATAGACATTGTCATGTGCCTATTTCCAGAGCCTTATATGCACCCTAACCAATAGAAAAAAATAAATACCTATTTAAGTACCTATGTGCACTGTGTTTTGAGCCTTAAAATATATAAAAATAAATACTATGCTCAAGTTATTTCTATTGTACACTGTGTTTATGGTTCATTCTTATTACTTGTTTGCATAGCCTTATAGGTACACCAGGCACTAGGCGTACCAGCACACCAGTGCAGCAGGTGCACCAGGCACTAGCACACCAGAGCAACATGCACCAACACACCAACGCAGTAGGCACAAGTTCACCAGAGCAGCAGGCTCTAGCACACTAGCGCAACAGGCACCAGCACACCAGCGTAGCAGGCACCAGCACACCAGGCTCTAGCACGCCAGCGCAGTAGGCAAACTGTGTTTTGAGTCTCAAAATAGATAAAAATAAAGACTATGCTCAAGTTATTTCTATTGTACATTGTGTTTGTTTAATTTTTAGTGTATAATAAACTCAAGAATGTAATTATACTTTTAATTTTAATATAATATAATTTTTAATACTGTTTTTAATAAATTTATTGTAATTTATATTGATTTTTAATATTGTAATTAATATATAATTGTATTTTTTTAATTTATGTATACCCTATGGCCTCGGTTATATGCTAACCGAGGCCATAGGTCGTTACCTATGGTCTCTCTCACGTAGGCCTCGGTTCTTATAACCATGGCCATAGACCTACGGTCACGGTTAATAACCGAGGCCATATGTACTTTTTGTAGTAGTGTTCAAATATATTCTTAGTGAAATACTCCATACTCTTCATTAACAATCACCAATGTAGAAACATTCGTAAGTTGCACAACAACTACTGACAACAATCAATTCACTAATGAATGAACAATTTATAAAAAACAAATATATCAATGTAAATATCTCTATTAGTCGAAACACATAGCCTAATTAAGGTTAAGCTATCAACTCTAATGTCTACATAGTAACCTGATTAAAGTGATTTAGGCCTCCTTAGAGCTCCACCAGTATGTAATATGGTACAATCACTAATGTTGTAATATAGTAAACAACCTAGGTTTGAGCAATTCTCATGCACATGAACCTAGATAACCAAACTACACTTTGATTTTAATTATGTAATGCCCCCAAATTTTCCTCAAGAACAAACTTGGAAGTATACCTTTTTTGACTACTTTCTTTAATAAAACTAATAAAAATGTCTCTCTATATTTAATAAATATAAAAGGAACCATTATATCATGTATCAACAGTTTTGTTCTAAATAAATTGTGGCATAAAAATTCTAACAAAAACATAAAATAAATCACAAGAAAAAGGATTTAAAGCTAGCTAAGCTTTTAGAGGTCTCTTGGTTTTGGAAATCACTTGTTCTCCACACACCACCAATCATCCTCTCCTTGCCATCTAAGGTCACTATTTGTCACCTGAAAATGTTGAAACATATATGAACAAAATAACACTCAATAAGTAAATTTGCATACAATATACACCATGATGGTTGTACATAGATTTCATACAAATGTTCATTTCTTATAGTTAGTATACATATACTCTTTTTTCATTTTTTTAGTTATAAAACCATTTGAAAGAGTACACGACTTAGTATACGATCAGGGTAAGGAGATACAGATTCCTAAAAGACTTAACCCTTGTAAGGAATAGAACAATATAACACATGCAATTCACACAGTAAAAGCACAAACAGTTAAGTATCTAAAATAGAAAACTTTAATAACATATATTTTATGTCAAACAAAGCAAGTAAATAAAAAATACTTTGTAATCAAAGTTTAATCCAATAGTGTGTTAAAACATACACTTCTTAAACTTGGATTGTACTAACACAAACATATATTATGCATAACACTCGATATAACGAGTTAAATCCATATAAAGACCTTATCTATATGGTACATCCTTAGGTTGCCTAAGGCAACCACCCAACAACAAATAATTTACTAACCAGTAAACATTTTACAACACTAATAGATAGTAAAACTACTATTACCTCTATCAGTTAGGACTTCCATCCAACATGCCTAGTCTTGCTCTTCACTTACTACTTTTGTAACTGTTTAGTTCCACGCTCAAGCCCGACTGTCCTCCATAGCCAATACTATCCAATGTGATATGTGTTGTCTCCTTAAGAGAACATAAAAATGTGCAAGTATACACGGTCACAAGTAATAATTTTGATAAGTAAGTTATCATTTCCACGAAGATTTGTTACTATAGTTTGTTAAGTACTAAAATTATTTCACTCTGATTTTATGCAAAACAATCGTTAATTGGAAGTTGTTTCACTAACTAATTTATAACAAAATAAAAGAAAATTCTAGGATTGCAATTTTCACTAAATTAATCCACTCGAATCATATTATTCCGTCTTGATTTATTGTTTTTATAAATTTAATTTGTCAACCAAGAACTTCTAATTTTATCCATACATCTCTTTCGAGCTCTGTATAGACACATCTCGTTAAATTAATTCACTATATCCTATGATAATTAAATTCACCAAGATTCATTACGCTCTAAGTTCTCAAATGGTCACACATACGATAAAAGTATATTCCTATCCTTCATATATACATGTTATTCTATCCATGAGCAATATACACAAAAATGCCTCTTCCAAGTTTATTTAAGTGCCACAAATCAATTGATAAATTTTCCAATAATCAAAAGCATTAAGCACAAATAGAATAAACAAATTAAAAGTCTCATAAATCTTTCAAAAATAATTAAATCCAAGCTTCATAAATTTAGATAAAATGCAACCCTAGAAAAATTAAATTACTCCATACAAAAAATTAAAATTACAGAATTTAAGGAATATCAGTTAAAGAACACAAATAAAATTAATACATTTTTGCTCTTAAATTTTTGGCACACGCGGAACACAACAGAAGCCAAAAATGGCTTCTGCGTGTACCACTGTCCAAAACTCTAAAACTCTCCCCCGAACCTCAACCTCTTCTCTCTAGCATTAAATGCCCTATTTATAGCTCCAAAAAATATTAAGCGTGGGAGACATTTTTCTTTAATCACACAGACACACGTATGAAAATGGGGATATCAAAATTTTTATTTTAACATACGCGTGGGAGACATAAAAACAACTAGGAAGGGCGTCATTTCTGATTTATTTTTAATTCAACCCTGCATGCCATGTGTCAGCATATGATTAGCTGAAAGAATAATATAGACACATGGCAGCTTTTCATTGGTGGTGGGTAAAGGTTGCACGTGGGTAGGGTCGCACAGGATTATTGCACGCGAGACACGTGGGTCTCACAAAAATAGTTGGAAACACGTGCGCTGATTCAACGATGTTGTCTTAACCAATATGTGCCACGTGTTTTCTTCGGATTAGCTGTAGGAATATTCTAGACACATGGCATTGTATGATTCGTGGGAATGATAGGGCACACAAAGTTTCTATGGACCGCGTCACACGGGAAATTACCTACGTAGTATACACATAGGTCACACCCTACACGCCGGCATGCATGCCAGGTGGGCCTCACACGGTGTCGAGCAACGTGCCACCTGAAAACTTGGGTCCACTCGAGTTTGTCACGTCTGGCTCCACACACCTGATCCTAGCCGTTGATTGCCTGATCGGACGGTGTGTGTCGCGCGTTGATGATGGCGCGAGTGGTCTTCTTTTCCTACGCAGAAAATAAATTTCCTTAATTATAGTTTAGCCCTCCAATTTAATTTAAATTAACTTTTAATCTTTCATTAATTACAATTAAGTCCTTTTCTAATTTAAATTAACTTTTAAACTTTTGTTAATTACAATTAAGCCCTATTTTAATTCAAATTATATTTTAGACTTTTGTTAATTGCAATTAAGCACTCTGTTAATTTAAATTATATTTTCAGACATCATTATTTGCAATTATGTCCTTTTTCAATTCAAATTCTTTAATTTTCTTAAAAATATATTCCTTAAAAAATTAACAGTAAATATTAATTTATTTCATTAAAATTAATAAAATATTTCAAGAACATAGAAATTATAATTAATAAAATAGACGAAAATAACTATATAAAATACAGTTATCAATATGATTGAAAATAAAAGATTTGTAACAATAACTATATCAACTCATAACCTAATGGGATACATAGTCCACTACTAATATCAAGTAACATATGGGAAACACACAGTCAAATCACGTACTCGCACAGATAACAATTTGATTTCTAAACTCACAAAAATGACTCATTGTAAAATATAAGCTCTCCAAGATAATTTCAAGAGCAAATATAAATCTCAGTGTGTATTTTGATAGAATTTCAATTCTTGAACCAGGGGTAAAGAAGAGAGAAAAGAGTGAGGTATTTATAGAGCTCAATTTTGCCACCTCGTCGACTACCTCACCAAGGGTGGCGACAAGGGTTGATAGTGAGCTTGGTGGTAAGTTAGTTGGCAAGGTGCTAAAGAGCCACATTTTTTTATTTCCAAAAATTACCAAGTAGACTCTATAAATACCCGCACTTGGAACAAACAAATGTCAGCTCCCTCGCAAGCTCATTCGTTAAAAACCAAAACTCTCAACCTAGCATGCACACTACTAAAACCAACCCCGTGGTATGCGTAAACAAGCTTATATACAAAATGTATCTAACTTTGTGCATGTATGAATTACTGATTCATAATGTTTTGTATATAGGAAGCCAACTCATAGGTCTCTTATTTCATACATTCATGGTAACTTTTTTTTTATAATATATGTCTCTTATTTTATGTTCTTAAGATGTGTTTAATGTTTCAATGTCTGTGTATGGCATGAATATTTCATAATAAGCATGTATCATTTTATCTTATAATTCAATGATAACATAATTCCACATAATCATATAACACATTATTATAAAACTACAATTATAAAACAAGGTTGGGATTTACTTGGTTGAATTCTATAGCAAAGAAGAAAGAAAATAAGGTATTAAATTCAAATTGAGCTTCATAGCACTCTATAAAAATGTATGATACACTTTGAAAATGGAAAAGGAGGAGCTTTGGAATGGAATGAAGAAGATGGTTCATTTGTGCCCTTTTTATAGAAATTATTTTCCCATCGCCGCCCCTCGCTTGCCTTCTCGTCGACCATCATCGAGCCTCATCGGTCCATCGTTAAGGCCTTGCTATAGTGGATGGAAAGCATGCCTTTTCCAGAAATTTGGAACATGCTATTTGTTTAAAAATTTGTGAAATCAATTGTTTAATTTAAGTTAAAAGACAAAAATACTTTTTGAGAAAATAAACGAAGTTAGGGATCTTACAATCAACCAAGCTTAAAAGAAGTTTTGTCCTTGAAACATAACTTACTAAACAAATGAGGATGTTAGAATGTGAGAAGTTTCCTTGATATATTTCCTTAACAATGACAAGTGAAATATGTTGTGTACTCCTCGCAAGGCTGTTAGTAGTGATAATTTGTAAGCCAAGTTTCCAACTCGATCGCTCTAGAATCTCAAAAGGTCTAACGAAGCATAGGCTAAGCTTACCTTTTTGTCCAAATTTCATCCATCCATTCAATGGTGATATCTTAAGGAATACCTTATCACCAATTTGAAAATCTAGTGGTCTTCTTAGCATATATGCATAACTCTTTTGTCTACTCTAAGCTGTAAGTATGCACAGATGAATCTGAAACATAACATCTATTGTCTACTGTACAATCCATGTTATTAGTAATCTCATCTCTCTTACCTCATCACAATCAATTGGTGATCTATACTTCCTTCCATATAAAACTTCATAGGGTGGCATCCCTATAGATGCTTGGAAACTATTTTTGTAGGAAAATTCTACCAAAGGTAGGAACTCATCCTAAGGGCCTTGGGAGCTAATAACACCAACTCTCAGCATGTCGTCAAGGATATGGTTCGTTCTTTCTGATTGACCATCTATCTATGGGTGAAAAGTAATGCCAATTCTCAATTGCATATCCATTTTACTTTGCAAGCTCTACCAAAAGGTGAATTAAACTTGGAATCTTGATTTAACATACTAGACTAGAACTACATGATGTATTCCAATTTCTACCATATATAGTTCAGCATATTGGTCTACCTTAGAGGTCTTCTTAATTGGCTAGAAATGGGTTGATTTCATGAGTCAATCTATTATGACGCAAATCAATCGTACCTATTTTTTGTTATGAAAATTCCAAGAATAAAGTACATTCTCACATGCTCCCATTTTCACTTTAGTATTTAAAATTAGTTGTAAAAGACCAGTAGCTTATTGATGTTCTGCTTTGACTTGTTGACAAGTTAAATAATGTTTAACAAAAATCACCATCTCTCTCTTCATACCTATCCATCAATAGCACTTTCTTAAGCCCTTGTACATTTTGTGTTTCTTGGATAGATTGAATATAGAGTATGATGGGCTTCATGCATGATTTACTTTTTCATCTCTTGGTCATTACGAATGAAAAGTTGATTCCCAAATCTCAAGACACCATCTTCTGAAAGGATGAATTCTATTATTTGTCATTTCCAACTTTAGTTTTTAACTTCTTAATAATTGGATCTCTGTCCTGAGCTTCCTTAATAATGTTGTTGAACAGTGCTCTTGGACGATATTACATATAACTAGAAACTCAGTCGTGCCAAGAGTTGACGCATACCATGGCCCATGATCCAAATATGTACTTAATTTTCAACACATCTATATCCAAAGTGTTCCAAAAATTTTAGATTTTTATTTTAATTATTTTAAACCTTTATTACCCTAATCTTAATTACATTGTAATTATTTTACTATAAATATATAGCTACAGTTAACAACAAAAGAAAGCGCAGATTGTACACACAAAAATTTACATAAAATATGTAGATCTATAGAGAAATTGAATGCTAGAGGCAAGACATAATTCAAAGAGGCAATTAAGGAGTTGAAAATCAGCCATTGACACTAGTCATTGACTTCTTCTTCTTATTTTTCTATTATTTTAATCATGATTCTTTCAGAATACATGCTTAACTAATTTATTTATATAATTATAGGCAAGTTCCAAGCACTAGACTATGATTTTAATCAATAAAATTTTATGAGGAATTTTTAGATTTCATCCTTAAATTTTGATATGTTCAATTCTATGTTTAAATGTCATATTATGCTTATATAAATTAAAGTATCTAACTAGTTTATTGCATGTATATGTTTAATGCTAGTCTATTAGTATGTAATTGTTAATATTTTTATTCAAAGTGGTCTTTTTTTTGCATTTAGACAGTGTGATAAGTAGGGTTGATACTTCGTTAAACGTTACTAAGAAATGAAATCTTGCCTAGTTTAGTCATCTCATTTTTAAACTTAATACAATGAATGAATTATTTAGCAACTATGTCTAGGTTTTTCATGATTTAGGTTGATTTATGATGGGATATTGAATTAATTACAAAGTAAGAAAAAGTGCATTTGAGGTCTAGTCTTAGTTGTTTAGATTTTTCAAGTAAAATTTAAGAATTTAAAGATACTTCTAATATTGATTTATGACATAATTGATTAGATTATAGGCTATTGGTGAGGATAATCTCATAATCATATGTTTCTCTTAATATGTGTACTCATATATTTTAGTCATTTCTTTATGTTTCATTTTTAGTTATAAACAACTTTTAAAACCTCCTTTACTATTTAATAACAAGATAATAAGTAGTGGTATTTAAAATAGCAATCATCATGAGATCGATAACATTTGTTCTTAAATTAATTATCACTTGTATAATTTGATCATGTGTACTTACGTATTTTCAAACCTATCAAGTTTTTGGCACTATTGTAGGGAGATTGATTTTTCAATTTTATCACTAATTATTAATTTTATTTTTATTTTATTTTTCCAATTTTTTTAGATTTTAGTTTAACTTCTATTTATTTTTATTTAAAGGAACACACTTCATCAGGCTGATGAATTAAACAAACACGCTGATGAATTAAACAAACACAAAATGGGAGATAACCCATTGAGTTTTCTTTCCTTTTTATTTACTTTTATCTTTGTTTCATAGTTTGTTTATTTTTATTTTTGTTCTAGTGTCATTTGGTAGTAATGTGAATACTACTTAGATTAGATCATGCATTATCATCAAATATAGTTTTATTTATTTATTTTTATTTTTTTTTAGATTTTGTTATGATATTTAGTTGAACCTCTTAACTTTAATGGTGATGTTATTATTTGTGAGGTACACTTAAATTCTCAATGCATGTTAGAACTGATAAATTTGATGGAACGAGAATGTGAACCTAATGCTCAAATTAGCCACAATTCACCACTACAAGGAATATAACTTTTCTCTTTCTATCTTTCTTTAGATACATTGTAAAATTGAGGAAAATATAGATTTTAGGTAGGGTGAGAAAAGTGTATTTTATTTTTTATTAAGAGTTCAAACAAAATTTTGGATTCAATTTTTCAAAATATTTACTTTTTTTAAGTCAGTTTTTACTTGTTTTGTTTGAATATTTCAAATAAAATTATACATCAATGATATAAATATTATTGTGATAGCTTAATATCTAGAAGACTCTAAGTTTTACTTCAATTAAGGAGTAATTTGAATGTGAATTGAACCTACTATAAAATTCTTATGGTTAACGGTAAGAATGATTGAGTAATCTAAGTATTTAAGATTGTTTTGTATATGAATATTTTATAGATATATTTGAGGTCTTAACAAATTCCAAAACTTACTTTGAGAAAAACTTAAGGAAAAATTATAGAATACACAGTACTTAAAAAAGGATTTTAGCCATTTTTGAGCAACATGAGCCTTTTCAAGCCTATGACTTGTATCTTTGTCACTAGTATCCCCTTGATCTTATATGAATTGTAAAAAATTTCTTTCTTTAATATGCTATAATCTATCCCTTTATAAGCCCAAAAAATAAATTATCCTATCCTTATACTTTCTAAGACAACTTTAAATTAATGCATGTTTGGTATGAACTCTCTATGAAGAAATGGTGGAAATTTCAATAAAATTTGACTACAAACCAAAAAATATTAAAAATAATAGATTAGGGGTGGTTGAAAATTAATTTTAAATGTGAAAAAATGAGAAATAAATAAATAAAGAAAAAATAAAGAATAAGGAAAAAGAGTTTAGTGATATTTTTTATAATGTAAAATTGTACCAATAGTGTATTTAGCTATAGATGTGAAGGTAACTACTACCTGGATGAGCTAGATAACATATGGAGCTATTTTAGAACTTAAAATGTGATGTTTGAATTTATTAAAGTTCTCTAATTTTGTGATCATTCTACCTTAGTGTGGAATGAATTGAAAGGTAAGCCTATGGAGTTTGTGATAACAATGCTTACATATGTCATATTTGCATAACCTAGAGACCAAGAATTTAGTTCTATGAATGTTATGCATAAGATTAACGGATATGAATATTATATGTTTGTGTTTAGATGAATGTCTAAGAGCTGATAATAAAAGTAAAATTAATCTTTGATGAAGAGTGGGATTTAGACCATTGATATGTTGAATACTATAGGAAATCTTTGAGATAAATGTATAATTGATTTGATAGTTAGTGCTTTTATTTGTTTTTTCTCTTTTGTTTATTTTTCTATTTTTTATGTCATTTTAATTTAGTTTAGTTGTGATATTTGTGGGTATCAACATTGAAAATCCTCATAAGTCTATAACTTGTCCACTATGACAACCTAGGGGTTTAAAAGCTTATTGCATATGCTAAATACAATCGTGTTAATTTATGGAAATAATTTAGGTTAGTTGAACATATAATAGTTTGTTTTCTTTTTGAGAACCTTTTTTGATCACTTAGCTTGCTAAGGACTAGCCAGAAGTTGATTGAGAATTGTGATACATGCCTAAAAGGCATACAAATATTTTGATTTATCATAATTAAAATAATGAATTAGGTTTTAATATTGTATTTTTACCTAAGTATTTTATAAGTTGTATTCTCATAATCATGTGATATATTTTGCTGTATTTTAAGTATTGTTGAACTTAAAAGATGCAAATGAAAAAAGATCGAATAAATTCATCAAAATCATAAGAATAGTTGTCATACATTGAAAGACTTAAATGCAAACATTTGTACAAGATACATCAAGGAGGGACCATAAAGTTAAAAAGGAAAAATTAAAGGTGTGCTACAACATGATTATAAATGTGTCGTAGCATTGTACTCTCAAACAAAAGTACATAGAATAGGAACCAAGGTTGCATTGTGACATGAGTCAATGTACGTCATGGCCCGTGATCTAAATAGGCACTTAGTCTCTAAATATTTAGCACATATCTATCCAAAGTGTTTGAGATTTGTTAGATTAACATTTTAATTATTTTAAACCTCTACTACCATATTCCTAATTAATTGTATTATAGGCATAGTAATTTATTCAAAATATGTAGGTCTATAGAGAAATTAAAGACCAAAGGCATGATAGATTGCAAATTGGCAATTAAGGATTTGGAAATCAGTTATTGACACTAGTCATTAACTTATTCTTCTTTCTCCTCTTCTTCTTGGTTTTTATTATTTTATTATGATTCTTTTAGAATCAATTCCTAGCTAATTTACTTATGTGATTATGGACAAGTTCCAAGTCCTAGACAATGATTTTAATCAATAAATATTATGATAAATTTTTAGATTCAATCCTTAATTTTTAATGTGTTCAATTCTGTGTTTAAATACCATGACTATACATTTATGAATTATAGTAGTGATGACTTGCATAATTTGACATAATTTATTACATTTTAACTTTCACTTTAGTCCAAATTTATGTAATTTTTATTGATTTCAGACTTTATTATTATTAATTAAATTTTATTACAGTTTTGAAGATAATGAATATCAAAAAATTTAGAAGCATATCATCTAAGGATTCTCAAATTTAAATTAAGATTTATTTAAATCGGATTTAAATTAATATATATATATATATATAACGAAATCAAAAGGCAAGATAAGAGAAAACACTGGCAGAGGGAATAAAAAATAAAAAGGGGAGGAGATTGAAGAAAGAAAAGGGGACGAAACAGAGAAAAAAAAGAATTTAGAAGCTGCGCAAACGAGGAGAAAAAAAGAAAGAAAAAGAAAATTCCAGAGAAGACACGAAAGCATATTCTTTTTGCGATTCAATTTTCTTTCAATTTCTCTAAAAAAATTGTGGTGAATTTGTTTATGTTAAATTTAATTTTTAACATGAACTAATTTTTCTTTATTCTAAGAAAAAGATGTAATTTAATTTTGAACTATGCTTGATTTTCTATGTTAATTTGAATTATTTCTCTTCATGTTTGTCTGATTTATTTTGAGTTTATTATTTCTGACTAACTGGCTATTAATTAAATTATTTTAGTCTTGTGATTTACTATCGAAATAAGAAATTATAGGATAGATCTGGATTTTTTTTGGCATAGGTAAATATAGAGATAGAAAGATTTGTATGAACCTGTGTAGTTTAAAAAATCATTAGTCTTAATATTTTCTTTCTTTATTAAATTGCATACTCTTGTGTAAATTAATGATCAAGAATATTTTCAATTGACTATCAAAAGAGGCATTTGGATATTTTTGAAGATTGCTAACAAATAGAGAAAATTCAATTTAATTAGCTAGATGAGTAAACCATAGTGAGAGATTAGGTTAAATCAATTTCTTAGAAGTTTTTTTCCTATTAATTTGATCTTTGAACAACATCTTTATTTTCTTTTACATATTTTCATTAAATTGATTTTATTTTAAAATCCAATTACAACAACCTTAGTGATTTTTCAAGATAAAATTGAGATTAATAAAATTTTGGTATTTGTCAAAAATAATTTACTAATCCTTGAGGACGATACTTTTCTTATCACTTTATTATAAAACTATGATACTGTGCACTTGCAATTTTACACCAATCAAGTTTTTGGTGTCGTTGCCTAGGATTGATTTTTTCTTATTTTTGCCAATATTGATACAAAGTAATCTTAGTTTTAATTTAGAATTATATTTTATTTCATTTATATTTATATTTATATTTATATTTTTTATATTTTATCGCCACACACCTTGAAGGATTATGTAAGGCCAATTGTGAATGACAATTATTCAGGTGTAAGATGTCAAACCATTAATGCCAATAATTTTGAGCTTAAACCAGCGTTGATCAGCGTGGTGCAACAAGCCTAATTTATAGGATCACCACTTGATGATCCCAATATTCATCTAGTGATGTTTTTGGAGATTTGCGATACTGTAAAAATGAATGGTGTTACTGAAGACACCATTAGACTGAGATTATTTCCTTTTTCATTGAGAGACAAAACCAGAGGTTGGCTACAATCTCTACAACCGGGAAGCATCACTAGTTGGTAGGACATAGCAGAAAAGTTTCTTGCTAAATTATTTCCACCTACAAAAATAGCCTAACTTAGGAGTGAAATTGGTTAATTCAGAAAAAATGATTTTGAGACACTCTATGAAGCATGGGAAAGATATAAAGATATGATTCAACGTTGCCTTCAACGTGGATTGATGGATTGGTTGCAAGTTCAAATATTCTATAATGGGTTAAATGGGTAAACTAGAACAATAGTTGATGCTGCTTCTAGTGGAAATTTGATGTCAAAGACACCTAAAGGTGCTACTTCTCTTTTGGAAGAAATGCCCTCAAATAATTATCAATGGCCAACCGAAAGATCTATAACTAAGAAAGTTGTCGGGATTCATAAATTGGAGCCGTTTTCTATCCTTTCAACTCAAGTTGCTTCTCTATCTCATCAAATTTCAACCTTGACAACTCAAAGAATACCACAAAGTGCAGAATATGTTGCAAATCCAAGTATGACAGTTTCGATGAATGAAACAAGTCAATAACATGTTCAATACATCAAAAATTAGAACTACAATTATCCTGGTGATCATATCCCAAATTACTACCATCTAGGGCCTCGAAATCATGAGAATTTTTCTTATGGAAACACAAAGAATGTGCTACAACCTTCTCTAAGGTTTGGTAGTCAACCAAGCGAGAAGAAGATGTCACTTGAGGATGCCATGGTTTCTTTTGTTGAGGAGACCAACACAAGGTTTAAAAAGAGTGATTCAAGAATGGATAACATTGAGACTCATTTTAACAATATGAGAGACACTATGAAAAATCTTAAAGTACAAATTGGGAAACTAGCCAAAACCATCAATGCTCAACAAAGAGGAACTTTTCCTAGCAATACAGAAGTGAATGCAAAAGAACAATGCAAGGCCATTACACTTAGTAGTGGAATAGAAATTGAGACCTCACCATCAAAGGAAACTGAGTCCACCCCTATAGCTCTAGAAAATGGCTAAAGTAATCCTAAAGTAGAAGAAAATGAGCTTATTGATGATACATTAAGAGAGACTAACATGCCTCCATCAATTTCATTTCCTGAAAATCCTCATATTCTTTATACTCCACTTCCTCATCCTCAAAATTTTCAAAAACAAAAATTAGATAAGCAATTTTCTAAGTTTTTGGATATTTTTAAGAAAATTCACATAAATATTCCTTTTGTAGATGCTTTGGACAAATTCCAAATTATGCCAAATTTTTGAAGGATGTCATTTCCAAGAAGAGAATATTGGAAGAGTTTCACTTTGCCTTGCACTATTGGAAATTCATTTTTTGATAAATTTTTATGTGATCTTGGTGCTAGCATTAATCTTATGTCATTATTTGTTTATAGGAAATTAGGACTTGGAGAGATAAAAGAAACAACAATTTCTTTGCATCTAGTAGATCGATCCATCAAGTATCCACGTGGAATCATAAAAGATGTATTGGTAAAGGTGGATAAATTTATTTTTCTTGCTAATTTTGTGGTGTTTGATATGGACAAAGACCAAGATGCCCCACTAATTTTTGGCAGGCCATTCTTAGCTACCGGAAGGGCTTTAATGGATGTTCAAATGGGTGAGTTAACATTGATATTGAACAAGGAAGAGGTTACATTCAACATCTACGAAGCTACGATATTTCCAGAAGATCTAAGCACTTGCTTTTAGGTAGATGTCATTAAGCAATATGTATTAAATGTCTTTGAAGAAGATATGTTGGTCGATCACCTAGAATGATGTATCACCACTTCATCTCATGCTTATGATTTTAATAACTCTGATGTTTGTGAACCTGATTTACCTTTTGTTAGTGAAGAATTTCGCCAGTATGTATTTTCCTTGGAAGCATTGTAGCAGGTTACATCATGTAACACAAAAGTGGAGAGGTTGGAGGCAATGGTAGCAAAGACGGAATCTGTAATATCTACAAAAAAAGTGCAGCAAATTACAACTCCAGAGTTGAACCAATTGCCTGGTCATCTTCACTATGTGTTCTTGGGTGATAATTACACTTTTCTAGTGATTATTACAGGATCACCTACACCCGAAAAAGAGGAAAAGTTATTGTGTGTGTTGAGGGAGCATATAACAACCTTGGGATGGACTATCTTTGACATAAAAGGTATACGTTCACCCTTTTTCATGCACAAGATTCTAATGGAGAAACCTTACAAACCATCAATTGATCCCCAATGAAGATTAAATCCAGTAATGAAGGAAGTTATGAGAGTTGAAATTTTGAAGCTTTTCAATGTTGAAATTATTTATGCTATTCTAGACAGCTCATTGGTAAGTCCAATGCATGTTATACCAAAAAAGGATGGAATGACAGTCATGAAAAATGACAACAATGAGCTTATTCCTACTAGAATAGTCATGGGTTGACATGTATGTATGGATTACCATAAGTTGAACAAAGCAACAAGGAAGGATCATTTTCCACCTCCATTCATTGATCAAATGGTAGATTGATTGGCCAGATATCCCTATTATTGCTTCTTAGATGGTTATTCGGGGTATAACTAGATTTCCATAGCCACTAAAGATCAGGAGAAAACTACATTCATATGCTCTATAGAATATTTTCTTTTAGAAGGATGCCCTTTGGATTGTGTAATTCCCCAACAACATTTCAACGTTGCATGATGGCTATTTTTTCTAATATGGTGGAAGATATAATATAAATTTTCATGGATGACTTTTTGGTTGGAAAAGCATGCCATCTCCATGTTGAGTTGGAGGATAAATCTTATTGGGCTATAAAGAAGTTTAATTTTGATTTGATGGCAATAGGGGAAAAGTGACTTCTTCAATTGAATGAGATGGATGAGTTCTGGAATGATGCTTATGAAAATGCAAACATCTACAAAGAACGCACAAAGAAGTGGCATGAGATTCCTCCAGGACAACAAGTTTTGATCTTCAATTAATGACTAAAACTTTTCCTAGGCAAGTTAAGATCAAGATGGACAGGTCCTTATATAATTGATAAAGTTTCCACTTTTGGAGGAATAGACTTAAAGGACAAGGTAGGGAATATATTCAGAGTTAACAGTCAGAGATTGAAGCTCTATTATGGAGAACAAATGAATAGGAATTGTGCATTTATTTCTATTCAACATCCTAATTGATGAAGATTGAAAAGTCTGGTTGTAGACTATGAAACAAGCGCTTATCGGAGGCAACCCATAAAACTTTATTTTGTTCTTTTGTTTTTTTTATTTATTTATTTGAATAATTTGGATTTTGATGCTAGTTTATTTTGCAGGATTAAAAAGCTAAAATTACAATCTAATATGGATCTACCATAAAACCAGGGAAGTTCCTTTCATTTATTCTATCTATCTCACTTTTGAATTACAATGAGAACATTGTTTAGTTTATGTTTGGGGGTGTCAATTCTTATATTATTGAGTTGTTGAATTATCTTATCATTCATGTATTTAAGTATGATTGAATTCGCTATGACTATGAAATTTGTGATTGAGGATGGTTTTGAGAAAAAAATTCAAATTGTTTTTCAAAATTTGCTATTATATTAGTTAGAGTTTTGTGAGTACATAGTAACTTTTTCTCTACTTCATTTTTCCTATGAAGAGAAGGAGTTGAATTAATTGGGTTAGGAAAGTTCAATCTTGCTTTGCTCTAGAATCCATTGATGAATCCTTGAGGTGAAATCTTAGTTGATACCAAATATTAGAGAAATGATCTAGGCAATGTTTTTTTTATTACAACCAAAAACCTTTCCCAACTGCCCTAATTATCATGCTATCATTGCATGGTATATTCTCATAGTCAACCCATTTGAGCCTTATTTTACATAAGCCTTATTTGTTCTTTTAACTACATAAATCATTCACATTTTAAGCCTAAAAAACCATGAACTTACCTTAAATTTTGAGAAAATACTTTGGTGGAAATTTTCATTTAAAGAGAAATTTAGTTCAAATTAAATAATTAACATTATGTTTGTTCTATTTGATCAAAGAAAAAAAAGAGAATGTGAAAAGTAAGGATAAAAAAGGGTTAAAGTGATTGAAAAACAAAAAAGGCTATGAGTATCAAGATGCTAAAAATAATAGAAAAAAAGAGCACTTCACTCATTAAGTATGGTAATAATATTATCATCAGTATGAGCATATTGTCAGGAAAGAGTTATGGTGTGAATACTGCTTATATTCTTTTTATTGTTTCTTTCTACAAGTATTTTCCCAGTTTGTTTTTATTTTCCATATCCATTTATTTCTTAACCCTTACCCTATGGCCTATCATTATAGTCTTGATTAAAGACCTTTTGATCTCTGAATTTGGTATTTGATTACATTAGTGGAAAGGATTTCAGAAAATTGGACTTATGGAGTTAAGTTTTGAGAGAATTCTTCTTATTTCAGTTGTTCTACTTTTATCTGAATTTGCTGGTGGTTTGGAGTTAAATTGACTGTCTCACACACACACACACACACACACTCAAGGACCTAGCTTTAGGTTGAAGTAAATGCTTAACTCTTGCTTGAAAAATTGTGGAATTTTGATTGATTTTTTTGCAATCTTTGATGTAAAAAGAGTAAGTTATTAGTGATAAAATCTAAATTAATATCATGGCTTGATGAGTGATGATATTTTTTTATGGGATCTAGTTGATGTTGTCAAAATGAAAATTAAGGATTTGGAAATCAGTCATTGACACTAGTCATTAGCTTCTTCTTCCTTCTCTTCTTCTTAGTTTTTTATTATTTTAATTATGATTCTTTCAAAATAAATTTCTAGCTAATTTACTTATGTGATAAATTAACTAGTCCTAGACAATGATTTTAATCAATAAATGTTATGATAAATTTTTAGATTCAATCCTTAATTTTTGATGTGTTCAATTTTGTGTTTAAATGTTATGTTTATGCATGCATGAATTAGAGTAGCCAACTAGTTTATTACATGTATATATTTAATGCTAGTCTAAGATGATAGTATATTATGAGTATATAATTGATATTATTCTTATTTAAAGTGGTATCTTATTGCATTGTGGAAATATGACAAGTAGGGTTGATTCATGCATAAAAGGTTACAATGAGTTGTAATCTTGCGTAGTTTAATCATCTCTTTTTCAAAACTTAATGCAATTATCTAGCAACTATGTTTAGGTTGTTCATGACTTAGGTTGAGGTCTTGTCTTAGTTGCATAGATTTCCCAAGCTAAAATTAAGAATTCAAGGATAGTTTTAATATGTATTCATGACATAATTGATTAGATTATAGGCTAATGGTGAGGCTAGTGCTATTATCACATGTTTCTCTTAATTTTTGTGGTCATGTATTTTAGTTATTATTTTATGCTTTGTTTTTAGTTAAAAACAATTTTTAAAACCCACTTTACTAATCTATTAACAAGCTAATAAGTAGTGGTATTTATTATAGCAATTCTTGCATGATCGACAACCTTTGTTCTTAAATTAATTTTCAATTGTATAATTTGATCACTTATACTTGCATGTTTTCAAGCATATCATTCATCAAATCCATCAATGCAGCAAGGGCATTTTGGAACCGAACGACATAATGAGAAATTTGTAATGTTCATATCATGTCTAAAAATCCATCTTTGGGATGTCGCCTTCATTGATCTTGAGTTGATGATATCTTGAATGTAAATAAATTTTAAAGAAGTAACTACCACCTTGAAGTTAATTGAACAAGTCATCAATTTGAGGAAAATGATATGTATTCTTAATTGTGACCTTATTCAGCTCACGATAGACAATGCATAGCCTCATCATTCCATCTTTCGCCTTTATAAATAGCACAAGTGCTCCCCAAGGTGAATGGCACGGCTAAATTAAATTTTTATCTAACAATTCTTGTAAATGATCCTTAGGTTCTTTTAATTTGGAAGAAGCCATATGATAAGGTGCCTTGGAAATTGGTTTTATACTTGGTACTAACCTGATAGCAAAATCCATCTCTCTATCGAGAGGAATATCTACTAGGTCATTTGAGACAACTTTTGGGTATTCACAAAGCCCTCGTATTTGATCTTAAAGCAACTCTTTCTTAGGTATCTCAGGGATAAATTCTAGATATCTGATCGAGATAATTTTAAACATACATTTGTGCATCAATTCTCACATATTTACAATGAATTATTGTTTTCTATATATTTCATGTGTTTATTCTATGTTATACAAGTATTTAGGATGAAATTAGCAAAAATAGGCAAAATCGTATATTTATAGAAAAATAGGATAATCGATTGATTTAGCTTTGATCGAGATATATCGAGGAGTTAGGGGAAGAACAGAAAGTAAGTTTTGATTGATCCAAAAAGGACTTGATTTATTAAGCCATAGGTTGATCGATTAAGTTACCATCGAGATTTGATCGAGAACTCTTGAATTGCAAATTTTTTAAGGTTAGATCAATCTAGAATGGTCTTAATCGATTGAGAGCTCTTGAATTGCAAATTGTTTAAGATTAGATCGATCGAGAAGGGTCTCGATCGATCGAAAAGTCCAATTAGCAGTCAAATCTAGCATTTCTTTACACCAAGTTGTAATTCTGGCCTTTGGATCAAGTAAATTCTAATCCAACTTGGATTAGGCTAAAAAATAAACTATATAAACAACCCAAGGGGTCTTCAAAACAGAATAATTGCAACAAGGAACTGAAGAGATCAAAGAGAATATCTAGGGAAAATGTTGGAGGAGATTTTAGCGACTTTCATAAACTTTTATTAGTCATCTTCGTTTTAGTTTTCTTTGATAATAATGTTGATTCTTTTAGAATTTAGCTAATTATAATGTGATTTTGGGAAATTCCAAGCCCTAGATTACGATTTAATTAATTTAACGTAATGATAATTTTAATTTCAATTCTTGATTTTTGATATGTTCAAATCTATATTTGAATGCTAAAACTACGCATGTATGAGTAATTTACTAGTTTATTGAATGAATATATTTATATCTATTCTAAGATGTTAGTACATAATCGATAATATTCTTATTCAAAGTGGTACCTTGTGGTTGATGTCACAAGTAGGGTTGAATACATTCGCTAAAGGTTAAATGATTGTTCAATCTTGCCTAGTTTATTCATCAATATTTTAGATCTTAATGCAATGAATGAATTAAATATAGTAAATATACACCTTGGTTATTCAGGATTTAGCTTGGTTAATATGCAAACCTTTAATCAATTACATGATAAGAAAAGATTGAAGTCTTAAGTGGACCTAGATTTCTAAAGCCAAATTTAAGAATTCAAGAATGGTTTTAAATTATGAAAATAATTTCAAACTTAAGAAATTAATTTATATTCATGACATGTTTAATTAAATTGCAGGATAGTGGTGAGGCTAGTCCCATAATCACATTCTCTCATAATTATTTTGCAATGCAATTTTATTATTTTATGTTATTTTCTTCAAAAAAAATCTAGAACCTCATTTTACTAATTTTAAATAACTCACTAACAAGCTAATAATTTTGAGTAAATATTATTATCAATCCTCGTGGATACGATAACCCATGTTCTTAAATTACTTATCACTTCTACATGATCACGTATACTTGTATGTTCTCAATCATGTTAGTATCCCATGCAACCGTTATGCAACAATTCATGTGCCTTCATTACAAAGATTATGAGGACATTTATCTTTTACTTTGTACCATTGAAGGTAAAACTAGACTTGTTAAGTGGTTGGAAGGTTATAGCTTTTTGACGATGGTGTAAAAGAACATTATGGATGGAGGGTTAATCCATGCCAAGGTTAACATCAAAATCATGGATATTTGGAATGATCAAATTAGCATGTATAAAATGGTGTTCAATTATCATAAGGGAGGCTATCAAGCTATATCTAGATTCCATTACATCATCATATGGTGTAGAGACACAAAACTATTCATTTAAGAGAGTAGATGTTTTGTTGAGTTGTTTGGTGAATGGATAACTAACAAACGAGTGTGTTTTATTAGGTCAGGGAAAATATGCAAGCTAGGGTCCTCCTTTGAGATTTAAGGGAAATTTTATTTGGTCTTTGGCCTCCATCACAATCCCGAACCACATGTCCAAGCTTGTCATATTTGAAACGCATATTGGTTTCCATCCAACATTCTCATCGATGATCATTCTCACACTTAGGGCATATTCCCCTAGGTTGCTTGTACTAGTTATTCCCCATACTAATGTCATAATATTTACCCTCATACTATTTTTTCCTCTTCCAGTGTTATTATTTTTCTTGTCAAAATTATCTCTTATGGTCATTATTGGTACCACAAAGAGGATCTTTATTTGCTTCAAAGGTCAAAAGTTGTGCTCTTTCAATCACTATTTCTTTGTTCAACACTTAAATGTATGTGGAGAACTCAAAATTAGAATTTCTACCTAGATCTTTGGTCTCAACCCCTCCTCGCAATGTCAAGCTCTTCTTACTTTAGTTGCCATTAAGGTTGGCGCAAACTTTACGAGTCAGGCAAACTCTTCTTCATATTTAGCCATAAATATGTTTCCTTATTATTGCTAGAGGAATCGGTACTCCTTCTACCAATGAACACTCCTTGGAAAATATTTTTCATGAAATGAATTTAGAAACATTTCCCAAGTAAAAGTGCCTGTGGTTCCTTTGTGCTATGGAAAAATCATCTTCCACCTATCCAAAGCATCTACTTAGAGCGTGTATAAGTAGCATTTACTACTTTTTCAACCTGATAGTATCATATGATTGAAAATTCTTTCTCCATCTTGGATATCCATCCTGAATATCCATCCTAGATATCCATCTTCCTGCTTCTTGTGGATATATGGCACCTTCAAAAATCGGGGGAGACAACCTCTTGAATTCAAAGAAGCTATTCCTTTTATATTGTGGTCTAAGATGTTTCTATTGTTGTACACTTCCTAGTGTAGTTATCACTTACATGAACATTTCCATAGCATTAATTTGTAGGGTTTCATCCTCAGTTTTTTTTCAATGGTTGCAATTTTCAAGTGATCTAGTGCTTTGTTAGCCATGCTAACATTTTTAAGGGTAAGTTTATAACTACTAACTACTATTTAATTGTGTAACAAAATATCAATCAACATGAAATTCTATAAACTAAGTTCAATAAACTATAACTAGCCTAGATGACATTGAGTTGACTTCCAATGGTGTCATCTCATGATTTCACAAAGTCTATAGAATTAGTTTAAACCGTTGCTCTGATACCAAATTATAATGCCCTCAAATTTGCATCAAGGACAAACTTGGAAGGAATAGATTTTTGACTACTTTCCTGAAAAAAAAAACTAACAATAATTTCATTCTTTATTTAATAAATATTTAAGGAACCATTATACCAATTGTTAAAATAGTCTTGCTCCAAATAAACTATAGCAGCATAATTCAAACAAAAACATAAAATAAATCACATGAAAAGGGATTTAAAACCAGTTAAGCTTTTAAAGGTCTCTTTTTTTGGGAAACCACTTCATCTCCGCACACCACCAACCGTCCTCTCCTTACCATCCATGATCACTATTCATCATCTGAAAATGTTGAAACATGCATGACAGAGCTAATGCATAATAAGTAATCCACATGCAATATGCACCATGAAAGATGTACATAGATTTCATACATATGCTTGTTTCTTATAGTTACGTGTACTTTTTTTTGTTTGTATAGTTATATAAACATTATTAGCTTGCCATTCCCATTTTCTACATTGTAGGACCCTTGTGTGATATCTATGCCATCGGTAATTAGTGGGCTATAATTTTTGAAACATGTTCTAACTACCAGATCCATGGTAATATCATACTTAAGGCATAATATTAGTATGGTTTAAACAAGTTATCACACACACATGTTAGTTATTCCAAAAAGGCCTATCGTCTCTTGTGGCCACAGGGATAACCTCTTTACATTCGATCATTCTTTCATTTATAGGTTCCACAACAAAATTATGGAGTCATACGTGGTTACTTTTTCATGAAATTTATAGGAAAAATCATCACAAATATCAATACGTCAATTAAAGATGTGGTAATCTCTTTTACTAATATACTCTTTTAACATATATAAGTTATTTTTGTGAAATCATGATATTACATTCTTATTTTAAATTTAAATACATATAGTTCTTTGATAAGAGTAAAACGGGTTATGATATGCAATGCTTTGATGATTTATGAGAAGAATGTGTATAACACATGCTTGAAATTATAAGATCTCAAGAATAATCAGAAAAAGAATATGATGATATTGAATAACATAGGTATATCTTATAATATTTAGTGATATTGTAATTAAGTTAAATTTTTATATATATATATATATATATATATATGTGTATTGTATATAAATTATTATTTTTTTATAAATTTAGTTCTTAAGTTATTAATTAATATTTAATTTTTTAATGAATAAAAAATTTGAAAACTATTTTAAACATATTTTGGTTTTTTCTGCAGTTATGTGATCGAAAACATGCACTGAGACTAGCAAAAAATAAGCAATTATAGATCTCTTTCTCTTACTTTATGGACTTATAAAAACAAAAATTTCCTTTTCCTTTTCACTTTATTAAACCAACAAGCCTTAGCCTTATACAGTTATTTTGTCCATTTTATTATTTATAATTGCTACGTTCTTAATATTTTTAGTTAATTTTAATGTATTAAATTAATATTTAGTTTTAGTTTTTTAAGGAATATATTTTTAAGGAAAATTAAAGAATTTGAATTAAAAAATGACTTAATTGCAAATAATAAAAGCTAAAAATATAATTTAAATTAAAAGAGGGCCTAATTACAAATATCAAAAGTTTAAAAGTTAATTTAAATTAAATTATAGGGCTAAAAATCAATTAAATAAAACTTTGTTTTTCTGCGCAGAAAAGAAGACAACACACACCTATTATCCACGCGTGCCACGCACCATCAGATCAAAAATCAACGGTGAAAATCAGGTGGGTGAGATGCATGTGCAACACAGGTGAGTGGACACGTTTCCTAAGTGGCACACTACTCGGCACGTAAAGTAGGGATCACCTGGCTACGTAAGTCGGCGTGTAGGGTGGCACCCACGTGTTTGTTGCGCGAAACATTCCAATGCAACGAGGTCCATGTAAACTGTGTGCGCCCTCCCATTCCACCAAATACAATGATGCCACGTGTCTTGATTATTCCACCAGCAAATCAGATAACAACACGTGGCATGAGTTTTGTAAAATAAAAACACAAAAATGGCACACGTTTTCCAGCAGCTTCTACGTCACCCATGTGTCTGTGAAAGAAATTATCCCATGCGACGTGGTCCACATGCACCCTCTCATCACAGCATATAAAAGGCTGCCATGTGTCTCATTATTTCTTCCAGCCAATTATATACTGACATGTGGCATGCGTGAATTGAAATGAAAATGCAGAAACGGCGCACGCTTATCCCCCACGAGTATTTAAATAGTTTTTTTGCTATAATGTTTTGTCTCCCATGCGTGTATTAATTATTATTTTCGATGTAATATTTGTCTCCCACTTGTCTAAAAAATATATACTTTCTGATGTATTTTTTTAGAGTGTTAGAGCTATAAATAGGGGATTATTGAGAAAAATTAAGGGGGGTTGGACGGAGCCACGCATAAGCCATTTTTGGCTTCTATGGTGTTCTGCGTGGTAGGAACCAAGAGTAGAAATAGATTTTAGTTTTCTTTTGTTCTTCATCTATTATTCCTTAAATGCTTTAATATTTGTGTATTGTAATTTTAATTTTCATTATGAAGTAATTTAATTTTTCTAGGGTTGTATTGTAGCTAAATTTATGAAGTTTGAATAAATGATTTTTGAAACATTTATGAGATTTTTAATTTGTTTATTCTATTTGTGCTTAATGCTTTTGATTGATTGGAAGATTAATCAATTGATTTGTGTCACATAAATAAACTTGAGAAAGACATTTTTGTGACACTTAAATAAACTTGAAAAAAGCATTTTCGTGTAATTGCTCGTGGATAGAATAACATGTATTTATAAGGGATAGGAATATACTTTTTTTGTACGTGTAATTATTTGACAACTTTGAACTTAATGAATCTTGGTGAATTTAATTCTCATAGGAATATAGTGAATTATTTTAGCGAGATGTGTCTATATGGAGCTCGAAAGAGATGTATGGATAAAATTAAGAGTTCTTGGTTGAAAAATTAAATTTAGAAAAAATATAAATCAATTGAAAATAATATGATTCGAGTGGATTAATTTGGTGAAAACTGCAATCCTAGAATTTTCTTATTTATTGTTATAAAAAGTCAATTTAGTTAAACATCTTCCAACTTTTCGATCATTTGGATAAAATCAGAGTGAAACAATTTTAGTACTTGACAAACTGTAGTAACAAATCTCCGTGGAAACGATAACTTACTTATCACTTTTATTACTTGTGACCATGTACACTTGCACGTTTTTATGTTCTCTTAAAAGAGACAACAAGTTTTTGTTGGAGAGATTGAACTTAGTTAAAATATTTTATTGGTATTGTTGCTTGGGTAGCTTTATTTGTTTGGTTGATTGAAGATATTTTGCTTTTAATGGTGATTTATTTTTATTTCTTCGGTTTAAATAATGCATAGCTCTTTGAAAAATTTGAATATTATCCAAGTTTGTGTATAATTTTTGTGTATGTTTCATTTTTACATGAATATATATTTATGAGCACTAGTCTTGATGTTTGACTTGTTATGCTAATTTAGAGAAGGTTTATGTGAGTATGCAATTTGATTGATATTTTTAGTGTGGACACAGTTTTTAGAATTTGTTTGATTTTCCCTCGAGGCGAAATCCTAGATATAACTTAACTAAGAAAATGATTTAGGCCATCTTTGAATCATTTGAGCCTTTCTATCTACCTTCACATGTTTTATCCATAGTATACCCCTTTTGAGCTTCGAAGTTTATGTATATATTTTATCTCCTTTCAAAAGCCTAGTAAAAGAAATATATATATATATATATATATATATAATTTTATTTTATTTTTAGTTTTTATTTATTTTGGCCCTTATTGTTACTTGCTTAGATTTGTGTGTTTATTTATATGTTTATTTTCATTTTTATTTTATAAGATTTATTTTTCTGATTTTCGGATAAATTGGGACTTTGTATGCAACGCATAAGAAATCTTAACATAGTTCCGTTGGATCTAGAAATTGAGGGAACTATTTTAAAATTAAAAAAAAAAATAAGCAAGAAACTTCAAAACATCCAATTATGGATGAGGAAATTCCTAAAGTGGAAGAACCAAGATCTTTAAGAGAATATGTAGTGCATATGGTTGGTGGGCTTCATTCGAGCATCAGAAGACCAGAAATTCAAGCCAACAATTTTGAAATTAAGCCTGCAATCATTCACATGATTCAAACATCAGTTCAGTTTGGAGGATTACCCCACGATGACCCAAACTCCCATATAGCAATTGTTTTAGAGATTTTTGACGCCTTTAGGCATAATAGAGTCACTGATGATGCTATCCAATTGAGACTTTTTCCTTTTTCACTTAGGGATAAGGCAAAGAGTTGGTTGAATTCACTACCATATGGTTCTATCATTAATTAGGATGATTTGGCTCAAAAATTCTTAGTCAATTTTTTTCTGCTAGCAAATACTGCAAGGATGAGGAATGAAATAACCACCTTTGGAAAGTTCAACTCAAAATCACTATATGAAGCTTGGGAGAGGTATAAGAAGCTACTTCGAAGATGCCCTCACCATGGTTTACCAAAGTGGCTTCAAGTTCAAACATTTTATAATAGTTTGATGGGTCCAACTAGAAACATGGTTGATGCTGTAGCAGGTGGTGCTCTTATGGGAAAAA
This sequence comes from Hippophae tibetana, assembly GCA_037013495.1. Taxonomy (NCBI): domain Eukaryota; kingdom Viridiplantae; phylum Streptophyta; class Magnoliopsida; order Rosales; family Elaeagnaceae; genus Hippophae; species Hippophae tibetana. The sequence continues at coordinate 10,321,897 of JAZDXN010000016.1, forward strand.
CAATTGATGAAGCCTACAACTTATTAGAGGATATGGCTTCAAATAGCTACCAGTGGCCATCAGAGAGGATGATGCCTAAGAAAGCGGCTAGAATTCACGAGATTGATGTTATGTCTGCTTTAACTGCTCAAGTATCCGTTTTGGTGAAGAAGATGGATACATTGGGTGTCCATTCTATTCAGAGTCCTTTTATTGCATGTGAAATGTGTAATGGAAACCATGCCAGTGAGAGATGTCCTCACAACTCTGAATCTTTCAGTTTTGTTTCCAACTACAATAGGAATCAAAACAACCCTTATGCTAACACTTACAATCCAGGAAGGAAGAATCACCCTATTTTTTCTTGGAGTAATAATCAAGGCCAATCATCTTCGATGAGGCCTACACATCCTCCGAGTTTTCATAATCAAGCTCCACCACAAGAAAAAAACCATCACTGGAGGATATGTTTGCTCAATACATGGCCAAGAATGAGACTATTCTTCATAATCAAGCAGCATCTATAAGAAATCTCAAAGTTCAATTGGGCCAAATTGCTACTATTGTCAACAATCGCCCTTAAGGAGCATTACCTAGTGATACTGAAACAAATCCAAAGAGGGAGGGAAAAGAGCATTGTATGGCAGTTACACTCAGAAGTGGAAAAGAGTTGGAAGAAATACAAAAGCCCATTTCTCCGCCAATTCCTATTGTTGAAGTTATTGAACTAGAACAACAAGAGAGAGCTGAAGAAAGATTCGAAGAGAATGAAGCAACAGAAAACCTATGATAAAACCAATTTTAGATAGTCTCAAGCCTTACAATCCACCAATTCTGTTTGCTCAGCACTTCCATATGCAAAAGCTTGATAAGTAGTTCTCCAAGTTTCTTGAAGTATTTAAAAAGCTTAATATTAACATTCCTTTTGCTGATGCCTTAGAGAAAATGCCTAGCTATGTGAAATTTATGAAGGACATCTTGTCTAAAAAAAGAAGGTTAGGTGATTTTGAGACAGTTGCTCTTATAGAGGAGTGTAGCACCATCCTTTAAAAGAAGATATCGCCTAAGCTTAAAGAACCAGGAAGTTTCACCATTCCTTGTTCTATTGGTGAGAAATATTTTGGTAAAGCTCTGTGCGATCTGGGTGCCAGTATTAATTTGATGCCAATTTCCATCTATGAGAGACTTGGATTAGGAGAAGCACAATCGACTACTATAACTCTTCAACTTACAGATAGGTCTTTGAAACACCCAAGAGGCATTATAGAGGATGTGCTTGTAAAGGTAGGCAAATTTATCTTTCCTATATATTTCATAATTCTCGATATGGAGGAAGACAAAGATATCCCTATTATTCTTGGGAGACCATTTTTAGCAACAGGTAGGACTTTGATTGATGTTCAAAAAGGGGGGAACTCACCATGAGAGTCCAAGACCAAGAGGTAACCTTCAATGTTTTTAAAGCTATGAAATTTCCAGGGGATTTTGATGATTGTTTTATAGTTTACATGGTGAATGAGTTAGTTGAAAGTAGCTTCACCAAAAATTTGACTATTGATGCTTTGGAAGTTGCGCTTGTGAATGATAATGTTATTGATAACCTTGAATATTTTGAATATATTAAGTTACTTGAAGCATCTTCACAACTTTTTAGTCCTCAAACTAAAGAAGATGCATCACAAGTTCTGACACCGTCTAAACCTACTCATCTGAAGCCATCTGTGGAAAAACAACCATTATTAGAGCTTAAGCCATTGCCTAACCATCTATGGTATGCTTTTTTGGGTGAAATGTCTACTCTGCCTGTGATTATTTCATCCTCTCTAGATGAAGATCAAGAAAAGAAGTTGTTAAGAGTGTTGAGAAATTACAAGATAACGTTGGGGTGGTCTATAGTTGATATTAAAGGGATTAGTGCTTCATTATGCATGCACAAGATCCTGCTTGAGCAAGATTACAAGCCTACTATTGAGCCTCAATGTCGTTTGAATCCAATCATGAAGGATGTAGTGAAAGACGAGATCATTAAGTGGTTAGATGCAAAGATTATCTATCTCATTTCAGATAACTCTTGGGTTAGCCTAATTCATTGTGTGCCAAAGAAAGGAGGAATTACAGTGGAGGCTAATAGCAACAATGATCTTATTCCCATAAGAAAAGTGACAGGTTGGCGAGTCTGTATGGATTATCGAAAGCTCAACAAGTCTACTCACAAGGATCATTTCCCTTTTCCATTTATTGATCAAATGCATGATAGATTGGTAGGACATTCTTTCTATTGTTTCTTGGATGGATATTCTGGATACATCCAAATTGCTATCGCTCTTGAGGATCAAGAGAAGACCACTTTCACTTGTCCATAACCTTTCTTTGGTCCTACAAAGATACGAAGAGACAAACTTGGTGTTAAATTGGGAAAAGTACCATTTTATGGTACAAGAAGGTGTTGTTCTCGGCCATCTAATTTCTTTGAAAGGAATTGAAGTGGATAGGGCAAAGATTGAAACCATTGAGAAGCTACCACCTCCAACATCTGTCAAAGGAATTAGAAGTTTTCTTGGTCATGCAGGATTCTATAGGCGATTCATCAAGGATTTTTCCAAGATATCTAAGCCTCTTTGCAACCTTTTGGAGAAAGATACAAAATTCACGTTTGATGAAGATTGTTTAGAAGCTTTTCGGTCGTTGAAAGAAAAGTTGATCACTGCTCCAATCATTATTGCACCAGATTGGAATCTACCTTTTGAGCTCATGTGTGATGCTAGTGACTTTACAGTAGGAGCTGTTTTGGGACAATGAAAAGAGAGAGTTTTCCATGCCATATACTATGCCAGCAAAACTTTGACCGATGCTCAATTGAATTATGCTACCATAGAAAAAGAGTTACTTGTTGTTGTATATGCTTTTGAAAAGTTCTAATCCTATCTAATTGGTACTAAGGTGACAATTTATACTGATCATTCTGCCATAAAATATCTTATGGAAAAGAAAGATGCAAAACCAAGATTGATTAGATGGATACTTCTACTGCAAGAATTTGATTTGGAGATCAAGGATAAGAAGGGAACCGAAAATAAAGTGGCAGATCATCTATCTAGATTGGAGAATAATGATGGTGTCTTGGACAAGACTATCATTGGCGAGACTTTTCTAGATGAACAACTATTTTCCTTTGATCATAGAAGTGTGACATGGTACGTAGACTATGTTAATTATATCGTAAGCAATGTGCTTCCACCTGATTTATCTTTCCAATAGAAAAAGAAATTCTTACACGATATTAAGTACTATTTATGGGATGAGCTTTTCTTGTTTAAGCATTGTGCAGACAAATTATTAGAAGGTGTGTTCCAAAGGAAGAAATTGAAAACATACTTAGGCATTGTCATTCTTCAGCCTATGAGGGCCATTTTGGAGGAGAAAGAACAGTGGCTAAGCTTCTTCAATCCGGTTTTTACTGGTCAAATCTATTTAAATATGCATATTTCTTTGTCTCATGCTATGACAAGTGCCAAAGAATTGGTAACATTTCCAAGAAACATGAGATGCCTCTAAATAACATTCTTGAGGTGGAAATATTTAACATTTGGAGGATGCACTTTGGGCATACCGGACAGCATACAAGACACACATCGGGATATCCCCATATCGGTTAGTGTTTGGGAAAGCTTGTCATCTCCCAGTTGAATTAGAGCACCATGCGTATTGGGAAATCAAGAATTTGAATTTTGACTTGAGAGTCGTAGGTGAAAAGTGTCTTTTACAACTCAATGAGATGGATGAGATTTGTCTACAAGCATATGAAATTGCTAAGATTTATGAGGAAAAGACGAAGAGATGACATGACAACAAAATCTTGCATCGACACTTTTAACCAGGACAAAAAGTATTGCTCTTCAACTCTCTTTTGAAGTTCCTCTTAGGAAAATTGAAATCTAAGTAGTCAGGGCCTTTCATTATTACCAAAGTACCCATATAGAGCTATTGAGATTAAAGGTGAAGAACCACAAAATAATTTCCAAGTGAACGGCCAAAGACTCAAACATTATTGGGGAGGTGACATTGATTGTCAAAAGTCCACCATTTTGTTATCTGACCCGACCTGAAGCAAAGAGATAGGAAGTCAAGCTGATGACTTTAAATCAAGTGCTTCTTGGGAGGCAACCCATATGTTTTAAAATTTTCTATTTTTTTTCTTTCTTTCTTTTTATTTTTTTATTTAGAACATGTATCAGCTACATATTTCTTCATTTTGTTATTTTGTTTTGATAGGTGAAAATCGAAGGAAGTAAAACGATTTTTGGATTACAATCTCACAAGCCAACTCACCAATTGAGGAAGTTTCTTTTAACCCATCTCTTTTGTTCTTTAATTTTCACACATTTTGGACAATGTGCATATTAAGTTTAGGGGTAGAGAGATTAAACTTATTTGAAATATTTCTTGATATTGTTACTTGTGTAGCTTTGTTTGTTTGGTTGATCGAAACATTAGAATATATTTTTCTTTTAATGGTGATTTATTTTTATTTCCTCAGTCTAACTAATGCATAGCACTTTGAAAAATTTGAATATTTTCTAAGTTATATGTAATTTTTGTGTATGTTTCATTTTTACAAGAATATATATTTATGAGCACTAGTCTTGATGTTTGAGTTGCTATGCTAATTTAGAGAAGGTTTCTGGGAGTATGGAATTCGATTGATATTTTTGGTGTCACAGTTCTTAGAATTTGTTTGATTTTCTCTCGAGTCGAAATTCTAGATAACACTTAACTAAGAAAATGATTTAGGCCATATTTGGATCGTTTGAGCCTTTCTATCTACCTTCACATGTTTTATCCATAGTATACCCCTTTTGAGCTTCGAAGTTGATATATATATTTGTATCTCCTTTCAAAAGCCTAGTAAAAAACATATATATATATATCGATTTTTCTTATATTACTAACATGTGACCATTGTTAGTAAATTTCTAAAGATATATCGGAAAAAAAGAGGATACTGAAAAAAAACAGCAAAAAAGAAAAAATAACGATTATTGCATGTGATGTTAAATCCCAAATTGGGAAGTATTCATTGAGATGTTAGAAGGTATCTTGTTTCAATCCTAAAATGATGTGTTTAAGAAAAAGTTTGATCTAAATATTATCTTTTATCCTACATTTACCTAAGCCATACATTACAAGCTTAATAAAAGTCCTATTGATTTTTGGTTGTGTTTGTCTACATTAGTGGAGAGAGAAATGAAAAATGAACTTATGAGATTTGTGATTTCATTAAAAATTAATTGCATTTATATTTGCATAAACTCATCCGGATTTCATGTGATGAAATATGAAAAGACTTCACACACACGAAACTTCATTGTGAAAATGTAACATACTTTTAAATTGATTTCAATGCTTAGATAAAATTCTTGTATTTCTTTGAGTTATATTTGAAATGACCAAAAAGAAATGTTTTGAAAATCACTATTTTAAATGCATGTATCCTTATTTTATTTCTTTTCTTTTGCTCGAGGACTAGCAAAATCTTAAGTTTTGGGGTGTCATAACCGTATATTATACAATTATTTTGTCTATTCTATTATTTATAATTGCTATGTTCTAAATGTTTTTATTTAATTTTAATTTATTAAATTAATATTTACTAGGGATATATTTTTTAAAGAAAATTAAAGAATTTGTATTGAAAAAGGACTTAATTGCAAATAATAAAAGTCTAAAAATATAATTTAAATTAACTTTTAAACTTTTGTTAATTGTAATATACTATTAAATTAATATTTACTAGGGATAATGCTCTTGAAGCACTCGTGCGCGGAGTGCATTTCCTTAGGTCATTGATGACGTCAGCATGACGTCATGGGGGAGGTTGCGTGCAAAAATGGGGCGAAATGGGCATCGGTGCGCGCGGCTTGGCATGGATATGGGGCGCTGCGCGCGGGGCTCAGCGCGGCTGGGCGGCGCGGCGGCGCGATTTTCTCCTTTTTGACCTTTTTGACCCATTTTGTCCAAGTTTTCCAATTTTGTTGACCTGTCACAATTTATTTATTAATATATTTGTGATGTATTGCTTCCAGTATTTCTCTTTGAGTCTTTAAGTTATGTTTTTAAGCCAAAATACGTGAAAAACAATAAAAATACCCGTGATTCCAAAAAAGACAAATTTATATAAATATATGATAAAACATATAAATATATATATTTTTAATCAATTTATGTGCATAAAATCATGGTAATTTTAGTGCTTTTTGAGCACTAATCACAACCCCCAACCAGCTTCTTGCTAGTCCCTTAGCAAGGGAAGCGATAAAAACTAAAAATTAAACTATTCTAAATCACTTTCGTGGATTGAAACGGTTGCATTTAGCCTATGTAACAAGCCTTTAAACCCTTAGGTTTCCCTAGTGGACGAGTTTGAGTCTCGTGAGGGTTTTCAGTAATGATACCCACAAATATTAAACTAAATGTAAAAATCAAAATAAATAATAAAAACAATCAACTTAAAAACTAAAATTATAACAAAATCAAAAATTAACTTTTAAGAATAAAAGAAAACAACATATCACAAAAATGTCTCATACTTTTTAATCTCCTTTAAGATCATAATTAAAATCTCAAGCATAAGTTATTTTAATCTCTTTAAACAATCATGATTTATTATAATAATTAGTCGAAAATCATTTTCATATTTCATATCAAAAATGTATTAATTTAATTTCACCCCATTTCAATGTCATGAATCAGAATTCACTTCGACTCTATTCCTCACAAGTCAATACTCTCAAAACACTGAATTCTATGGGTTCAAACACTCATACTAATTTATATGCGAAAGAGTTGATGTATAGAAATGAACTAATATGTTCGCATATGTATAAAGAATAAAGGCTCAAAGTGTTATTTTAACATTGTTCTCATGAAAGGAATCGAATGTATAAATTATAAAGATATCATATATAAAAATTATTTTCATGCATAAATCAAACTCATTAAGAAAGAATTTCAAGATATATGCTTTTTACAAATGAAGAAATTACAATGACTTTTTAGGGAATTACTTTCTATATCTTTCTTTTGTAATTAGCCTGTACTCACAACTTTGTAGGGAATGTGGGTCATAGTATGTAGATAATACTATATATTTTTTATCTCTCTATTTTTTTTTGAAGATATTTTTCAATATATGTATTTTTTAGAGAGTCAACTCATGTACAGATTGTACATTTTTTTAGGATTTTGGTGAGTGGTTAATTTTGTGGCTTTTCTGTTTGATCTTGGTTTAGGTAACCCCAGATATATCTTTTTGTTTTTGTAGCAGTCATGCATAAATGAGATATAAGCATATACTATCAATTTCTACTCAAATCATTTAATCTAAGCAAAAATAATAATAAAAAATATATTATGCTCTATTAAGATGAGAAAAAATTCATACATTCAATGCTAATACCTATAGAGATCATCTAAAAATTTGAATAAATAAGAAATGTATTTGGAGTAGAAAAAATATATATTTCACTCTGAATAAAAGAAATTAGGCTCAAATTATATCTCACAAGGGTAGTCTTCACTAAAAAAAATCATAAACACCGATTTTGGGTTTAATATAATTTTCACATTTTATCAAGAAATACTAGTTATGACAAAAACTAACTAATTATCAAAAATAATTACAAAATATTTCATGATATGTTTTCAAAAATTAATCTAACAGTACAAAAGACTTAACTGTTTACTTAAAATTGATTTAAAGAAATGATAAATTTTTGTGAGAAATTTTTATTTTATTTTTTTTATTTTTTTTTATTTTTTTTTCAAAAATTACTAAATCACATAAAACAAAAATAAAACCAAACACAAAAAAAATGAAAACGTGAACATAAAACAGAAAAAAAAATTAATTTTTTTTATTTTTTATTTTTTTATTTTTTAAATTGTTAAATCTTTTTTTTTCTAATTAAGCATTGTAACTTTTCACCACCCCCAACCTAGAACTTAAATTGTCCTCAATGTAACAACTGTAAATTAAATATAAAGAGAAAAGAGAAGAAAGATTACCTATTTCTTGAGAATATGTAAGTAGTAATGGAGAAATGCAAGTGCATTCATTATATTCATCATTAAAGTGTATACAAAAAGATCGATGTGAACTTCTAACATCTCAACAAATATTTTTAGTTTTAACAATTTAAAAATTATTCACATATAATTAAACTAAAATAAACAATAAAATAAAGTAAATAACAGAAAATTACCTAAAATGATGGGTTGCCTCCCATCCAGCGCTTAGTTTAACGTCTTAGCAAGACGTAACTTGGGGATTTCATTTTAAGTAAACTCAATGTCCCCTCATCATTGAGTCAATCCAACCTACAAGTAAGACAAGGTTGTCTACCTATACTGTTTCAATGATGAGGGGCATGCTTGAGGGTTTTAGATAACCCACATCTAGGTGCAAATCAAATAATTAAGGCATGAAAACACAATTGTACCTAGATCAAACAAAGCAATTTTTTTATTATTATTATTATTTTGTTTTTGTTTTTGTTTTTTTGTTTTTTTAAAGATAAAATAACATAATCAGTATTAACCAAGAGTGCTCCCAGGAAAGAATGGTGGGGCAAAGGCTCCTTAAAAACCATTCTCCTAGACAGAACTCCCTTAGATCTTTACTTTTCATGTTATTAAAGTTAATTTAAGTTAATTAAGTAAAAGAAAATCTAAGTTAATTAAGTTAAGTTAATTAAAAAGCTAAGTTAGTTAAGTTAAAAAAATCTAAGTTAATTAAAAAGCTAAGTTAATAAAAAAAATCTAAGTTAATTAAAAAGCTAAGTTAATTAAGTTAATTAAGTTAATTTAAGTAAAAATCTAAGTTAATTAAGTTAAGTTAATTAAAAATCTAAGTTAATTAAGTGAAGTGAAGTAAAAAACTAAGTTAATTAAGTTAATGAAAAATCTAAGTTAATTAAGTTAATGAAATTAAAAATCTAAGTTAATTAAGTTAAGTTAATTAAAAATCTTAGTTAATTAAGTTAATAAAAATCTAAGTTAATTAAAAAGCTAAGTTAATTAAGTTATTAAAAACCTAAGTTAATTAAGTTAGTAAAAATCTAAGTTAATTAAGTTAAATGAAAATTAAGAGAGAAAAAAAATAGTTAAAGAAAAAAAAGAAAAATAAAAATAAAAATAAAATAAAAGAAATTAAAATTGAAAAAGGTAAAATAAAATAAAATAAAATAAAATAAAAATTGAAATTTTAAATAAAAAATTAAAATTAAATGAAAATTAAAAATTAAGTTTCATTTTATTTTTATTTTTATAATTTTATAATTTTATAATTTTTTTATTTTTATTTTTAATTTAAAATTTATTTAATTTTTATTTTATTTAATTTTTATTTTTTTTACTATTTATGAACGGTAATTTTATTATACTATTAACGCTATATTATTTAATTTTTTTATTTTTTAAATTGTTAAATATTTTTTTTTAATTTTTTTAATATTCATGAACGGTAATTTTATTTTACTATTCACGTTATATTATTTCTTTTTTTTTTTATCTTAAATGTTTTTTAACTATTCATGAACGGTAATTTTATTTTACTATTAATGCTATATTATTTATTTATTTGTTTATCTTAAAATTTTTAATTTTGTTTTTACTATTTATGAACGGTAAAAACTTTTTTACTATTCAAATTTTTTTTATTATTTCTTATGAGTGAAAAAATGTTAAAAAAATGTGAAAACGCGGAGTGCATTTGATGAGGTCATTGATGACGTCAGCATGACGTCATGGGGTGGCTGCATGCAAAAATGGGGCGAAATGGGCGTCGGTGCGCACGGACGGTAGCTGGGGCGCGCATATGCGCGCGTGGCTTGGCGCGGACGTGGGGCGCTGTGTGTGCGGCTGGGCGGCGCAATTTTCTCTTTTTTGACATTTTTGACTTATTTTGTCCAATTTTTCTATATTTGTTGACCTTTCCCCATTTATTTATTAATATATTTGTGATGTATTGCTTACAGTATTGCTCTTTGAGTCTTTAAGTTACATTTTTAAGCCAAAATACTTGAAAAACAATAAAAATACCCGTGATTCCGAAAAGACAAATTTATGTAAATATATGATAAAACATATAAATATATATATTTTTAATCAATTAATGTGCATAAAATCATGGTAATTTTAGTGCTTTTTGAGCACTCATCAAGGGACAAGAGAGGATTGGGCTATGGGATTCTATGCCATTGTCTTTAAAAATAATTGAGTTTGTAAAATCCTCAATCCCTTTATACTTCATAGGCTAGAAATATAGCATTAACATCAAAGACTACTATTGTAAGGACTTCTAACTCCACTCATTCAGTTATAAATTATGTAGAAAGAACTATTGCACCTATGATTGAAAAATCTGTTAAGTTTGTGCTCATCGTCATTGTGGTAGGAAATTTCATATTAAGCCTAAGCATAGATTTTTATGAATGCTCCTAAATTTAATAATGCTCTTTCTCTTACGAGGAATCTACAATTCGATGTACTTTTCTTGCATATTTTTGACAAACCAACATTTATATAGAGATGTAGGAATATTTGTTTGCATAAAAGGACTCATAACCATCATCCATTTATACATGTTGCATCACATTTTAGGATGACTGAAAATTATAAAAGCATGTTCAAAACTCGTTGTTCAAAGAGGTACGTTAAATTCAACACTCGTAGTTCTAAGACTAATTACCATCATCCTATTAGGCATGTTACATCTTCATTTAGGATAAATGTGAAATCTAAAGGTAAGTCCTAAAAAATGCCTATGACAACCAATGTAATTGATTTCCATCCCAAAGATATAGAGAAACCAAAATTCAAGAAAGTTTAGGCTATGAAAGTTTGTCTTTTTCCGGTCACCTAACCATCCCTTAATAGTCACCTAGGTACTTGTGTATAAGTGCTTAATTGACCCTATGTGAGTATATTTAGTTTATTTTTATTTTTATTTATGTTTCTTTAGTTTTTAAAAATAAAAAAGGATAAAGTGGGAAGTAAACATGCTTTAACCTTGACATGAACATTACATACAACTCCCTTACTTATTAACTATGCATTATGCAAATGAATATTACGACTTGTGCATTTGCATATTTTCTTATCTAGTGATCAATTTTAATATGAACTTACTCACACACTCATTAGACACATATGTATGTCATGCTTAAAGTTTATGAATTACATTATGAGATTTAGGGCTTGAGATAACCTTGACTACTAAATTATGGTTTAACTATGTCTTTCACTTTTTAAAATATTGCTATAGAGAGACACCTAATTTTTAGAGGACTATCTACCCTAATGTGTGAAGCTATTGTAGTGAGCGGAGATGACTATCTCACAACTGGTGTGAAAGTCATCATACTAGGTTTTTGACTCATACATATTTTCTTAAAAAATAATAATATTAAAAGAAAAAGTAAAATACAAAAGTTTTTGTATGCACAAAAATAAAAATCCATAAATGGTTATACAAAAGGAAAATAAATAACCAATCCTCATAAAGAAAATATAATAAATACAATAGGGGATTACAAAAAGGGTTAATTATAGTAAGTAAAATTTTATTATGTGCTAGTATAAACTCAACTATAATTTTTAATGATAAGTGATACTATTTTCTATAAATCTTTCATAATTGATCATAAATAAACAAATTGATATCCTATTGTAGTTCCAACACATATTTTACTTTTGGTGTTTATCAATATGTCACCATATATGTTAATATGTATGTATGTCTTGTTTACGTATATTCATGTTGTAAATGGATAGTCACACTTCGAACAAAATTAATTTCATCTTTAATGTGTACGATTGTAGCCATGTTTAGCTAAGTCTACTACCCTTAATTCAAAAAAAAATTATTTATATATATATATATATATATATATTGATTTTTATAAATTTTTGTTTTATTCTAATTTATTCAGAGAAGTCGTAAAACTTAGAAGTTTATTCTTTTTTGTAAAACATATTCTTTTGATATTTTTAGAATGTGTACTCATTTTTTCAGTCATTACATACATTACATTTTTGCTCAACCTATTTGTCATTGATTTATGATTATATTGTTTATTTGTATGACAAAAAGAGGAAAAAATTGGAACATTATAATGTAAAATCTACAAAAAGTAGAAAACTAAATTAGGGGGAGAATTAGTTTCAAAATAGTTTGTTGAAAATATTACATTTAGTGGGAGTTATGTTGTTAATTTCTATCTAATCACTCACTCTTGTAAATATTCTTCTCTTTTCTATTGTTTTATACACTTAACTAATGAACAAGAAGTCTTTCAGGGCAAATTGTTCGATTGTTTATGTTTTTCTATTTCATTTTAGACATGAGCTTTCGAGATTCAAGTAAAGATGGTTTTATCGAATCATAAGATAAAGTTATTATGTAAAAAATTTACTTTTCCTATAAGCATTATGTAGTGAGAGAGTCACAGAAATATACCAAAGGAAAATATTATAAGGTTTATGTGAGTATTGGCGACATTCGTGAACAAAATATACAAATATAATTTTAGTTTCTAGATATACTTTTAGAGAATATTTCAAGCCAAAGAAACTATCAAGCTTCAAGGAACATATATTAGGTATATCTTTATTCTTATACAAATTATATTTCATATTAGACACAATATTTTTTTGAATTTAGGCAACATGTTTGATCGATTAATTACCTAGATCGATCTAACATGGTCATAAGTAAATATTTATTACACTAGATCGATCGAGCATATTTTGATCGTAGTATTTGATCAATCGAATTATGTGTTCGATCGATCGAGTATATGTTAGATCGATCAAGCAGCCAATGCTTTAATTTTAAAACCTATTTCTAACTTGAATTTGATTTATTAATATATTGTCCTTATTCTTTAAAACTCTTTTAACTTATTTTATAGACATATAATAATAATAATAATAATGCTTTGACTTAGTGCTTCAATATTCTATTTAAATAAACCAAAGCACACAAATTTACAACAACATAATAGTATTATTCTCTTGATCTTAATCTCTCACTTGTTTTACAAAAACTATTCAAGTAGGCCTTTTTAATTTAATTTATTTTTCAAACACTTTGTGGTTGTGTTTGATTGATTAATAAAAGCCTAAAATATTTGATATATTGTGCTTAAATTAATTATTTTAGGGTTACTAGTTGATTTAGATTTATCTAATATATTATTATATAATCTAATTAAGGTTATTCATTATTGTATTTGTTCTAGGACACACATTTGTATTTATGTTATTGTGCTAACATTTCAGGTATTGGTTGAAAAAGTTCAATTTGTTGTGTGACTTAAGTTATTGAAATGTTGGTCTAAGAAAGTAGGGGTATTATATATTCATCATCTCTAACTAAATATAGACTTTTCAAAAACTAAAGAAGCATATTAGAAAAAATAAAAGGGTATTATACTGTAAAAATTAAAAAGTAAAATCAAAAAATCAAAATAAAAAATAATAAGTTGCATTATACTAAATAACATGAAAAAAAAATATAAACCATTTATGCTTTTAGCTTCAAAAGAAAAAAATAAAGAAATAAAAGTATAAAAAGTAACATATAAAGAGAATAAATCGAAAAGAAAAAAAATTCAAAGAATAAAATATAAAAATTCAAAAATGTATATATCAAATCATAAAAAAATATAGAGAAATAATAAAAATAATACTTTTAAAACTTATTACGACAAAAATAACATCATTTATATCCACATTATACATTTTCATTATTTAAAAAAAAATCTAGAACATCATTTCACATTAGTCGCAGTCTAATTAGACATCGTTTAATATTATTTAAGTATTATTTTTGTGTTATAAATTTTAGAGATATTATTTTTTATAATTTTTTCAAAAAAAAAGAAAAAAATTAAAGTATAATATATATTAAAATATAAAAAATTATTTATATAATTCACCATTTATAAATATTAAATCTGTTATCTTGATAGTATTTTTTTTACTCTTATTATTATTTGGTATATTATTGATACCCAAATTTATTGAAATTGAAAAATTTGTTTTAATTTGGTCTAATAAAACTATATAATCAGCACATGTGATTTTAAAAGATGATATTTTTGACATTTGTTTTACTTCTTATTCTTAAAACTGAAACAATTTTTGTGTCCTTAATCATATTTCAATTTTTTTACTTATTTTACTTCATTTTTAATTTTTTTATATTCTTTTAAAGATTGTTCATACAAATTGTTATCGAAAGAATAGATAAAAAAATATTTAAAATTATAAAAAGATACAAATACTTTTTTAAAATATCTTATGTCAAAATTTTTAATTTTAGATTATATAATTATTTTTTAAAAGCATAATTATGATTAATATATCAATTAATGATAAAAGTAAAAACCACTATCAAAATAAAATTAGGGTAAACTAAGGCAGTTAACCCATAAATATTGGTATAGTTAAAGTTTATCTAGTGGGGAGAATATGAACTATTAGAAAAAACAAAATGGGCGAATAGAAACAATAATCACTAAACAGACAATAAATGAAGAAAAGAAGATTGTATCGTTCGTATCCCATAAGTTTGGATTACTAGTACTACACCTGGAATTGGATAAGAACGATGCTTCATCCCTCACGTTTCATTTCCTTCTCTCAGTTTTTAAAACTTTAACTTTGCTGTTTGGATGTACCAAATGCAGATCAGAGAATAACAGATGGTCCGGCCAATCCGTAAGTCTTATTCTAGCTAATAGAATTTTCAAAGAGAACCTTTGAAATCTCTCTCTCTTTAATGCCTTGACCTATCGTAAAAGTTTTATATAATTTACATATGATCATAAATCATAATCCTCATTAGTCAGGTGGAAATTACACTTGACATTCATTTTTGATTAATTTTTGGTTTTTTATAGGCTCAAAAGCTTGTTGGGTTGTTCCATCAATGGCAATTCTGAGGCTTTCCTCAAGCTATAGTGAAATATTATTCTCACCCTATTCTCGTTTGACCTGTTTTCTCCTGGGTCTTCCTAGAAAGTGCTCAGCTTTTAACCTAGTAAGCTCGATTTCAAATCTGTTCTTCCTTTTAACCCAGTGAAATCTGTTTTAACTCGGCATTTATTTTGTTTATACATGACTAGTAGAATACAGAGCATGCCTACTATGATGAAGTTGAAACAAACCAGCTAGGAATATCAGTGTCTTCACTCCAGTAAGTTTTTGATTCATTCTTTATTTTTTTTCCAATTAACTACAGTCAATTTTATTTAGATTTTTTTTAAAACTAAGATATCTTATCTATGTTTAAAAGTTCTTGTTCAATTCCCGTTGAAGGCGATTTTTGTATTTCTGTGCTCTTCGCTCTTGATATTGCAAAACCAGGAAGTGGATACTCATGTTATGTCAAGCCAAAGATGTCAGATGTCAAATAGCGTACTAACATCTTATTACATTGAAAATTTGGGAGTGATTGACAGATATGACAGGAGACTCTTTTTTTTTTTTTTTGGCTAATCAGTAGCAGGCATAAGAGCCTACGAAAAGTTAGGAGTTATAACGTTAATGTCATCACTTTTAGGAGGAGCTTAATCTACATAATAGTTCTTCGCTGTGGAGACAAGATTGTGAGCTCTTATATTCAAATCCCTTGGGATCCATTGAATGGAAATCATCTAAAAATGAATTATTTTCCTTTCTCCTGTCATGAGTATATCTTTTGCCCCTTTCAGAGACTTGTTGTCATTTATCTTCCATGGATGCCTCAACAATGAACTTTGCATCTCCCTCCAAATAGGTTGTTTTTTCCTTCCTCGCCAATGCATGGTCCAGGTCTGCATTAAAAGCCAAAGCTTTGGCTATCTATGTAGAAGTAGTATTTAAAGCTTGCTTCCATGTGTCAATGATATTTCCTTCGTGATCAGAAATAGTAAAACATATGATAGCTTTAACTTGTTTCCATCCAGCATCTATATTATATTTAACTGCATTTTTTGGTGGAGGCTGCCAAATGGGAAAGACATAAACTTCGATATATTCTCTGTCACTACCATTAGGCTTTTTGTTTTCAATTGAGATCTCTTTAGTGGAACCTGAAGCTCTCTGTACTTCGATAATTGTACATATACAAGAACAATGATCTCCACTTAAGTTGCTTGAAAAGAAAACCATTGATGTGCAGAAATTGACTCTTTGACCTGACCATCTGCAATAAGTATCCAGCACTTTGTGGATAGTGGTTGCTTCCTTCTCATTTTCTCTAGAAAAGATTACCAGATCATTCGGTTACTTTATGTGAGAAATGGTTGGGGATTTCCTGCTAATTTTTATTCCATGTATCAAACCTCCCTCTTTTGCCTTTGTGACTATCTGGAAAAACATTCTAATGTAAGGGGAAATAGGTGAGGATGTAGGGGATCTTCTTGTCTAATTCCTCGTTTAGGCTTCCCAAAACCAAATGATGAACCATTCAGTAAAATTGAGTAAGTGACAGAGGAAATACAATGGAGGATTAAACTACAAAATCTATTGAAAAACCCCATATAGTACATTATTTTAATAAGAAAGCTTAATTCCACTATATCATAAGCTTTTTGAAAATCCAATTTAACACACATTAATCCTACATTTCTCTTTTCTTTCTTGAAACTGTATGGGCAGTTTCACGAGCTATTAAAGTGTTTTCCACTATCCATCTTCCTAGTAAGAAATCTGCTAGAAAAAGGTGAGATGTTTTCCTGAAGAATTGGCTTTAATCTTTTCACCATCCGTCTTGATATGATTTTATAAACAACATTAAATAGAGTAATTGGTCTATAATCATTGCTAGCTATGTGGTTTGTTACTGTAGGAATAAGGGTGATGAACGTATGATTCCATCCTTCCTTTAAGTAATCGGTGATGAATAATTCTTGGACTTCATTTATTACATGATTACCCACAATATGCAAGCACTTTTTATAAAATACAACTGGAAGGCCATTTAGACATGGTGCTTTGAGATCATGCATTTCCTAAAGTGCTGTTTTGATTTCTGAAGGAGTAGGAATAATAGTTAATATATCATTTTGTCCCTTATTGACTACTTTAGGGAATAAGGCTTTAAGCTCCTCAGATAAGGTGGGGCTTTCAAAAGTAAATAGCATATTAAACTAGTGTAGAAATTCTTTCCCAATTTGCTCTCTATCCCAAGTTATAAGACCATTATCTAAAGTTAAAATTGAGTCCCATCTACAGAGTTGTTCTTCCAATAAGGAACAAACTTGTTTTTCAGCTTCAACCTGGTTAGGAGAGGCAGGATTGGCTCGCAATTTTGAGAGCTGGCTCTCTAATTGTTTTATTTTTTCCGAGACATAACCAAAGTGCTCTTTATTCCATTTTATCAGTTCTTTAGCCAAGGAGTCCAGATTTTGCATGAAGGAGTGAGATTTAGTACTAAGCTTGCTCCAATTACTCGAAATTAGTCTTTCACAATCTGTGTCTCTTAACCAAGCTTCAAACAATCTGAATGGTTTTTGTCTGAGAGGGTTTCTAGTGCCATAAAGATGAATTATAATTGGATTGTGATTTGAAGTATAGTTTGGTAGGAGATAAATTTTGATAATTTTAAATTCAATATTTAAATAATATCTTAAGAAAAGAATTAGAATACATTTCAGTTCATATATGACCCATTTATTTATATGATTTCCCTTTTAACTTTCTAAAAAAACATGTTCTTTACGTTATATATATTTACATTGTAAAAAAATATTTTTTTCCTAAAGGATTGCATATGAAATCTCATGTATGAAGATGGTTATTCATGTAGATAAACCATTAGAATATGTCCTTATATGCCTCTTAATTTCAAATTCAAACAAATTAACCACTTATTTTACGCTAACAATACCATTTGACGTTGACGTGGACTAATGAGAATGTGCTACATTTACGAAATTAATCCCATTAAATCCTTGTAGAAGAGTTCTATTTAACAAGGCTTTTGGAAATGTTTTATATGTCTCAAAAAAATAAAAAAAAACTATTGGATCGGTACTTATAAACGGCCACTACTAATGAGAAATGTGTTGGGAAAT